>JAYESA010000005.1:45967470-46069970 GCA_036927795.1 Iris macrosiphon | reverse complement strand
AGACAACGTTCTACCGTCGATGCTGCGGCGTAGGCTGGACGTACCCACGCTCTCGTACCCCTATATCGGGTGCGGATCGTGACACATTTTTAGTGGTAGTCCATGCAGGTCAAACTTCGCAAGTTGTGCGATATCGTGGTAGTGCGACGTCATAGTTGTACTACTGCGTGCCTGCTATAGAATATAGGACATAGGATACTAAGATGAGAGAGGATAGTCAATCACAAAATTCTTGAGAGATTCCTGGGACGACTCCTTGAGAATCTTATTATAATTCCAATTTAAATCCTTCGCCTTATTTTCGTCCGTCCTCACTCGTTGATATTGAATTTGATTATTGTTGATCAATTAATTAAATTAGGATCTTGGTTTCATTATAGAGTTTTGATTTCATATCGAGATAAATTTTACGGACTAAACTTTACGATATCATATGATGACATATATTGATGAGAACAGTGAGAAGGTAAAACGTCTACTTGGTTATGGAACCTAGAGTTTATCGCAGCCATACCGGTTGGCGTGGCAAAGATTCTAGATGACATGATTATAGGATTGCGTACTTTAGTTACGAACCTGTCGTTTATCGCACCTATGCTTTCTGGCATGGCGAGGATTCTCAGCGTCATGATTTCTGACTGACGTGTATGATTATCAGGTTGTATCTTAAAAATTGGTTCTTAAAGTATCATCTCAACACTTATATATTTCTGTCATACAGGACTTTTACCCGTTTCTTTTAGTTGCTAGCAGTAAAAATACCTTAGTCCTCAACCCAGTTCCTTTTGGACTTCTATTCTTTGAGGATTTCTTGTTAAGTATGATAATTAGTGACTTATAATTATGTCTGTGTCTATGAGTATTAGTATTGACTGAGTGTTGCTTGTAAGTATTTTCTAGTTGGACATGTGAGCAGTTGGCCTTAATCTAGAGTTAGCCCATAGCATAGTATCTTGTAACAATAGTTCTAGGATAGGTGTCATTATAGTACTGAGAGTAAAGGAGAGTATAGAGTATCAGTGATAGTTCCAAGAGTTAGTATCAGAGCCAACATACCCGTCCTGGATAATCATGATTATGTAATTGGATGATCTATGTAAAAAATTAAGTATCCAGGAATTGTGTTAAGGATTAATGGAGCATGATGTTCAATTTGATAATTGATATCGGGAGTGATAAAGGTAAGGAAATATATATGCATAAAGAGTTATAATGAGATGTCATGAGTAGAGAAATAGCAAAATTAGTAATAAAATGGTAAAGCGTATCACAGATTAGTTTAACATGCTGTAAAGGATTAAAGGGAAATATCTATACATCGATCGAGATGAAGAACCGTATACTTGCCCATAATAGTAAAGAAACATGAGTGTTTATAGAAGGTACAGGTAATCATGAGTTCAAATAAGTTTGATGAGATGATCCAATAATGAAGCTAGTGATATCATTCCAAGAGTACTAATGATTCTATATCGAGGATTAGTCGAGAATGATGCTGATAACAGTAAGCACTTTGTGTGATGATAATTAGATGATATACCAGTTGATATAAATTGAAAATCATGGAAGAAAATACGTATGATGATAACTTAAATCATTGGGAGTAATAGTACAAGTAATTCGGGCAGTACAATTTTAGTACACAGTGGAGAGTTGCAAACAATGGGTGTATTGAGTGCACCTTGAGTGTTAGAGACCGTGAGCATTTATATGGAAATTAGTGGATTTAAAAAAAATTGAAGAGTGGAAATAAATTTCAATTTTTAAGAATTTTGAGAAGTTGAGATTCTATGTTATTAAATTTTGAGGATTGACTGTAAGTAAAGAATCAATGAAGAGAATGTGGTTTGACAGAAAGAGACAATGCGCCCTAAAATTCGAGGATAAATAATAATTTAAACAAAGAGTTGATAACTTGATATGACAGGATTGACGATCTTGTTAAAACGTTGATTATGAAATGATTGAGATTGTCATTAAATTTTGAGGATTCCAAATTTGATTCAGTAAATATAGTCAAAGCTATAAGGATTTTTGGGAAAAAAAATATTTTGATTTCAATATTGAATATTTGACCCTTGAGGAAGTATACATTTTTAAGTTGTTCAAAGGTTAAATTTTGATAATTTTATTATGAGGATAAATTTTTATGGTGGGTGAGAAATATATATTAGTATATGAGTAGATGATATACATGTGTAAGGATCTGTTGACTTGAGCATGATTGAGATGGCACCGCAGACTGACTTGGGTGTCCATCTAGAGTTGTATTGGAGAGAGCAGTACTTAGTATGGTGTGTTACACTTGGTATGCACTGAGTGATAAGAATAACTAGTATGAACAATTATAGTAGGTAAGAGAGCTAGCAGTGGGTGTACTTATAGTAGAACAAGAGGTACCTAAAGAGATAGAGATATCAAACCTTACATGCATCATTGACCTATGATTGTGTTAGAGGTTCTTAGTATCAGATTTTGGTATTAATAGACAGGTGTGTACAATATAGATGTATTCATGGATGTTGTGGACTAATGATTAATTGATATGGGTACCAGTGTACAAGGATAGGAATTAGTTAGTGAATGTGCCAGAGTTAAGTGTATGTTAGAGATAGAAGATACTGCGAGTAATATGTTAGCAGGTTCTTTCTTTTCTTCCTAATGTTTCTTTTTTTCGTCTCTTGATTGATTGATTTCCCTAGTACTGTAGTTCGTATGCATGATTTCTTGTTAGAATGTAGTAGCACACCCTGAAAGAGACTGCAGTACCATGACGAAAGACACATGACCGTACATATTTTTTTAGATTGCATGGCTGTAGGTAGAATTTTCTTAGACCATGATTATTAGGGTTGACCATAGTAGATTTATGAAGAGGTTATGATTTGACAAGAGAAACGAGATGCTAAAATTTTGGAAGATAAGCATAAAGAGTTAAGGATTTAATATGGCAGAGTTGATGAATCATTGATTTATCAAGATTGAGATATGATTAAATTATCATTTAAATTCGAGGATAAACATTAATTTAAATGAGAGGTTAAGAATTCAATATGGTAGGATTGATGATTATTGATTATGATATATTTTATCATTAAAAACTTGAGGAAACTAAGAAGATTAGTATTGTATTTATTTGACTACAAGATATAGATTTACTTGAAAATTTCAAGTTAGGATTTTGCGAGTATTATATTATTGGAGTATTGTGTGGAAAAAGGAATCGAGGATTAGATCACTAATGGATTGATGTTGAATTCAAATTTTGAGATAAGATTTTAAATTTTTATAAACGTGCAAGGACTGGATTTTCGATCAAAGGATAGGATAGTAAAATTTGTATTTAGTGATTTACTCAAAATTTGAGGAGTAAAATATTAATGGGTTAGTGTTTAAACATAAACTTTTGGACGAGATTTTTAAAATTTTTATTAGATTCATGGGTTAGTATTTTTTAGATGGAAATTCTTAATTTATAAATGTGCATTGGTTGGATTAAATTAGAGGATTAGATATCAAATTTTGGGTTTTAATTACTAACATCAGATTCGGAGGAGATTATGATACGAATGGAATTCAACGATTAAATTTGAGAATTTTTAGGAATCCAATAATTTCAGAATTTTTAAAAAAATATTGAAATGGCAATATGGATTGATTATGTGGGTTTTTTTTTAAATTTTGATGGAAGGTAATATGACGAGTAAATGCTACTATGAGGATTTTAAATTTTGAGGATGAAATTCTTTTAAGGAGGGTAGACTTGTCACCACCACATTCTGAAAATAGGAGTATTTTTGACTTTTTATATATTATTAATATTATGGTATTTATATTAAATGATTTCTCGATAGGTGTATTTAAATTAAATAATTTCGTGAGATGTGTAATTAAATATATTATTATTTACAGTGTTCATTAATGTTAGAGCTGGTAGACTTGACCTAGAAGCCCACTAGACGAACACCTGACAGAATTATGGGGATTATGTATTTAATCATTTTATTTAGAATTTAATTATTGGAGATAGTAATTAATTAACGTAATTTATTTAATTATTGTGCATTGTCGTTGCTTCAATATTTGGAGCGATACCCTAGCTTTGGCCTTCCAACAGATTTCACAACCTTGCCCTAGACATGCCCGCCTTCCATTCGAACTTTTTTGTAATTCATAATTATGCTCTCTTGTGCTTCATTTTAGCCGCACAATAATCGTCGCGGACGTTTATTTAAATTCTAAATAAATTCTAATTTTGTATCGTTGTGCGTTCCAATCGAAATTGGAGGCAATCTTGACCTATTTTTCGTAATACCCAAATTAGGGTAATATTCTTCTCTGAGTCTTCTTCAGTAATGATATTGATGACCCGACCTGATTTTGGTCCCATATACTCCTAATTAATTTTAGAACACAGCTTGTATTTTATTCATAATTAAATTGAGGATACCATTTTGACTGATTTCGTAAATCCTAATTTAATTCCAGTACCCTATTAATTAAGCCCATACCAAGCACACAACGCCCCCTCACCCTACAAAACATCAAACACCGAATCGCCCACCAAATTTTTATCATTTTATGTGTCTGTACAAATATCCAAATTTAAGGGGGCTAATTTACAAATTTGCATTAGGTGTCAACACCTCATTGGTTCAAACCAATGGAGAAGCCCTAATAAATGACTAAGTTAACCCAACCCTTTCCTTACATGAATGAATTTCCTCATGTCAGATCTGAGCCACCCATTCAAAATGGGGCTCATCCCCACCCTTCAATTCCCACACACTCTCTCCCTATTTAATGTCCTATCACCAAGCCCTAATCTCCAAAAACCTAGGGAAGCCCCCTCCTCACAAGCCCCAACCATAGCCCCCTCCTTCATTCCATTTTTTCCTTTCTTCTTCTCTTTTCTTCTTCTTCTTCTTCTTCTTCTTCCTTTCTTCTTCTCCTTCTCTTTGTTTTTTTTAAATATTAGAGAAGGGGGGAAATACCACCTCTCCCTACTGTTCCCCGAGCCCGGCCCTCTTCTCCGGCCACCCGCCGGAGGGTCCGTTATCCACCACCAGGCCTCTCCACTCGTCCACCTCGCCCTCAGCCGAGCGTCCGAGCCGACCCTGACTCCCTGCATTCCCTCATCTCCGACAGACAACCGCAGCCACTGCTCATTCCCCTACCGCTGCAACTCCGGCCCGGCCGGAGCCCCCTCGCTACACCTCCTCCAGCTCCCCCTCTGGCACGGCCTGCAACGACTCCCCGACCCATCCCCAGCTTCCACTCCGGCCATCCGAGTCGACCCAACCCTGCGTCGAGCCCGCTCCGGTCATGCCTTCCCCGGCGAGTTCCCCCTCAGCCATCCCCATCGACTGCCACGGTTCTCCCCCCGACCCCGCTTCCGGCCATCTCCTCCTGCTGTACCTCTTCCTCCACCCGCCGCCTCTGCACTCCGGCATCACCACCCTCCTCCATAACCTCCATTCACCACCACCACATCACTACCGATGCCATTATCATCACCCGCACAGCCGAGCTCCGACCCCGGTCGACTTCTACCAGTGTTCCTCCCCTCGTTCTTTACTCCGGCCTTAACTCACCACCACCACCACCACCGGCTCCAGAACTACCTCTCCCTGCTGCATTCCCTCCTCCAGCTCCTTTCCCGGCGGCCCGCAGCGCAGCCGAGCTCTGCCTGCATTCCCTCACACCACCATACGACGACCCACAGCTCCTCCCTACTCAGTCGATCCCCTGAGTTCCTCCCCCGGCGAGTCCCGCATCACCACCGTGAGTCACTCTCCTCTCCCTCTTCCCCTTATTAGTGTATATGTATTTATAATAATACGTATACGTGTGTGTATATGTGTATGTATGTATACGTATACGTGTGTGTATATGTGTGTGTGTATACGTGTACGCGTATATGTGTGTATATGTGTATGTGTGCATACGTGTACGCGTATATGTGTGTATGTCTGTTTCATATATATATATATATATATATATATATATATATATATATATATATATATATATATATATATATATATATATATATATGTATATAGATATATTGTGTATTTCTCTAATTATATATATATACGTATTCAGTATGTATATATTAATATATACCTGTATATAGTATAAGTACTACCTTGATATATATATATATATATATATATATATATATATATATTTGTATTGATATATAAAAATACGTAAAATTGTAATTTGGTATATATATATGTACATATATACGTGTATGGTAAACGTAATATTTTGGTATATATATAAGTAAGCATTTTGGTATTTTGGTATATATATAGATATATAGGTACTTGTATACGTATGTAGTATAGATATGTTTTTTGGTATATATATATATATATATATATATATATATATATATATATATATATATATATATATATAACATATTATATATAAAATATTTCTATTTAATGTATATATACTTATACATATTTTTGTACGAAATTATTGGTATACATATATATGTATTATATTTAATTATTGTTTAATTGGTGAATGTTGTAGAAGACCCCAGCGTAAATACGGATATCCCGTCTTTACTTTGACCTGTAACCCTGTAAATGCTAGTTAACTGCCACATGTACACTGACGTACTGGCAAGTCCCGTACCATTTTGATCGTCTGTCTTGCCCAGCAATCGCAGATGCAATGTCCGTACAATTTGACGCACACTGACCCTAGATTGACCAGTGCCATACTTGGCAGAGCCCCTGAGTTCATGTATTTGTGTTGTGTTAGTGTAGCATCTGATACAATATTTTATTTATTATATGTTTATAGGACTGTTGGATTTTCCAGACGATACTTTGGGACAGGACATTGGTTTTACCTGCTAAGGACCCAAGGCGAGTACATTCTCTGATTAGCTTCTTGTTTATGATATCCCCTATGTTCATTGTATCTAGTATAAATATCCATGCTCTTGACACGATGGTTACACGGATTGGTATATACGGATCTCGTCATGAGATGTTATTCCTTGTTCATTGTAAACACCCTAAATTTTCAGAAATAAAATTTAATACAATTTTTCCCGTATTTTGGTGTTCTTCTGGAATTTAAAAGCTAAGGTGATTGTGGGTTAAATAATTTTAAGTGTGACTAAATGGAGTTAAAATATTCTGGAAATAGAAATTTATTGTGTATAATGGAGAACCGGACGCATGGCATTTTTCGGTGAATTTATTGGACACCGGAGCAACGTATCGAGGACCTTTAGCCATTTGGATTGTGAACCAGACCCAGTTGGACCGAACCAAACCAACCTGACCCGAAACCCGCATGCAAACCCTAGCAGCCGCCGGATTTCACTGTAGCAGCCTATAAAAAGGGCCGCCTTGACATCCGTGCCCAGCTCCTGAACCCTAGCCGCCGTCGTCTCCAAACCCAACCCCGACTCTCCTGTGATCGACCCATCCGCCGCATCCCATCAACCCCCTGCTCGAGACGTCGCCGCCGCCGCCGGATCACCCTCCCTAGCCGCAGTTCGTCCCCGACGCCGCGACTCCCCTCGACCCCGACTCGCTGCTGGGAACAGCAGCCGTCGACCTCCGTGTCCGCCGTATCCCCTCGACGTGCCGCCTACAGCTGCTCGACAGCGACCCCAGCCGCTCGGCAGCGACCCCGATCACCTTCCCTTGGCGCCCCGACCCCGACGCCTCCCACGCGTCGCTCCGCTGACCCGAGGCTACCTGGGACTCGACTCCAAGGCCCAGCGGACACGGGAGAGGACGAATCGGATGCAAGCAGCGCGAGGATACGACCAGGACACAGATTGGACGTTCGGACACTTGGAATACAGAATTCGCGGAGCACTGTTCAGGTATTGATTTCTCCCAACTCGCGATTCCGTTTTCAATTCCGTCGATTGCTATGCGTAGACTGTATAACCCTCTCGGTGCCCGTGCAAATCGCTCGGTGCATCGCGTCCTGTAGTGATCGTACACCGCGATCCAAAACAGGAAGAAACAACGCCCTGTTTTACCTCGGAACTGAGTCCGCCCCGCCAATCGGGACGACTTGGTCGCAATCGGTCTTTACCAAACTGTGTGCGACGTTGATACGGTCGTGTAGGATTTCGCAGAAGTCGATTCGGAGGTGCGTGCACCCCGGAATCAACGCGTATCCGCCGACGACACCCCGTATTCGTCGATTCTGGAACACGCTGTAACTTCGTGTACACACGTCGGATCGAGACGAAACTTGTGCCATCGGATTCGTAGTAATACGCTGGTCCTGTGAGCCAAGTTTGGTTCGATTCTGAGGACGTTGACAAAATCACGTATCGTGGGCCCCACAGGCTCCACTTGACGGGTGATTTTGCGATCGGCTCATCGGAATCCAATTCTGGAAGTTCCGTTGGGTTCGTATCATCGTTCCTGACTTGTAGACACTGAGTTTGCAGAATTTGGAGACCTTTGACCCTGACACGCTTTTCGGTGCAAAGTGGGCCCGCATGTGGAACCTACTTTGGCCCGGAAATGACCTTTTTGCCCCTGTGTCCAAATTGGACGTAAGGACAGGCATTTCCAGCTATTTGACATCTTCTGAGACTGTTGGTGATGTTTATTACAGCTTTTGGAGTAGTCCCTACCGGATCCACTGATACAGGGACAGTCGTTGGTTTTCGGACATCAGGCAAGTGTACCTTGCCAAACTCTGCAGCTTAGTTATTTATTTCCTTGTTATATATATATTGCTGTGCATGCTCAACCTAGGACCGTGTGACGTACTTAGCGTCCGATTATCAGTCGGGTGCCGACACTGTACGCAGTGTTGGGTACGGTCATTTAGAGATGGATATCCGTGACATTTTATATTCTCGTACTTGTCTTATCAAGTACCATATGACCCAGGACACTTGACACTATTCATGAGACAGGATTTTCTCGAGATATTCATGGTGATTCTGTATAGGATACAGGACATGAACATTATACTATTAGATACTTTATGACTGGTTGCATTTAGCTATGATCGCGCTTGACACGGGCATGAGACGTTGTGGTCATGATATGCGTGGTTACATTGGGTGGGGAGAGACACACAGGCTACAGGCTGTATTTATATATATCTTCTATTATTGAGAGGTCGTAGACTCTCGTAGCAGAGCTAGACCCACTACCGGTTATTACCGCTACCGGCTCCCCGACACAGAGCTTGTAATGGCTCAGCCTGAGACTAGTGATGCTCTCACTTGCATTTACACTTAGATGGTTACATATTTACCCCTTTGTTTCATTTAGTTATATATTGCTGCACTGCTTATCTGTATTTATTGGCATGAGCTTTCTTGTACCTTGCTATGTCCCCTGAGGACCTGGATCCGGATTTTTGTCCCCAGATTATGCAGACGAGGTTTATCCCGAGGTTTACGGGACCGGAGCAGGAGCTGATCTAGGAGTTGTACCACCATCCGAGGACGAGGTCTTAGCTGAAGACTTCTCTTGAGCATCCTTGTTTATGCTCAGCTTTTATTATTTATTTCAGTCTT
The DNA here is from genome assembly GCA_036927795.1 of Iris macrosiphon. Lineage (NCBI taxonomy): Eukaryota > Viridiplantae > Streptophyta > Magnoliopsida > Asparagales > Iridaceae > Iris > Iris macrosiphon. The sequence goes on along the minus strand of JAYESA010000005.1, from coordinate 46,060,429 downwards.
TGATATTCTGGTCAGATGAACCATTGTACTAGATATTTATCGGGTTGTTCCCCGAAGTACTATGTGAGACTGGATGATGATTTACATTCCTTATTTATTCTGTGGATCATGTTTATGTCTTGTGTGGATGAGATTAGTTGTACCATGATTGTCGTAGACTTATTTTACAGCTTAAGTATGCCCTGATGGATCCATTATATTGAGTTGGTCCATCGGTGCGTACTGCTGGCCATTGCCACGCGTCCGGTCCCACGGTATTTTGGGACTGGGGCGTGACATGGTTTTTGTGGTGGCCCACGCAGGTCAACGACTAAATTGTTCGGTTTCAACTTAGGGACCGAACCAGCCTGCCCTAAGGATAGGATAAGTTCTAGGTTCTCATCCATTATTTAACCATTATTGAACTCTATATCGAACTCAAAATTTGTTACTTGAACTGCATCCTGTATTGATTCCTCTGAGCGTTCTTACAGTTTATATTTTGATTGCAGAGCAATGGATTCCGAAAACAGAGAGGATATTCCTTTGGATACGCCACACGACGCTGTGGTTACTTATGGAGACGGAGTGACACCAGGGGATGGAGGACAAGCATCGTAGAGTGATCAAACCGGTCAGCCTAATCCAAGGTTCCGGAGAGATGACATTCCACCACCACCTCAGTTCACTCCCCAGGTGCCAGTATTCCCGCCAGGACAAGCCATGGACGGGCAACAAATGTTCCAGATGATGTATGCGATGATGCAAGCGCAGCAACAGATTCAGCAGGAGGCCCATCGGCAGGAGGCTGAGCATCTGAGGACCAGCCTGGTATCCGCATTGGAGCAGGCAAATCCCCCAACGAGGCGAACAGCGACGGGATCTATCACTGATTTCCGTCACCTCAAACCTCGTATATTTTCTGGTAAGGAAGGGCCAACGGAAGTTCATGAGTGGCTCACCAACATTCAGCATCAGTTGGAAGCCGCTGAACTTCCGAGAGAGAAGTGGATGACTGCAGTTAGAATGCAGTTAACTGATAATGCGCATCACTGGTGGCTAGCAGAAGAGAGGAGACTTGGACAGGACAGAGTCACGTGGGAAGAGTTCTCTAGACTCTTCCAAGAGATGTACATCCCGGCAGTCGCACGGTCAGAGCTCAGAGACAGGTTCAACCGCCTTATCCAAGGCAGCATGTCAGTGGAGGAATATAATGCGGAATTTATTCGCCTGAGCCGCTTTGCCCCAACATTGATTTCGACGGAGGAAGAAAAAGCAGAGAAGTTCTTTGACGGCTTGAAGTTCGAGCTTCAGAGAGTGATTGGATCGGTAGCACCTACCTCTTATACCGATGTCCTTGCAGCAGCCCGACGCTTGGAGCGCGTCACTAGAAGGGAATCGAACCTGAAGAGGCCTATCACATCAGCACCATCCAGGCCAGCACATGGGGATTCGGCAAAGCGAACCCAGAGGGGTATGCCAGATAGAGCAGCACATAGAGACAGACCTCTTCCTACTTGTCACCACTGCGGCAAGGTAGGACACATTGAGAAGGAATGCAGGCGTAAGTTGGGACTATGTTTGAGCTGCGGATCCAGCCAGCACTTTTCCAGGGACTGTTCCGAACGCCGAGACGGAGCACCAAGACTAGCATTGCCTGCACCACGACCAGCTTATCCAGCAGCAGGAGCCCAACAGACAGGAGTTGGTGGGGTCAGACCACCAGCCCCCGGAGGGAACCAGCAGAGACCACCCCTGGCACCACAGGCAGCCCTATTTCATCAGCAGCAGCAGCAGCAGAGAGGTCCAGCTCAGGGACGGGGACAGGCATTCCCATTAGCTGTTGAGGAGGAGGCTACAGCAGGCGAGGTCATCGCAGGTACTATTTTAGTAGCTTCATTACCTGCAGTAGCTTTATTTGATTCTGGAGCATCGCATTCATTTATAGCAGCTAGCTTTGTAGCCACCCATAGAGTAGCTACCGCACCCCTTCCGAAGATGAAGAGAATTCTTACGGGAGGCGGTATTATTCCGGTTAGTGACGTCTGTAGATCATGTTCTGTAGTAGTTTGTGGCCGAGAGATGCGAGCTCAATTTTTGATCTTTTCCATGCCTGACTATGACGTTGTACTTGGTATGGACTGGTTGAGTCAGTACCATGCGACTCTTGATTGTCGGCTTGGGCGGGTGATATTTAGACCGCCTGGCCACCCAGAATTCGAGTTTCTCCGAGGAGCAGTAGAGCAAGGAGTTCAGCCTACTCTTAGGGTATTATCTGTAGAAGAGGAGACAGGTTACCCAAGAGTCATATCAGAGTTTGTGGATGTATTTCCTGATGACCTTCCAGGTTTACCGCCTGATCGGGAAATAGAATTCACAATAGACTTAACTCCAGGAGCAGAGCCAATCACTTCATCGGTTTATCGGCTAGCACCTAAGGAGTTAGTGGAATTGAAGGAACAGGTTGATGATCTTTTGGAGAAGGGTTTCATTCGGCCCAGTGTTTCACCTTGGGGAGCACCCATCTTATTTGTGCCGAAGAAGGATAGAACAGTACGGTTGTGCATTGATTACAGGGCACTGAATGCCGTGACCATCAAGAACAGGTATCCCTTACCACGCATTGATGATCTATTCGATCAATTGAGTGGTGCAAGGGTATTCTCGAAGATTGACCTTAGATCCGGCTATCATCAGATCAAGGTGAGGAAGGAAGACATCCCGAAGACAGCTTTCAGGACGAAGTATGGGCATTATGAGTTCTTGGTGATGCCGTTTGGTTTAACCAACGCACCAGCAGTGTTTATGAGCTTAATGAACAGGGTCTTTCATCAATTCTTGGATAAATTCGTAGTGGTATTCATTGACGACATTCTCATATATTCCAAGAGCCCTGAAGAGCACGAGGAACATCTTAGAATCGTGTTAGAGACCTTGAGACATGAGAAGTTATATGCCAAGCTCAGTAAGTGTGAGTTCTGTATGGACAAGGTGCCTTTCTTGGGGCACATCATCTCAGGAGAAGGACTTTCAGTGGATCCAGAGAAGGTTGCAGCAATTGAGACATGGCCTACACCTACATCAGTTGCAGAGGTAAGAAGTTTTCTCGGACTTGCGGGATATTACCGAAGGTTCGTAGAAAATTTTTCAAGGATTGCAGAACCAATGACAAAGCTAACACGAAAGGATCAGGAGTTTGTATGGACAGAAGACTGCCAGAAGGCTTTTGAAGAACTGAAGAGAAGATTAACAACAGCACCTGTCTTGACTCTTCCTTCAGGGTCAGGAGGTTTTGTTGTTTACAGTGATGCATCAGGCAGTGGACTAGGATATGTTTTGATGCAACATGGCAAGGTCATTGCTTATGCGTCGAGACAGTTGAAGGACCACGAGAAGAACTACCCCACACATGATCTGGAGCTAGCAGCAGTTATATTTGCACTGAAGATATGGAGACACTATCTTTATGGAGAGAGGGTAGAAATCTTTACTGATCACAAGAGTCTGAAGTATGTGTATACTCAGAAGGAGCTTAACATGAGGCAGAGACGCTGGCTAGAACTAATGGTGGATTTTGACATCGATCTGCAGTATCATCCGGGAAAGACGAATGTTGTTGCAGATGCACTCAGCAGGAAGCCTACGGCTTATTTCTTGACCATGCAGCCCGAGTTATTGAAGGACTTACAGGAGCTACAGATAGAGGTCGTGTTACCAGGACAGAATGGATTGATGGCTAACCTTGAGATTCAGTCATCACTCGTGGAGAAGATTAAAGAAGCATTGCCCACCGATGCTAGATTCCGAAGACTCAAAGAAAGGACAGAAGCAGGTATGCAGACAGGACTTCGCATCCACGAAGACGGGACATTGAGGTTTGGAAATTGCCTGTATGTCCCAAATGGAGAATTGAGACAGGAGTTAATGACTGAAGCGCATAGCTCTATGTACTCTGTTCACCCAGGAGGAACCAAGATGTATCGGGACTTGAGACAGTATTACTGGTGGCATGGAATGAAGAGAGAGATCGCAAGATTTGTGGCCAAATGCTTAGTATATCAGCAAGTGAAGGCCGAACATCAGAGAACTGCAGGTATGTTACAACCGCTTCCGATACCGGAATGGAAGTGGGAGCATATCACGATGGACTTTGTCACAGGATTTTCGAAGAGCCCCAGCGGAAGAGATGCAGTTTGGGTTATCGTGGATAGACTCACTAAATCGGTACACTTCTTGCCATTTAGAGTTGGACAGTCCACAGAGGTACTAGCTGACATGTATATGCGACAAATCGTCAAATTACATGGAGTACCTGTTAGTATTGTATCGGATCGAGATTCGAGATTTACATCTCATTTCTGGAGAAGCATGCAAGAGAGTCTAGGCACCAGACTCAAATTCAGCACGGCATACCACCCGCAGACAGATGGACAATCAGAGCGCACCATTCAGATCTTGGAGGACATGTTGCGATCATGTATGCTAGATTTCGGAGGATCTTGGGAAGATCATTTGCACTTAGTAGAGTTCTCCTACAATAACAGTTATCAGGCCAGCATTCAGATGGCGCCATTTGAAGCTTTATACGGACGGAAGTGCAGATCACCTGTGTGTTGGAGTGACGTTGGTGAACGTCAAATACTGGGTCCAGAATTGGTAACGCAGACAGTGGAGAAGGTAAAGCAGATACAGAATCATCTAAGAGCAGCTCAGGACAGACAGAAGCATTGGGCTGATACACACCGGCGTCCCCTAGAGTTCAAGGAAGGAGATCACGTGTTCTTGAGGATTTCGCCCATTCGGGGTACTATCAGATTCGGGAGCAGAAGCAAGCTGAGCCCAAGGTATATTGGGCCATTTGACATCCTCGAGCGCGTTGGTGAGGTGGCTTATCGGCTTGCATTACCTCCATCCTTAGAGGGAGTGCATGACGTATTCCACGTCTCCCAGTTGCGAAGGTACGTGACCGACCCAAGTCACGTAGTCGATCATTCAGAGATCGCAGTAGGCCCGAGCTTGAGATATGAGGAACAACCAGTTGGCATCCTCGACGTCAGTGAGAAGACATTGCGGGGACAGACGATCAGACTGGTTCGAGTAGCTTGGAAGTATCATTCACCAGGCGAATCGACTTGGGAACGAGAAGATAGTATGCGCCAGCGATACCCCCATTTGTTCGAGGAGGCAGTTGTAAACTAGGCCACCTTATTTTCCCATAAACTCTTTCTTTAGCAGCTTATTCTTTGATTGCGAGGACGCAATCCTTTTAAGGAGGGAAGATTGTAAACACCCTAAATTTTCAGAAATAAAATTTAATACAATTTTTCCCGTATTTTGGTGTTCTTCTGGAATTTAAAAGCTAAGGTGATTGTGGGTTAAATAATTTTAAGTGTGACTAAATAGAGTTAAAATATTCTGGAAATAGAAATTTATTGTGTATAATGGAGAACCGGACGCATGGCATTTTTCGGTGAATTTATTGGACACCGGAGCAACGTATCGAGGACCTTTAGCCATTTGGATTGTGAACCAGACCCAGTTGGACCGAACCAAACCAACCTGACCCGAAACCCGCATGCAAACCCTAGCAGCCGCCGGATTTCACTGTAGCAGCCTATAAAAAGGGCCGCCTTGACATCCGTGCCCAGCTCCTGAACCCTAGCCGCCGTCGTCTCCAAACCCAACCCCGACTCTCCTGTGATCGACCCATCCGCCGCATCCCATCAACCCCCTGCTCGAGACGTCGCCGCCGCCGCCGGATCAACCTCCCTAGCCGCAGTTCGTCCCCGACGCCGCGACTCCCCTCGACCCCGACTCGCTGCTGGGAACAGCAGCCGTCGACCTCCGTGTCCGCCGTATCCCCTCGACGTGCCGCCTACAGCCGCTCGACAGCGACCCCAGCCGCTCGGCAGCGACCCCGATCACCTTCCCTTGGCGACCCGACCCCGACGCCTCCCACGCGTCGCTCCGCTGACCCGAGGCTACCTGGGACTCGACTACAAGGCCCAGCGGACACGGGAGAGGACGAATCGGACGCAAGCAGCGCGAGGATACGACCAGGACACAGATTGGACGTTCGGACACTTGGAATACAGAATTCGTAGAGCACTGTTCAGGTATTGATTTCTCCCAACTCGCGACTCCGTTTTCAATTCCGTCGATTGCTATGCGTAGACTGTATAACCCTCTCGGTGCCCGTGCAAATCGCTCGGTGCATCGCGTCCTGTAGTGATCGTACACCGCGATCCAAAACAGGAAGAAACAACGCCCTGTTTCACCTCGGAACTGAGTCCGCCCCGCCAATCGGGACGACTTGGTCGCACGCGATCTTTACCAAACTGTGTGCGACGTTGATACGGTCGTGTAGGATTTCGCAGAAGTCGATTCGGAGGTGCGTGCACCCCGGAATCAACGCGTATCCGCCGACGACACCCCGTATCCGTCGATTCTGGAACACGCTGTAACTTCGTGTACACACGTCGGATCGAGACGAAACTTGCGCCATCGGATCCGTAGTAATACGCTGGTCCTGTGAGCCAAGTTTGGTTCGATTCTGAGGACGTTGACAAAATCACGTATCGTGGGCCCCATAGGCTCCACTTGACGGGTGATTTTGCGATCGGCTCATCGAAATCCAATTCTGGAAGTTCCGTTGGGTTCGTATCATCGTTCCTGACTTGTAGACACTGAGTTTGCGGAATTTGGAGACCTTTGACCCTGACACGCTTTTCGGTGCAAAGTGGGCCCGCATGTGGAACCCGCTTTGGCCCGGAAATGACCTTTTTGCCCCTGTGTCCAAATTGGACGTAAGGACAGGCATTTCCAGCTATTTGACATCTTCTGAGACTGTTGGTGATATTTATTACAGCTTTTGGAGTAGTCCCTACCGGATCCACTGATACAGGGACAGTCGTTGGTTTTCGGACATCAGGCAAGTGTACCTTGCCAAACTCTGCAGCTTAGTTATTTATTTCCTTGTTATATATATATTGCTGTGCATGCTCAACCTAGGACCGTGTGACGTACTTAGCGTCCGATTATCAGTCGGGTGCCGACACTGTACGCAGTGTTGGGTACGGTCATTTAGAGATGGATATCCGTGACATTTTATATTCTCGTACTTGTCTTATCAAGTACCATATGACCCAGGACACTTGACACTATTCATGAGACAGGATTTTTTCGAGATATTCGTGGTGATTCTGTATAGGATACAGGACATGAACATTATACTATTAGATACTTTATGACTGGTTGCATTTAGCTATGATCGCGCTTGACATGGGCATGAGACGTTGTGGTCATGATATGCGTGGTTACATTGGGTGGGGAGAGACACACAGGCTACAGGCTGTATTTATATATATCTTCTATTATTGAGAGGTCGTAGACTCTCGTAGCAGAGCTAGACCCACTACCGGTTATTACCGCTACCGGCTCCCCGACACAGAGCTTGTAGTGGCTCAGCCTGAGACTAGTGATGCTCTCACTTGCATTTACACTTAGATGGTTACATATTTACCCATTTGTTTCATTTAGTTATATATTGCTGCACTGCTTATCTGTATTTATTGGCATGAGCTTTCTTGTACCTTGCTATGTCCCCTGAGGACCTGGATCCGGATTTTTGTCCCCAGATTTTGCAGACGAGGTTTATCCCGAGGTTTACGGGACCGGAGCAGGAGCTGATCTAGGAGTTGTACCACCATCCGAGGACGAGGTCTTAGCTGAAGACTTCTCTTGAGCATCCTTGTTTATGCTCAGCTTTTATTATTTATTTCAGTCTTTGATATTCTGGTCAGATGAACCATTGTACTAGATATTTATCGGGTTATTCCCCGAAGTACTATGTGAGACTGGATGATGATTTACATTCCTTATTTATTCTGTGGATCATGTTTATGTCTTGTGTGGATGAGATTAGTTGTACCATGATTGTCGTAGACTTGTTTTACAGCTTAAGTATGCCCTGATGGATCCATTATATTGAGTTGGTCCATCGGTGCGTACTGCTGGCCATTGCCACGCGTCCGGTCCCACGGTATTTTGGGACTGGGGCGTGACATTCATGGTGTAGCTTGTACAAGTCTTGTTTTATTGTTATCTTGTACATGTACAGACACTGATTTCCGGGGAGATTTGCTACCTCCCTAGGGAATCCCGTGCCATAGCGTACCATATTTGGATCTACTATACCAGTCAGGGGTGGAGAGTATTTTAGTGTAGATATGTGATCATACTGAACTCTACATGCATCATAGCTTACCCTACATCTTACGTCGGTTGCGGCCTGACCATTTACATGCTTCATAGCTGTTATATATGATTAACCTGACCTCTACATGCATCATAGCTAACCAAATGGTTAGCCTGACCTTACATGAATCATAGCTAATCATATGTAACCAGCCTGATCAAGTTCCCAAGCCGATTACATGTTAAAGCTAGTACTCACACACTTAGTCGTAGTATTCTTGCTCATTGACATATTGTTTCCTTTCCTGCATTTACTTACAGTATTTCTAGTATATCCTTTATTGTATGTTTCTCGTACATATACATGCATCTTGTATATTTCCATCTATATACTGCTACATAGTTTATATCATTGATATAGAACTGCTATTTAGAAATGTACTTTGCTCTTTCCTGACTGGAAAATATTTTTCAGACTATGCCTAGAGGACTGTATCCGACACTTGTGGACCACAGGGTGAGTAGCTGAAATCTTGGACTTAGTAGTTCAGTCGTGATTCCGGAAGGTCTAGCCGGAATCACTAGTTATCTAATTAGTTTCTCGGTTGTCTATTTTTGGTACCGGATTTGTCTCCGGCATACTTTGTTGAAACTGGGATTTATTATTTGAGTTAGACTATTCTATTTTAGATTGATGTCGTATTTTGTTTCTTTGAGATCTTATCGTGCTGTAGTTGTGATTTAGTATATTGTTTATTTTATATTGTGGTATCTGTGTCTCCTCATGGAGTCGGATGCTCGTGTGAGATTATTTAGATAGCATCAAGACCTAGATAGCGTTCTACTGCCGATGCTGCGGCGTAGGCTGGACGTACCCACGCTCTCGTACCCCTATATCGGGTGCGGGTCGTGACAGGAGAGAGGGGATCCCCTTGTCTCAGGCCTCTTATACTATCAAAAAATCCCTCATGCTGTCTCCTAACCATAATCGAGAATGACGCAGAGAAGACATACTCCCTTACCTTGTCCACCCACCATCTGTCAAATCCCATACAGATCATGATATGGAAAAGAATATCCAGGTTCACCATGTCATAGGCTTTCTTGAGGTCCAGTTTTAGGCACGCTTCGTTACCTCCCTGCTTTATTGAAATCCCTAACAAGCTCATAAGCCAGCAAATAATTCTCCGAGATGGAGCGCCCTTTGATGAAGTTCGTCTGATTAGGGGAGATAAGCTCCTTCATAACATCCCTCATCCGGTCACATATCAGGTGGGTTATAATCTTTTATAAGAAATTACAGCATGTTATCGGTCGAAAGTCTCTCAACGAAGTCGTACCCTCCACCTTAGAAATTAAGACCACAAACGTGTGGTTAAGCTCCTTAAGTAGCTTACCAGAAATTAAAAAAGCTCTCTCACCGCATCCAGGACATAAACCTTAATCATCTCCCAGTATTTCTTGAAGAAGGTTGCCCCAAAGCGAACATTTCTTGGCAATTTGATAGGGTCTGCATTAATAACAAAAGAATGTATCTCGTCCATAGACACCGTGGCCCATAAGATACTATTTTCTCTTTGAGAGACCATCTTCTTAAATTTAATGTGAGAAAAGACGATCGGGTAGGAGTTCTGGTTGTAGAGATCCCGAAAGAACCGTACCGCCGTATTTCGGATACCATCATCCCTAGTAATGAGAACTCCATTATGATCAAGCAATCCGTGTATGTCATTCCAAATTTGTCTAGCCTTGACAATAGCATAAAAGAATTTAAAATACCTATCTCCATCTTTGAGCCAGCTGCATTTAGCTCTTAGTCTAATATGTACCTCATCTAAGAATATATACTTGCGAAGTCGAACTTGGAGGGCTACCTCCTCTTCCGTGAGGACGAGGTTAAGCGGATCTAGCTGGACCCTTAATTGAATATCAGCCAGCTTGTCCTCCGATTATTGGAGAGGAGTAGGAGGTCTGACTTTATTTCAGGTCTTGAAGAGGCCTTTAATAGCTTTCAACTTCTGGACAATCTTGAACTGAATATATTCAATCAACCCTGGCTCCCAACCTTGCTGAACTACCTCTTCGTAGCCTGCTTTCCATATGAATCCAGGTGTTGTTGAATCTTAATGGTCTCCTTTTGATAACCGGGACTTTTGCCAATCTTATAATAGTAGGGGAGTGAACACTAGCTCCAGGGGGTTAAGCATTTTGCCCTACACGATTGAAATACTTCCAACCATCTCCCGTTGTAGAGAGCATGGTCAAGCTGAATGATAATCCGGTTAGTTATCATCCTGTTATTCCATATCCATATATACTCAGTCTTATCCATACACCTGAGCTCAGAGGATAAGAGGCATTGTTGATATTCTGAGAGAATCACTTACTGCACCGGACGACCCCCTATTTTTCCATGGATGAATAAAGTAACATTGAAATATCCCACCACTACTAACGACCATCTATCTCCAATAAGCGTGCTAGTCATAGTAATATCCTTCTACGGCCCTAGACGCTTGATTATATCATTATGTTCGTACAAAGCTCCTACCATAATCTGAAGCCCCCTTTGTTGGTGAATTTAATGGTGAGGAGTTGGTCATATCGTTGAATCACATCTTCCTGCCAAACCTTGGTATCCCACATTACCCAAATGCAAGCTATATCACTTCAATCGAGGTTGTGGACGGAGGACTAGTGCGTCGGAGTGCGCCTATTAATCAAAATATTTGATCTAACTTTGGATTCCAAAATGTTGATAGAGCACTTGGACTTCTTGCCGTACTGCAAAATGTCCGTCCACCTACCTATCAAAATTTCTCATCTCATATTCCATATGAATATAATCATAAATTATGATGGTGGGTCCCCTTGTTAATACACAAGATCTCTCTAGGGGTTGAGAGACCATCATGTTGTCGGTTATGAGCTTTGCCATATCCTGCTTTAGTTTCCACATTTGCCTACCAGATGGGATTCAGGTATGTCAATGGTTTCTGACTAGGTTGATGTTCGTCGAGTTGTACGTCATCTTTACCTGAGGCTTTTGAAGATTTGTCAACATGAGGGACTAAACAGAGTGCTCCTCCACTTACCATTCTCCTCCTAACTTTGCGATGATTACCTTCTTGGTTAACAACCACAACACAAAACGTGACCAAGCTAGAGTTGCCTTCTACTTGTTGCTTGTCAGGGGCGAACACCACCATCGCATGTTGTGCCTCCTTATTTCCTCCCCTCTCCCTTCTTTCTCATTCTCCACTCCCATTCTCCTCCCCAATAATGGAGATTGGGGAGCCTCCCGAGGAGCTGGCTTATCCGTGTCCATGCTTCTTTGCTCCACACTTAAGTCGACCTCCTCTCCCTGCGAGCTCGGAATAGCCGTACTGGCTCTAGTATCTCTACTATGAGTTGGTACCTCTTTACTAGAGCAGAAGAGTTGAATAGTGACTTCTGGGGTAACTCTAGCATCTGGACACTGAGCTATGATGTGTCCAAAGCTACGACAGGAATTACAACAAGACGAGGCCCATTCATACTCAATTTTTTGGAAAATGGTTTCGCCTGTCGGAAGATCAACCTCTAGCTTATCAGGAAGCGTGTCAGCCGCGTTGATCTCAACAAAAACCATAGCAAAGGATAATCGATCTCTATCAGCCGTGTATTTGTTTGGCTGTAGGGGGATTCCAACTCTGCTAGCTAGCTTCATAATAGCTGGTACACTCCATAGTTGGGGTGAAAGCCAAGAGAACCTAATCCAGATAGGAACAGAGGCCAGTCGACCCGTTCAAAGTTGGTAGACGAGTCCCATCTCCTCAGGACGACCAATTTACCATCGAAGGTCCACGGGCCATTTTGGATAACCCTCTCTAAAGCTTTCGTCATCTCAAATTTGATGAAATAGAATTCATTCTCTCTAGAGTATATGTCCATGCTCCCTTTAGGTCTCCACATTTGTAGGACGAATCCCTTTAGCTGACCAAAATATGGTCGGACTCCCATGACGTAAAGGATAATAGTGTTCTTCCAGAACACTTCTGTTTCAGTAATGTCTTCTCTGGTTATAGAGATGTCATTTCTTTCTTCTTTAAGACTGGGTGCCACGTAGTGCATCTCGATGTCTTCCCTAGCCAGATCGGGCCTACATCGATCTTCCCAGGTGGTAGGAGCCACTCCCGAGGTTTTAAAAGTATTAGGGTCCCTATCCGACATTTTCTCAAACACCTGGGGGGCGTGTCGCGCCACCGGTTTTGAAAGCTTCGAGGAGGTGTCGGAAGCTCGGGATAGAGTGACCGTAACCAAAGCGGCCGAAGCTGGATGGCGAAATCCCTTTCCGGTCCGGGAAGGGACGTGCCTAGGTGCAGGTGACGAGACCAGGCTTTAACACCTTTTCCGCGTCGACGTGTCATAATCGTCCATCCATCACTGAAAATGGTTGGAACTTTCTGGGAGGCAGGTAGACGCCTAAGCGCCACCGGAGGTCGACCGCGGACGCTGGCGCCCGCGAGTCATGTAACAACCTTTTGTTTTAATTTTTAAAAATGAGTTTTCTGGATTTTTTGATAATTTTTAATTAATTATTAAAGATGTCCTTCAGGAATTAATATTTTTATGGATTAAATTAAGTATTAAAATATTATAAAAATTATATTTTTGGATGTATTATTAATTATTGGATGCTGTGCAATTTTTTGGAATTTATTGGGCTCAAAAACTATTTTTAAATTGCTAAAAACCCCGTTTTAATTAAACCGGGTTGAACCGGGCTCAATCCGGACTGAACCGGACTGAACCCGGTCCAACTGAACCGAACCGAAACGGCCTAAAACTCTACTGAACCGACTCTAGGCCTAACGGGTCGGATCGGATCAGACCCGAACCCGACCCGAAACCAACCCGACCCAAACCCCGCTCCCCTCTCTCTCCTCTCCCCACGAACTCTACGACCCGCCCCCGCAGATCCTGGCACGATCGGCCGCCCCGCCCGCGGCCAACCGTCATGACCCTGGCCACGATCCTTGCCCCGCTCCGCTTCTCCCTCTCTCCTTCCCTATTTAAGGAGCCCCGCCCTTCACCACCACTTCCCCATACCACCACCTGTCGCTTTGATCTCTGCCTCCGTCGCGACCCAGACCCTGCGACGCCCTCGCCGACATCTCCTTCCGCCGTCGACGACTCCCCGGCGACTCCAGAGCGGCCGGCGACGATCCCCAGCAGCTTCCGACCCCAGCAACGAGCTCCACCACCTCGCCGTAGCTGCGGCGCGCCATCGCAAAACCGCCTTGTTCAGTCATCTTCGACCCCCTGTTCATGTAAAAATACCTCTCTCCTCGCCACCTCATTTTCTGTACTGTCTGTTGCTACGCGAACCCTGCATGACCCTATCGAACCCCGTGTAACTTATCTGGGGTATTGCATCCTGTGGCGATCGCAAACTGTGACGCAAAAACAGGAAAATAATCCCCAATTTCTGAAAATTCAAAAATTGTCCCGAACTTGTAAGTTCATGACCGTTTTGCGTGCAACCTATTAACTGTTTTCAAAATCCACTTGAACAGTAATTTAGACCTTATGACCAAGTTTCAAAACCCTATTTTTGTTCAATTTCTGGTGTTGTAGATTGTGTTTAATTCGAGGGTAAAAATGGCCAAAAACTTGGTTATTTAAATAACCTGATTTTCCCGAAACAGGGTGCGCCCCGCTAAACGAGGCGACTTGGTCACGTACGAACTTCAACAAAAGGTGCGCACAGTCGATACGGACGTGCGGAATTTCACAGAAGTTGATTTGGATGTGCGTGCACACCGGAATCAAAATGTATCCGTCGACAACGCTTCATATCGGCCCTGTTCTGAAACTTGTTGTAACCTCGTGTGTGCTCGTCGTTTCGAAACAAAACTTGCGCCATCGGACTCGTAGTATTTTTCTGGTCCTGTGACCCAAGTTTGGTTCGATTCTGAGAACGTTGACAAAATCCCGTATCGTGGGCCCCACGGCTCTACTTGACGGGCAATTTTGTGATCGGCTCATCGAAATCCAGTTATGGACATTCCGTTGGGTTTGTATCATCGTTTTGGACTTGTAGACACTAAGTTTGATAAATTTGGAGAACTTTGCCTCTGACATATTTTTTGGTGCAAAGTGGGGCCACAGGTGGACCCCGCTTTGACCAGAAACTGTCATTTTTGCCCCTATGTCCAAATTGGACTTATGGACAGAAAATTCTAGCTATTTGATATCTTCTGAACATGATGGTAATATTTATTTCAGTATCCGGAGACGTTTTTGAAGATTTTACGAATACCAGAGCAGTAGTTGGAAACCAAACACCAGGCAAGTGTACCTTGCCAAACTTGCAGTAGTTATCTGACATTGTTTCTTGAGTTAATCATATATATATACTTCTGTGATGTACATAGTCAACCCAGGACCGTGAGACATTTTTTAATGTCCGAATAATATTCGGGTGTCGACGCCGTACGCGGAGTCTTGTAACGTCACTAGAGATTGATATCGAAACCCTATACATTCTCGTGCTTGTATCATCAAGTACGTCATACCGTAGGACACCTGACACTGTTCATGAGACAGAATCTTTCTGAGATATTCATGGTGATTCTGTATAGGCTACAGGATTTGTGACATAGACTTTATGTTCATAGCTATCATATGACTTGCTGCATTAGATATGATCTTGCGTGACATGGACATGAGACATCATGGACATGAGACGTGTGATTACATTGGGTGGGGAGAGACACACAGGCTACAGGCTGATTTTATATATAGTGTCGTAGGCCACTACATAGTAAACTATATAGTATAACTATATAGTATAACTGCTACCGACTCCCCGACACAGAGCTTGTAGTGGTCTCAGCCTGAGTACTAGTGATGCACTCACTTGAATATCACATAGCTGGTTACATAGTTTACCCTATTGTTATTGTTTCATTTATTATTGTACTGCATTTATTCTGGCTTGAGTTATTCTTGTACCTTGCTATGTCCCCTGAGGACCTGGATCCGGATTATGTCCCCAGGTTTAGCAGAGGAGATCTATCCCGAGGTGTACTAGATAGGAGCATACATTGGAGCTGTACCAGAACCCGAGGATGAGGTCATGCCAGAGGATTTCTCCTGAGTATTGGCTTTATATACTCAGTTATTTCTGGTTTTAGTTACTTTATTCCTGTCTATTGAATTGATGTATCAAACTTATTCTCAGGTTGTTCCCCGAGACACTTTTTATTGAGACTTGTTAGTTTATATTTTATTTTGATTATTCTGGCATTTGACCTGTGATTATCTTCTATGGATGAGATTAGAATTAGGCTGTGACTTGTATCGTAGACCGATTTACTGTTATTTTACAGCTTAAGTACACCCGAATGGGTCCATTAAATTAGGTTGCCCATTGGTGTGTGTTGCTGGCCAGTGCCACGTGGCTAGTCCCTCAGTATTTTGGGACTGGAGCGTGACATAGTTTTTGTGGTAGCCCATGCAGGTCTACGACTAAATTTTTTCGATTTCAACTAAGGGATCGAGCAAGCCTGCGATAAGGATAGGATAAGTTATAGGATCTCATCCACTTGATTGATTCGTTCTTGACCTCTATATTGACTTCAAAAATAATTTACTTGCATTCTGCCTTGATTCTTCTGTACGCTTCTCATAGTTTATTTTGGATACAGAGTAATGGATTTACAAGCAGGCGACGAGACTCCCGCAGGAATACCCCAAGTTGCATATGTCACCTACGACGATGGAGCGACAACAGTAGGTAGAGATTAATCAACTCAACAAAGCCATCAAGCAGGTCGACCTACCTCAAGATTTTGGCAAGACGATATTCCACCACCGTCGCAGTTTCCTCCACAGATGCCTATTTTTTCACAAGGGCGGCCTATGGACGGGCCACAGATATTTCAAATGATCTACGCAATGATGCAAGCCTAACAGCAGATTCATCAAGAGGCTCAGCATC
The DNA here is from genome assembly GCA_036927795.1 of Iris macrosiphon. Taxonomy (NCBI): domain Eukaryota; kingdom Viridiplantae; phylum Streptophyta; class Magnoliopsida; order Asparagales; family Iridaceae; genus Iris; species Iris macrosiphon. Next base: position 46,044,267 of record JAYESA010000005.1, on the reverse strand, counting down.
ACGAGGCAGAGAATCTGAGAAATAGTATAGTGACTGCACTGGAGCAGGCGAACCTACCAGCTTGATGGTCATCGACGGGCTCTATCATCGATTTTTGCCAACTGAAGCCCCGTACCTTTTCTGGCAAGTAGGAGCCCACTGAAGTTCATGAGTGGCTCACAAACACTCAACATCAATTAGAAGCAGCTGAGCTTCCAAAAGAGCGTTGGATGATTACCGTCCGGATGTAGTTGACGGGCAATGCACATCACTGGTGGCTATCTGAGGAGAGTCGGCTCGGGCCAGACCGAGTCACTTGGGAGGAGTTCTCCAGACCCTTTCAGGAGATGTATATTCCATCTATTGCTCGATCAGAACTTCGGGACAAGTTCAATCGCCTCACTCAAGACAGTATGACAGTGGAAGAGTACAATGCGGAGTTCATTCGTCTAAGTCGCTTCGTGCCTACCCTGATCCCGATAGAAGAGGAGAAGGCTGAGAAGTTCTTCGACGGACTAAACTTTGAGCTACAGAGATTGATCAGATCTGTTATACCTACTTCATACACGGACGTCCTTGCTGCAGCCCGACGCATGGAGCGCGTCACCAGGAGAGAGTCCAGCCTTAAGCGGCCATTCACACCAGCACCAGCCAGAGCACCACAGGAAGAAGCTGCAAAAAGATCTCACATGCACCAGCCACCCAGAGCATCTCCGCAGATACTACCTACATGTCAATATTGTGGCAAGCGAGGCCATCATGAGAGCGAGTGCAGACGCAAGTTGGGATTATGCTTGATTTGCGGATCCAACCAACATTTAGCCAAGGATTATCCTGAACATCGAGAGGGAGCAACAATGGTAAACCGACAAGCTTTGCCAGCACCGAGGCCACCATTGGCACCCCAGGCAACACTCTTCCAGCAGGCCCAGCAACAGCAGAGGGCACCACCACAAGGACGTGGACAAGCTTATGCAATGACAATGGAGGATGTGCAAACTCGTGAAGTAGCGAATGCGCGTAAGATTTTAGTTAATCATAGTTATCTGTTCCTAGTGATGCCATAGCACGTGCCTGTTAATTTCTTTTCTTAGCCTTAAACCTAGTATTTTGAACTTGTTAATGATTGATAATCTAGTTTCCCTAAGCTGTAGTTTTCCTTGCTCTAACCAGATTTTTTACTCTTGACTTACCTAACTTTTATTGTTTAGGGAAATACTTTAGGTGTTTTGCTTAACCCTCATCTTTCGATTTCTCCATTATTATGATTCTTTGGTTGTGTCGTGCTTCGAACATGTCTTGCAATCGTGTCATCTCTTCTGACCGGTTATGCTTTCTTAATTGCGAGGACACAATTCTTTTAAGGTGGGTAGATTGTAATACCCTATTTTTTTAATTTTTAAAAATGAGTTTACTGGATTTTTCGGTAATTTTTAATTAATTATTAAAGATGTCCTTCAGGAATTAATATTTTTATGGATTAAATTAAGTATTAAAATATTACAAAAAATATATTTTTGGGTGTATTATTAATTATTGGATGCTGTACAATTTTTCTGGAATTTATTGGGCTCAAAAACTATTTTTAAATTGCTAAAAACCCTATTTTAATTAAACCGGGTTGAACCGGGCTCAAATCGGACTGAACCGGACTGAACCCGGTCCTACTGAACCGAACCGGACCAGCCTAAAACCCTATTGAACCGACCCTAGGCCTAACGGGTCGGATCGGATCGGACCCGAACTGTAAAACCCCTAACCCTAAAAACCGTATTTACCTTTTTTTATTAATTATTAATTAAATTGTAGTAATTATGAGCTAATTAGGAGAAATAGATTTTTTTTAATTTTTATTTGAGGTGTTTATGCTTTAGGGGATTTATGGAGCCATTATAAATTTTTCTTAATTTATTCCATGTAGAAGACCCCGTGGACAGTTGCTAGCTTAATAGTATGCAATAATATAAATTCTAAAATTTCTATATATATATATATATATATATATTAAATAGAAATAGGAAAAGAGAGAAAAAGATATGAAAAAGGAATAGAAAGAATAAAGAAAAGAAAAGAAAACAATTTAAATCCTAATGGATCTTAAACCCCAAACCTTAGTCTACCCGTTAGCCTAACTACCCGCTGTGCACCCAGCCGCTAACAAAGAAAACAGCAACAGCGGCAGCATAGTATAAATTCCCCCACCCCTCCCCCCCCCCCCCCCCGCGCGTGCAGTTAACCCCCCTCCTCTCGCGATCTCTCTCTCTCTATATATATTATATTTCCCAAACCCTAACCCTACTCTCATCCTCCCTCTCCACCACGCTGCAGCCCAGCCACCGCGCACCGCCAGCGCCGTCGTCGGCCATCACCGGTCCTCGCAGCAGCCGTACGCTCGCGCTTCGCCCGCGCACGCGGCAATAACATTTTGAACAACAGCGAAGCCATGTTCACGCTCCGTTTCCCGAGCCCTCGTTTGACCAAACTCGACCCCGTCTTCGCCGGTATGATCCTCACCTATCCTCCTTCAATATCTGTATGTTAGTTGACCTCGAACAATGCGCAAACCTAGGTAAAAATCGATGCCAAGTCGATAAAAAATTATGACTTTTTAATTCTAGAAATTCTGTCGCAACTACTTATGTTCACGGATTCGTATCTCCCACCATAGAGATCCGAATTCAGTTTTTTCTTTTGGTATGCGAAGACCACCTAACCTTGTTTAATTTTTGTTATTTACATTAATTTAATAGCAGCAGTATGTTAAAATAAATTAAGTTGAAAAATCCAAAAAACCTGTTTTTGGCAAATTCCAGAAATTGTGATACGGAGTGCGCCCCGTCAAACGGGACCGTCCTGTCGTGTACCAAGTGTACCAAAAGGTGCGCGCAGTGTACCCGGACGTGTAAGATTTCACAAAAACTGATTTGGACGCGTGTGCGCGTCGGAATCAGCCCGTATCCGCAGCAAATCCTCGTGTCACAACTTTTGCAAAAGCCCTGCGCATTTTGTGTATGCTCGTCAGAATGCGACGAAACTTACGCCACTGGACTCGTGGTATCGCGCTGGTCCTGTGACCCAATTTTTATGCAATTCTGAGACAGTTGACCAAGTCGCCAATTGGCGGGCCCCACGGTTGAATTTTTGGGCAAAATTGTGTTCGTCTCACCGGAATCCATATTTGGACATACCGTTGAGTTCGTACTGACATTTAGAGTTTGGTTGACCTATAATTTGTCCCATTTAGAGACCTTATTCTTGGCACACTTTTCGGTACAAAGTAGGCCACACGTGGACCCTACTTTGACCCGAAATTACCATTTTGTCCCTGTGTCCAAATTGGACGAAAGGGAAGTGCTTTCTAGCTATTTTGCTTATTCTGGGAACGTTGGTGATGTCTATTTCAGCATCCGGAGATATTTTTTCTGAGGCCATAGCTTCTGATCCTGTGTATTGGAATCTGGACGTTACATTTGCAGCTTCTTGCCAGGCAAGTATACCTTGCCATTGTACTGTTATTCATATTCTATATGTTGCATGCATCTTTATTTTCTGTCTTTAGTTCATATATTTTAACTGTATATAAAATATGCGCGACGGTGTCGTCGCGATTTATTTTTATATATATATATGCATTGACCTTGTTTATGAGACTGCCCCATTATTATGCAGCATCATTAGGTTTCATTGGCCGTGACACAGCTCTTACACGAGTGTGGGTCTCATATAGATCACGGACTGCATGACAGGTCTGGCCTCCTGTACGTATGAGCCGTGCGTTAGGGATAACTGCAGTTAGAAACTTTGTATGCTAGAAGACTGAGCAGTTATTAGAGGTTTTATCGTGTCATGGATGTGACATGCTTAGAGCATGGGATGGAGAGAACAACAAGTACCACATTTGGGCTCCTTTGCACTTTTCTTATTGTAACCCGGAAGCTCTGCTAGAGATACGGGCAGTGATGACCCCATTTATTACAGGCGGCCTCTGCCGTTCAAAAGACGACATGCTTTGAGGCCCCTGATTCTCCGAGAGAGTCATGCCAATCCTATTTATGGCCAGATAGCCCACTTGTTAGAAAGTTGTTCTCAAACTGCATTCACGTAGACGGTAGGCGACCCATTGGATATTTATTTCAGTACTTTATTGGCATGCTTTTATGTATCTTATAATGTCCTTCTGAGGACCTGGCCCCTTCTAGGTGTAGCTGTTCTTGAGTATTCGCAGGAGCGCAGATCCGGACTGGTTGCTGATATTTGAGGAGGTCTTCCCTTCGAGCCTCATGATTATTGGTGATGTGCTTATGTTATGTTGCTTATATATTCGAGTTGGTAGTGGATTTGCTTTCATCCAACTATCATCTTTAGATACTTTGTATTGAGATCTAGTTTCATAGATATTGGTTATTTATTTATATTTGATTTTCGTGGATGAGATTTAGATTATACCCTGTGACTTGTGATAGATTTATACCACTTGTGGATTTGATATTCATATTACAGCGTACATATGGGTTTTGGTTTCCATATATTGGAGTTGTCATATCCATGCGGCTGGCATGCTTACGTGTCCTAGTCCTACGTATTTTGGGACTGGGGCGTGACACGAACCCGACCCGAAACTGACCCGACCCAAACCCCGCTCCCCTCTCTCTCCTCTCCCCACGAAGTCCATGACCCGCCCGCGGCCAACCGCCACGACCCTGGACACGATCCCCTCCCCGCTCCGCCTCCCTCCTTCCTTATTTAAGGAGCCCCGCCCTTCACCACCACTTTCCCATACCACCACCTGCCGCTCCGATCTCCGCCTCCGCCGCGACCCAGACCCGGCGACGCCCTCGCCGATATCCCCTCCCGCCTTCGACGACTCCCCGGCGACTCCATAGCGGTCGGCGACGACCCCCAGCAGCTGCCGACCCCAGCAACGAGCTCCACCACCTCGCCTTAGCCGCGATGCGCCATCGCAAAACTGCCTTGTTCAGTCATCTTCGACCCCCTGTTTAGGTAAAAATACCTCTCTCCTCGCCGTCTCATTTTCCGTATTGTCTGTTGCTACGCGAACCCTGCGTGACCCTCTCGAACCCCGTGCAACTCGTCCGGGGTATCGCGTCCTGTCGCGATCGCAAACTGTGACTCAAAAACAAAAAAATAATCCCCAATTTCTGAAAATTCAGAAATTGTCCCGAACTCGCAAGTTCACAACCGTTTTATGTGCAACCTGTTAACTGTTTTCAAAATCCACTTGAACAGTAATTTAGATCTTATGACCAAGTTTCAAAATCCTATTTTTGTTCAATTTTTGGTGTTGTAGATTGTGTTTAATTCGAGGGTAAAAATGGCCAAAAACTTGGTTATTTAAATACCCTGATTTTCCCGGAACTGGGTGCGCCCCGCTAAATGAGGCAACTTGGTCGCGTGCGAACTTCACCGAAAGGTGCGCACCGTCGATACGGACGTGTAGGATTTCACAAAAGATGATTTGGATGTGCGTGCACAGCGGAATCAACGCGTATCCGTCGACAACGCCCCGTATCGACCCTGTTATGGAACTTATTTTAACTTCGTGTGTGCTCATCGTTTTGAAACAAAACTTGCGCCATCGGACTCGTAGTATTTTTCTGGTCCTGTGACCTAAGTTTGGTTCAATTCTGAGAACGTTGACAAAATCCCGTATCGTGGGCCCCGTGGCTCCACTTGACGGGTGATTTTGTGATCGGCTCATCGAAATCCAGTTCTGGACATTTCATTGGGTTCGTATCGTCGTTCTGGACTTGTAGACATTAAGTTTGATGAATTTGGAGAACTTTATCTCTGGCACATTTTTTGGTGCGAATGGGGCCACATATAGACCCCGCTTTGACCAGAAACTGTCATTTTTGCCCCTATGTCCAAATTGGACTTATGGACAGGCAATTCTAGCTATTTGATACCTTATGAACATGATGGTAATGTTTGTTTCAGCATCCGAAGATATTCCTGAAGATTTCACGAATACCAGAGCAACAGTTGGAAACCAAACACTAGGCAAGTGTACCTTGCCAAACTTGCAATAGTTATCTGACATTGTTTCTTGAGTTAATCATATATATATACTTCTGTGATGTACATAGTCAACCCAGGACCGTGAGACATTGTTTAATGTCCGAATAATATTCGGATGTCGATGCCGTACGCGTCGTGTAACGTCACTAGAGATTGATATCGAAACCCTATACATTCTCGTGCTTGTATCATCAAGTACGTCATACCGTAGGACACCTGACACTGTTCATGAGACAGAATCTTTCTGAGATATTCATGGTGATTCTGTATAGGCTACAGGATTTGTGACATAGACTTTATGTTCATAGCTATCATATGACTTGCTGCATTAGATATGATCTTGCGTGACATGGACATGAGACATCATGGACATGAGACGTGTGATTACATTGGGTGGGGAGAGACACACAGGCTACAGGCTGATTTTATATATAGTGTCGTAGGCCACTACATAGTAAACTATATAGTATAACTATATAGTATAACTGCTACCCGGCTCCCCGACACAGAGCTTGTAGTGGTCTCAGCCTGAGTACTAGTGATGCTCTCACTTGCATATCACATGCTGGTTATATAGTTTACCCTATTGTTATTATTTCATTTATTATTGCACTGCATTTATTCTGGCTTGAGTTATTCTTGTACCGTGCTATGTCCCCTGAGGACTTGAATCCGGATTATGTCCCCAGGTTTAGCAGAAGAGATCTATCCCGAGTTGTACGGGACAGTAGCATACATTGGAGCAGTACCAGAAACCAAGGACGAGGTCGTGCCAGAGGATTTCTGTCACGCCCCGCTTCCCAAGATACGGTAAGTCGGGTACGTAACTGCATCCCCAGGCTACGCCCATACGAATACTATCATATTCGTATCAGCGATTGTCGCCTGTAAGTCTTTTAGAATAAAATGCAAGTCATGTTAAAGTAATTAGGCAGTTACATCTAAACCATATCACTCTGATTTATAAACAACCAGATAAGTCTTTACAACAGCTCATTGTTACAGTTACATAATCACAGTTGCAACTACTAGGTACTATACTTCCTGAATTTACTTGATGGTTACCCCTCGCTCTCGTCTACGTTGTAGAGTGGTAGCATTTTCTCATTCCCTTCTTCAATCCCTAGTGAACAATACTAGGTCGTCAAAACGACAAGTAAGTCCTCGGCCAAGAACGGTAAACAATGAAAGATATAATATTAGAGTAAGGAGCAATAATTAAAAGAAATAAGAGAATAAACATAATATGGTGTTCATGACTTGAATAACTCATAATCTAATACTCCTATAGTATCTACTAAATTTAATCATCACAATCCTATGTCACTATCACAATACACAAACAAATTCCTAAATGATGATGCAATTTGGAGAACAAACCTTAAATAACCACTTCACCTAGTTTCCCGCCAACAAATTCCGTTGTGAAGGATTTTGTGGTGACTTGAATGGCACGGTGCTTAGAATCTGGCCCTGCCCTCATGGCTTAATCTTGAATTCACCTATTCAAGTATTATAATTCAAAATAGGTGTGTTTTTAATCAAGTGGCATGAATAGAAGGGCATGGGGTTATAAATCCGGCCTAGCCCCTTTTGGGCCAATCTTGAATCCACCCATTCGATGGTTTTTCCTTTTGGATCGAAGAGGGTGCACTTATAATTAGGGTGACTTGAAATAGGATGGCACGGGGTTATGATCCGGCCCATCCCCTTATGGGCAAAATAAAGTGAGCTAAGCCTCACCCGCTTACTTCGCAAGGCCTTGCGAGAGAGCCTAAACCGCTGAATTCAGCCATACTTAAAATTATGTGGCAGAATTTCATAGGTGGTCATTTATGCTGTTCTCCCCCGCCCAATGTTTCTAGCCTAGATCTACAATTATTCCTTATTCTATTTCTTATTGTTCGAGTCTCTGCTCTGGTATTGTCTTAACCATTGTTCAAAAGGAATGCATGTCTAGGACGATGCAAGATACATATATAAACTTGAGTACAAGTATTTAGTCATCCATACAATTTCAAGGATATCGACTTACACAGAGCAGATAATCAGATAGTCTGGATTAATTTCCTCGTGTCCGTGTCCGTGTCCTGTGTATTCTAGACTTTCACTAGTTGCTCCCTAATTTAAAAATATAATTTCTAGTGGTCCGTGGTGTGTGAGTCTAGGGTTTAGAGTATTGGAATGCCGACGATATTTCAGAATATCAAAATATTGGTTAATTCCTGGAATTCTTAAAATTTTCAGCAGAGTTCCCTTTGTATTTCGGCTTCCGAAATTTTTAACAGTTTAAATATCCACCCGGAGCAACCCTCCGTAGCATTCCCGGGCTCGCCGACCCCTTCGGTGGAGCAACTCTCAACACCGGAATACACGCAATTAATATAACTCTATAAATAGGAACCCTATTCTTACTTTTGGAAATATCATACCTTCGTGCTAGCAATTCTTAAGTTTCGTGTAGTATAAACTACAAAAGTTCGAATTCAACAACAATGTTAGTGTTATACAAAATACAATGAATATATATATATAGCTGAATTCATTTATACACTCCTACACATAACATAGATAGTATAATTCAATTCTAAATCCTTTATTGCAAATTCAAATATATGTAATTGCTTCTACCTCAATCATGTCTTTGTGGGTGTGGAGTCCTATATACGTCCATAATTATGTTTTTCCTTAACTGTCTTACTTATGAAACTTCAATTCTTCATGTAATCAATGCACTTATCACTTGAATCTTCATAGTTTAAATCTGAATTTTATTTTCCGTATCATGCATTTGCTAGAGTTCGTATAATATTTCAATAACTGAATATAATCCATGTTATATTAAACAATTCCAATGAAATTCATGTATCTTAGCTTGTATATTCCATCCTCTGAATTGATTGTAACTCAATCCTTATAATATACACAATATAATTTATGTATTATATATATATATATATATATATATATATATATATATATATATATATATATATATATATATATATATATATATATATATATATATATATATTTATATTTATATTTATATTTATATTTATATTTATATATATATAGGTGTATACCTAAACATGTAAATATAACATTGATACTTAACATACCAAGGAATATATATGCACACACACATATCTATAAATACATATATATGTATGCATAAGAGAAGCGTATATATGTATATATGATTTTACAAATGTAGTATATGATTTTCATATCTCCTAAGGCATCGAAATATACATAAGTGTACATATGTATGAATATACCTATACGTATGTATTCGATTGTATATTATTAATCATTTCCAATCTAATTACTCCTCTAAAATTATAAATAAATTCTAATAGAGAGAAAGTGCAAGGTGAGGACTTGCCTTGGTCCTGAATTTCTAGGGTTTTTCAAGTGTTGACGTCGATTTCCTCTCTTAAATAGCAGTGGTAGGGGTTTGGGTTCTGGATGAATAGTTCCTCTTGAGGGATTTAAGTAGAGAATGGTTTAAATGTGTTGGAAATGCAAGAGGAGAGGAGAGCTTGCCATCTCCTCCCTTGGAAATGAAGATGGAGGGAGGAGAAGCCAGGTTGCTCCTGACTCAGCCCCTGCTGTTGGTTTCTTCTTCCTGCCTTTTCCATGGATTTGGGTTTTATGCACAAGACCCCTCCCAAAATTAAAATTTATATATGACTAGTTCCTTTGCAATTAAAAATTTGCACAACCTATATTATTAATTGCATATATATATTGGAGAGACAAAATGGAAAAATAAAATTAAATAAATAGATAGCAGCTATGACAATTTTTCCTGAGTATTGGCTTTATATACTCAGTTATTTCTGTTTTTAATTACTTTATTCATGTCTATTGAATTGATGTATCAAACTTATTCTCGAGTTGTTCCCCGAGACACTTTTTATTGAGATTTGTTAGTTTATATTTTATTTCGATTATTCTGGCATTTAACCTGTGATTATCTTCTGTGGATGAGATTAGAATTAGGCTGTGACTTGTATCGTAGACCTATTTACTGTTGTTTTACAGCTTAAGTACACCCTAATGGGTCCATTAAATTGGGTTGCCCATTGGTGTGTGCTGCTGGCCAGTGCCACGTGGCTAGTCCCTCGATATTTTGGGACTGGGGCGTGACAAGTCAGGAACCGGATCCAGCACCGAAAGCAGCCGGGGAGGAAAATAAGAAGGGTGAGAGGGGGGAGGGGGCAGGAGGAGAGGGGGCGGTTGCGGCGGAGGAGGGGGGGGGGGGAGGGACGACAAGGAGGGTGGCCGAGGAAGGAGGTTATCGGGGGGGGGGGGGTAGCAGAGGGGGTCGGGCGTGGGGTTGAAGGAGGGCTCCTGGACGCACATTCATAAGATTACACACACACACACACACACACACATATATATATATATATATATATATATATATATATAGGCCGAGGAAGGAGGTTATGGGGGGGGGTAGCAGAGGGGGTCGGGCGTGGGGTTGAAGAAGGGCTCCTGGACGCACATTCATAAGATTACACACACACACACACACACACACACACACATATATATATAGTGTGGGGGCGTCGGAGTAGTTTGGGAAGAGCATTACAGCACCTGACAAGAGCCGGCAATGCGTCCGAGCGAAAACGGAAACTGAAGTTGATTTCGACCGGAAAGCCTCTGGTTGGTTCGTCTTCTGGTGGCCGGAGACAAGTGATTCAAAAGCAACCATTATGATTCAGATTTTTTTTTTCCATAAAATTGGACTAAGGAAACACTTGGTACGCGAAATATTAGATAGCCAAAAAATTTATATTTTCAGAAATCAAATTTCAAGTAATTAAATTCTCTGAAAAATTATATTTTCATGTTTGGTGACTATACAAAAATCATGGAAAAAAAAGAAAAAGGAAAAAAAAGTAAAAAAAAAAAGGGGGGGAGGGGAACTAAACAGAACCAACAAACAAAAAAACCAAGAAAAAAAAACGAAAAAGAAAAAAAAATGACAAACAAAAAAAAGATAAAAAACGAAAGAAGAAAAAAAAAAACAAAAAACAAAAAATGATTAAAAACGATCAAAAACGAAAAAAACGGCAAAAAAAAAAAACAAAAAAAAAACCCAACCAAAACGATAAAAAAAAACTTAAAACGATAAAAAAAAATTGACTAGAACGATAAAAAATGAGTAAAAGCGAAATAAAAGATTATAAACAATTAAAAAAGACTACAAAATATCAAAAAGACAAAAAATCCAAATAAATCAAAAACGACAAAATAGTGACTAAAAACGATAAAAAAAAGAAAGAGACTAAAAACTACCAAAAATCGACAAAAAACGATCAAAAATGAAAAAAAAAAAAAGATAAAAAAAAAACGATCAAAATTTTTTTTTCTCTGGACAAAAAAAAAATATCCACATAGGATTTTTATATTTCGTGGATAAATTATTTATCAGATATTTGTAATTTTCTAAAATAATTTCTTTTAGCATAAACAAATATAATAATAAAATTTATCCTAAATTTGTTAAAAAATAGAAAAAAAACTATAGCGTACCAAACGTCTCTAAATGTTTTTTTTTTCTTCTTGTTTTAGCCTTCCATAATGAAGGAAAAAAAAGGGTGAGTTCCGACCAAAATCTTTATTTGACCGGACCCCTACATTAAATACCAGGGCTGCGACGTCACCAAACTTTTACCATTGAGATCATCCCACTTGGACGGACTGTTATAAATGTTGATGGGCTTGAATAATCCACCACCTGCCATTCGTAGGTATTAATTGCTCGAATATAATAAGAGCATCTCCTTGTGAGTTTGGAAAAAATAATTGTCTGAATAGGAATCACAATTTTTTATTTTACAAATATTTTTTTAATATAAATATAAAATTATTTATGAAGTTGATATCATATAAACAAGACAAGAAGAATGTGAAATTAGTTGTTTAGATCTAAATAATGGACTTCATAACAACTTTATTTTACATCATTAATTATAAATAAAAATATTTATAAATAAAAGGAAAAAATGAAAAAGTTATTTTGAAAGTTGGAAAAAAATAATTTTTATTGTCTTTTCAATACTTTTATATTGGAGAATACTTTTCTATTTTATTGTCTTATGTGAATATAATTTTATTATATAAAAATATATATTATTTTGTATCTTATGTCATGTAGAAATCACAATACCAAACAAAGAAAATAGGGTGGAGATGCGCTAAGTAACAAACATAGTTAACAGTTGCTGATGCCTCCAACCGATAACCTGCACTAATGCATCTTTAGCACCTGGCAGAGTCCTCGGAACTCATCACATGGAGATCTCTACTAGCACATTAAGTAGAAATTGGGTTGGCCGAAACAAATATTTTTAGCGGGTGGTAAGGGAACTACAAAATATACTCCGGACTAGCCCCAGCATTGGGGCTAGCCCATTAATGAATAAAGTTTACTCATACTAGTCCAAAAATTTATTTATACTAGTCCAGGATTTGGGCTCCTCCTCTGCCTCCGCCTCCTCCTCCGTCCTCCACCGTCCCCTCCCGTCGCCGTCTCCGCCTCCTCCTTCGCCTCCCGCCGCTGCCTTCCCCTCCCGCTCCTCCGTCGCGTACATCTAAGTCCTCCACCGGGCATCCCATTACACTGCGATGAAAGATGATTCTGCATGTCCCTCTTCCTATCCCAGGAATGCAGCTCCCGGAGAAGTCGAACCTCACATTCCCATTTCCATCGAAAAAGAAGAAGAAGAGGTAGGATCGATCGATCGATCGAAGCCGGAGAAAAAATTATAGGCCACAATCAAGATAACCTGAGTTTCTCTTCTAATTAACATAAATTAATCTATTTTTCTTAAATTACACAGAAACTTATTTTGACATATATGTTGATTTTTTAGGACTGTCAAACTTTTGACAGTCCTACCAATTGGAAGGACTGTCAAAATTTTGACAGTCCTAAAAATTCAACATATATATTTTAGGACTGTCAAACTTTTGACAGTCCTACCAATTGGAAAGACTGTCAAAATTTTGACAGTCCTAAAAATTCAACATATATTTTTAGGACTGTCAACATTTTGACAGTCCTACCAATTGGAAGGACTGTCAAAATTTTGACAGTCCTAACAATGGGTAGGACTGTCAAAATTTTAAAGGTCCTGCAAATTGGAAGGACTGTCAAAATTTTGACAGTTCTAACAATGGATAGGACTGTCAAAATTTTGACAGTTCTGATTATAAAAAAAATCAAGAGTGGGCAGCCCCGAGTAATGTTTGGGAGTGGCAAAATTGTAATTATCAATGATAAATATTTGGGCAGCCCCGAATAATGTTGGTAGTGCCCATATCAACAGCCATATTTTTTTGGATGATGGTGTGATGTATATGTGTGTGTTTGATGGCAAGGTAAAATATACATGAAAAATAAACTGATTTTATGAAATTATTTTTTTAGGAATATTTTTTTTATAGAATTTTAAATTTTTTTTATGGAAACTTAATTTGATGTTTGATTGCCATTATTTTTTTATGGGTTGGACAAATTTTATTTTCCATCATTTTAGAGGAAAATATGAAAAATGATTCTATGGAAAATATAAACTATCAAACTCTACAATTGGTGAAAATTTTGTAATAGAAATATTTTTCATGAAAAAAAGTCCAATCAAACAAATAAGTGAATTTTATTTTTGATTCGTCTTCAGATATAATCTATACTATTTTTATTGTAGAGTTAATTGTGCAAATGGTACATTAGGAATGTCGTGGTCGTCGTTTTGGTGATTGAACTTTTTTTTGATTAATTTGCTACCTAAAATTTGTATTTTGTTTAAAAAGTGTGAACTAGATTTCATTGTTGCTTTTCGATGAAAATCGTTAAAAATGAACATATGATGGTCACGTGTCTTATTTTTTCAGAATTATTTTGTCAAGTTTTTGTTGTTGGACTATCTTTTTCAAAATAATATCGATGTTCGAGAAAATTCTAGATAAACAAATAGTTTTTGTCGAGTACAAAACAACGACTCTATAATCAATTATAGTCGACATAACGACTGGTCAGGACAAAAATAACCATGAAAAATAAGGCTCGTGATCATCACATGTCCATTTTTAACGGTTTTCATCAAAAAACACAAACGAAACCTAGTTTAGACACTCTTTAAACCAAAATATAAAACTTATATACAAAATTAACAAAAAAAGGTTTAATTACCAAAACAATGATCACAACATTTCTCATGTACCATTTGAACAATTAACTCTTTATTGTATAAAAAAATGTTGATATTTCATGAGGAAATTTTTTATTAAAAATATTCTTAGTTAGGTTAGTAATTAAAATTATTCATTAGATTTAATATGGATAGTTAGATAATTTATACTACTACATAATAAATAAAAAAAATTAAAACTTCGCCATGAAAGTTTTTTTTCTTCCACAAATGTGTTGTGTTTACTAATAAATTATTCATTAAATTTAACATAGATACTTAGTAACAACGGATAGAAAAAAAAATTAAGCTAAACTATTTTTTGCCCTTTCTAGTAAAAACAATTAAGGAAGTATTATTTGTTCTTCTCAATCTTAAGAACGTCCGTCTAGCTAATTTTTTTTTATCTTTTCTCCCTAACCACAAGAGCCAGCTGAATTCGATTACTTAGGCAAAATAATTGTTAGTTGTTTTTTGCATGTTGCAATTAGATTATCGTGGACTTGAACTATAAAATTGGTGTATGTTTTAAATGCCTACGATGCAACCCATTAGAAAAAGAATCATTATATTCCTTTCCCCAAACTATAAGTTTAGAAAAAGAATCAACACATATATTGATATCTGGATATGTATTGGTGAATGATATCAACAAAATTCATCTAAATCAACACATTAATTATGTGAAACATATCATATTAATTAAGTGATCTTACTTTTACTCTAAATTCTGTTGCTTTCTTACTTCTCTTGCTCCTTGTAGATTCTATTTGGATGATCTCTTCTGTATAACTGTATATATGTCTAGGACTGGTCCGAAAATTCTCGGGACCTAGGATGGAATATGAAAGTGATATCTCTTCAGTAGGTAAATGAAAAACACCCAATTTTTCTAAACAAATTTATGGATTTTTTTTTTTTGGATACCAATTATATCAATCAAATTAATAAATAAAATCTTCTAAAGAAAATTAACAAATAAAAAGATGATAAAAGTACTAGTTGAGTAACCTTACTGATTTTTTTAACAATCAAATAAGATAAATGAAAACAAGATCATTTGGAAATAAAATGACAAAGCAACTCATAGAATAATAAAAGATATCTGGAAAAAATAACAAGTAAATTAGTTGGTTTCATGGTAATGGTTCTCTCAATGTATTTAATGATCTATGGTTCGAAGTATGTTATTGCTATTTTAGTTAATAAAACTTACTATGCACAAGTGGGTGTAGGCTCCCATTGAACCGTCTTCCTATTAAAATTATTACTACGTAGTACTACTTAAGTGGGTAAATTTGGGCCTTCCTATTGCAAGAGTTGCCAGTTCTAGTAAGAAATCTTGGTCATATTTTGGGGACCTTTTCTATTGAGGGACCTGAAACGGTCGTCCAGCTCACCCACCCTCTCGGTCGGCCTTGTATATGTCCTACTAGAATTTGCATGGTAAAGGTCCATGATTAAAAGGTCCAGGGTTTCTTTATTTCTAAGGAAAAATATTTTTAAAAATTGACATCCTTAGATTCAAAGTTGTGAATCTCGTTCACCTCACCCTTAATAATAAAGAATCTATATGATTTCTTATTAACAAAAGTGATAGATTTTAACTAGGATTATTTTCATTAACTACTTTCGTGTTTCTGTTTATTATACGGATTATCCCAACTTTAAATTTTATGTTTATTACACGGATTATTCCAACTTTGAAACTAATTATACGGGATACCCCTTTCCTTTAGAAAAAAAAAATTAAACATAGGAGTAATTAGTGTTATACATTTCTATAGAAAATATAAAACATAGGAGTACCCCATGTAATTAGTTTCAAAGTAGAAATATCCTATGTAATAAACATAAAACTGTTGGAGTGGGTGGGGTTCCCAACCTATGTGGAGAATACCCCGAAGTGCGACGAGCACAATTCGTGTGTCGGAAATGCTTGAAAAGTGCATCGAGCGCCGTGTATTGGAACATTTATGGTAAACAAATATTATACTGGATTTCCATCTTTGACTTTAATTATATATTTATGATTGGATCTTTCATTAATTAATTTTTCATATAATTGGATTTCCAATTTATGGCAAGTCAATTTATGACTTAATTTCTATTAAATATATGATTGAATGTAATTTGATTTCCATAAATATTTTTGGCTTATATATATAGATTTCCATATCGAAACCCTAATTCATGCAAGAATTTATATAAAGGCTCATGCAATATACAACAACATGAGAAAAATAAGAGAAAAAAAAGGTCACTACTAGAAAAAGCGCTATTAGCGACGTATTTTAGCGACGTCAAAAGAAACGTCGCTAATAATATATAATTAGCGACTCCTTATAAAAACGTCGCTAGGCGTCGCTAAATGGCGACATTTAGCGACGTTTAGCGACTTTTATTAAGATTTTAAAAGTTAAGTCGCTATAAGTTAAATAAAGGTCGCTAAACGTCGCTAATATGTCTAATTTAGCGACGTTTAGCGACGTATATAGCGACCTTTTTATTAAAAATATTTAGCAACGTGTTTAGCGACGTCAATGACGTCGCTAAAATTTAACTTAGCGACGTTTTACTTGGACGTCGCTAAACGTCGCTAAAATTTGGTTAATTAGGGCTCGGTTTCATTTTTCCCCATCTGCTGAAAATTCGAAAAGAGAAAAACTCCCCCCCCCCCTCCCCCGCGCTCCGTCGACCGGCTCTCCACCCTATTCCGGTAAACCCTACTCCCTCTCTCTCTCTCTCTCTCTCTCTCTCTCTCTCTCTCACAGGACACATGTGACATTGACACAAACACTACACACACAGACACTGACACAGACACAGACACGGCACACACACACACTGACACAGACACTGATGAGGACCTAGGGTTAGGGTTAGGGTTAGGTTTGTTGACATGGGGTTAGGGTTAGGGTTAGGGCCGACTGGCCCAAGTCTACGAGAGAGGTAACAGCAGCAGTGAGCACTGCTTACTAGCTTTGATTATCAAATAAAATAAATTGATTATCAATTCGGTTCTGTTTCGGTTATAGATAATTTATTTCAGCTTTGGGTTTTTAAAATTTTTACTTATTCGATTTTTATTATTTCGGTGTTGAAACCGAATAACCCGAACGCCCACCCCTAGCTAGACCTGACAATTGGACCGGGATGACCAGCCCGGCACGAATCCGGCCCGCAAAACCCTGTCCGAATTATCGTGGGCTCGGCCCGGCCCGACCCAATATATAGGGACGTGTCGGACCTCATATCTCGGCCCATAAGAGAGGTCCGGCCCCGAAGCCCAGGCTCGTTCCGACCCAAGGCACAGCTCGGCCCGGCCCGACACGCTGCTGCTTGCTAGCCTGATCGACAACCTGGTTTATACTATTTGATGTATTATACACATCCATGTATTACATAGTCCTACGCCAATCTATGGGATTTGGTATGCATACAATCTGCCAAGTTCTTGTATATAGATTGAAACAAATGGATTGTGAATCTCCAAGACAAATATGAAGCAAGAACTTGCAGTGTGTTATTTTTTTGTGCTATGTTTACATATCCCAAAGTAGAGAAGTTCATCCGAGAGAGCATACCATCTGTGTTGTTTCTCCCGGAAACAAATGCGCTCCCAACCATCTCCTATGCACATTCAACCCTACACTTCATAATTTAAAAATAAAATGTTAGTTGTTCTTCAATCTCTACTTTGAAGTCCTTGTAGGGTTCACGGAATCCCAAGTCCGATCCGGTCCGGCTCGGTCCAGTCTGAAACTCACTGTGCCGTGGGTCACGTGTCGAACTGGACTTAGATTTTTACCCTTAGGTCCGGTCTGACCCGTTATAGTGCATGGGCCTGAGAGGCCCGGCCCACTCGACAGCTCTACTCCTAGCTATGGCATATTTTCATAGAGCAATAGCCCGTGTACTTGGGAAACTTTTGATGCAAAAATTGTTCAAGCACCAGGTGCCTTAGTGCAATGCCATGACTGCTTTTCCCATAACGGACACTGACCTAGGAGTGTGGTTGGGGGCAGCTGCAGTTCTATAGTATGACACACTATTTGTAGTGTTGACTGCACACTTATAGTGCAGTTCATAGTACTATGGGGTTGGGGGCAGCTGCAGTTTTGATAAATGAAAATATGTATTATATCAGTTATGATTTTTATAGTACGGTTAATTTTGCATGTAATGATTTATATGATAGCTTATGTCAATTTTGCAGAAGTTTCTAGAAATGGATATGAATTACTATCTGCGTCATCGTTCGTGGATGTACAACCGTCATCCTGATGACATGTGCGGTGTGCGGGATGAATTCATTGAGGGTGTACAGCAGTTCCTGCAGTTCGCAAAGGCGTTCCCTCAATACATGGACGGTACCAAAATTAAGTGTCCGTGTGTGAGATGTCGCAACAGGAAATATCATCCTGAAGTGGAAGTTACATATCATTTATACTCGAAGGGCTTTACGCCGAATTACTATCAGTGGACCGCGCACGGAGAACTTGTATCTCTAGCATCGGAGTCGGAGCCCTATGTGGAGCCGTATATGGATGTCCAAGACCACGATGCTTACGACGACGGGTTGGTGAACATGGTTTATGATGCTGCGGGGCCTAGTTTCAATCCTGACAATTATGATGCGGCGGGACCTAGTTTCAATCCCGACAATTATGATGCAGCTGAGGAGGCACCGAATGCCGATGCTGCAAAGTTTATGGAGTTGCTTGAGAATGCAAGGACTCCACTATATCCTGGTTGTGAGGATCATTCACCGTTGGAGGTGGTTACAAGATTATTGAGCATCAAGTCCGATTTTAACATGTCGCAAGAATGCTATAATCGAGTGCTCGATTTGATTATAGAGATCTTGCCCGAGGGTGCAAAGTTGCCTAAAGACTTCTATCGATCTAAGAGGATGGTGAGATCGCTTTGGATGGGATACGAGAAAATCGATGCATGTCGCAACGGGTGCATGTTGTACTACAAAGACGACAAGGATGAAGATGCGTGCAGATTCTGTGGTGCTGATCGCTACAAGGCCACTGTTAGAGGAAAGTCTGTCGGTGCAAGGAAGCCTACCGATTCGATGCACTACTTGCCTTTGACGCCGCGGTTGCAGCGGTTGTTCATGGTTAAGGAGACTGCAGAAAACATGAGTTGGCACAGGCGAAAACAGATCGAAGGAGTATTGGATCATCCATCCGATGGAGAAGCATGGAAGCACTTTGATCGAGAGTATCCATATTTTGCCGAGGAAGCGCGTAATGTCAGATTGGGGCTCTGCTCTGACGGTTTTACCCCATTCGGACTTTCGGGCTCCCAGTATTCGTGTTGGCCTGTGATCGTCACTCCGTACAATCTACCGCCTTGGATGTGCATGAAGACTCCGTATATGTTCCTAACCGTTATTATCCCGGGTCCGAACAATCCGAAGAGGAACATCGATGTGTATTTACAGCCTTTGATAGATGAGTTGAATCAGCTGTGGAAAGTCGGTGCCAACACGTACGATGTTTCTAGAAAGCAGAATTTTCAGATGAGGGCAGCACTTATGTGGACCATCAACGACTTTCCGGCCTATGGAATGTTATCGGGATGGAGCACCCATGGTCGTCTCTCATGTCCGTATTGCATGGACCATTCTCAGGCTTTCCGTTTGAAACACGGAGGCAAACCGTGCTTCTTCGATTGTCATCGACAATTTTTGCCGAACGATCATCCGTATCGGAGGAATCAGAATGCTTTTCGTGCGGGAGTTGTGGAGAAGGCCAATCCACCGCCAAGGTGGCCCGGATGCACGATATGGGAAGAGGTAAAAGATTTACCAAGTGCTATCCAAGAGCCTGCTAAGGGGTACAAGTGTGACGGATTTGGTCGCACCCATAACTGGACGAAGAGGAGTATATTCTGGGATCTGCCATATTGGAGCACCAATCTGATCAGACATAACCTTGATGTCATGCATATCGAGAAGAATGTGTTTGATAACATAATTAATACTGTAATGGATGTAAAGGGGAAGACGAAAGATAATCCGAAGGCGAGGTTGGACTTAGAAGACATATGTAGACGTCCTGCATTGCATTTGATAGAGGAGGGGAATGGAAAGTTAAAGCAACCTAAGTCAGTTTTCTCACTGGATAAAGAGGATAAAGGTAGACTTTGTAGGTGGATTCAGGGTCTAAAGTTTCCAGACGGGTACGTGTCGAACTTGAAAAGATGCGTCGACCTCAAGGAGAACAAACTAGTAGGTATGAAGAGCCACGATTGTCACGTATTCATGGAGAGGTTAATTCCGATTGCATTTCGGGAATTCTTACCGCAGGTCGTTTGGGACCCATTGACAGAGCTGAGCATATTCTTCAGAGATCTTTGTTGTACTAAGTTGCTCGTCGATCGTCTAGAAAAGCAAGAGAGGGACATTGCGGTAACACTATGTAAGCTCGAGAAGGTGTTTCCTCCTGGATTCTTCGACTCTATGGAGCATTTGCCAATTCATCTTTCCTATGAGGCACGTGTTGGCGGTCCTGTCGGTTATCGGTGGATGTACCCCTTCGAGCGCCATCTGAATCACCTAAAGAGAAAGGTAAAAAATAAGGCACGGGTTGAAGGCTCTATTTGTGAAGCTTATGTTCTCGAGGAGATTACAAACTTTTGCTCGACGTATTTCAATCCGCATGTTGCTACTAATAGGACGAAAGCTCCCAGAAACGACGACGCATATCAGGAATCTAATGATGCAATACTCAAAGTATTCAATGCATCCGGAAAGCCCTCGGGAAAAATGAAGAAGAGATATTTGAATGACGATGAGCTAAGGGCTGCTCAATTGTATATATTACTCAATTGCGACGAGGATAAAGTGGAGAAGCTAGAGGGGTAAGTAATTAACGTCCACGTTTACATCATCTCAATGTAATAGTATAAGATACTATTATGCTACTAATCAGCAGTTGCTTCATTGTTTTTCAGCACATATAATGATGAGTTGAGGTCGGTTAGGCCCTACATAACAGACGAAGAAGTAGAACAAGATATGAGATGCCATTTTCCTTCTTGGTTGAGCGCATATGTAAGATGCTTGGTAATTACTTTTTATTTCTGCACTTGCAAAACAAATAACTTACTATCGCTACTTTGGTATTTAGGTCGATCGTCTAATATCACCTGAGACTGAATCTATTAGGACTCTAGCCAAGGGACCAATTACTGCCGTAAAAATATGGCCAAGTTTCTGTGTGAATGGGTTCAGGTTCAAGTCAACAAATGCTCCTATTAGAGACAGCTTTCTGGATCTTGATTCCACGAAAAACAGTGGTTTGTGTATCAAATCTTCAAACTACAAAGACGTCAATCCGGGCAATGATTTTTTTGGCATCTTACGAGAGATTGTGGAGTTGACATATAATTATGGCCCAGAACCTGCTAATATCGTGCTATTCAGGTGTGAATGGTTCGATCCGATTCAAGATCAAGGTTGGAAAATTGACAAGCATGGCCTTGTGGATATAAACTACAAGCGTAGATATCAAGGCTACGAACCATTTGTCCTATCAAGTCAGGCTCAGCTCGTGTACTTCGCAACTTATCCTAGACGGGGGACAGCAAGGTCGGATTGGTGGGCAGTATGCAAGACTAAAGCTAGAAATACCTTTGACATTGACGAAATAGCTTATCAGGAGGACGATCTACCTCTTGTAACAAATATTGTAGATGTGGACTCAACGGAAGTTACTCATTACACGAGTAATAATGTAGAAGATGTAGAATTATCCGGAGAGGACGACGAAGTAGATGAAAGTGAAGACGAGGAAGAGGAAGAGCAGGACGAGGAAGGCGAACAAGATGAATTTTCTGAAGATGATTGAAAATATAAAATATTCCATGTAGAATGTAACTATATTTGGACTATAAATATTGCATGTAGAAGTAGATGTTGACATTAACGAATATATGTATTATATTTTGACTGTATAATACTTTGAGATATGTATCACATTCCGACTGTAGAATGTAGTATATATTTGTGTTTCTCTATATTCATCATATGTTGTTATCAGATATGACAGGACGACGCGGAGGATTCGGCAGGTCCCGAGGTAGACAGAGTGCCACTCCGGTACTGCCTACTGTTGGTTCCGGATCATCGTCGCCCAGTACTCCAGTATATCGAGCAGCCACATCTCCGACTGCGACGACGTTGCGTGGCATCACTCCTGGGACGAGTAGTTCCAGGCGTGATAGTACTCCCTCGTCCAGCGTTCCTCCTGCTGACGGAAGCATGGAGACAGATGAGCATGTAGAGGAGGTCGTGCCGACGTTGTCCCAGCATCAGCAAGATCCTCCATGCGCACCACCGGAGGAGACGAGGACAGAGATTTGGGCCGACGGTACAAAGTAAGTCAATTAGATGGTTTAATATATATTTGTGTTTCTCTTTATTCATCGTATATTGACTTTTTCAGTAATCTAAATTATTATTTCTGTATAGATATCGTCCATCGTCGGTTCAGAGACGCCTGGGCCAATTTCTGAGAAACAACTACGGTGGCCCTTGGATCAACTATTCGGAGGCTCCGGAGGAGAGGAAGGCGTTCTGGTTTGCGCACTTCCAGGTAAAAGTATATTAAATAAATCCTCTAATTTATGCATATTCGTGATGCTAACTTAATGAATTATTTATTGTAGCAAACGTATTTTTATCCTCCGCACCGGGCCGAGTTGATCGAGCGGCTCTTTCCTACCGTTGCCGCCAAGCTTATCCGAGATGCTCTGGATGACCAGAAGGCTCGTGATCGTGCTGGAAAACCGATCCAAGGTTGGATCACGCCTGAGCAGTGGACTGCGATGAGGGCTAGATTCGACGATCCGAGCTACAAGGAAAGGTCTAAGAAGGCCAAGGCGGCTAGGCAGAATGCTGCCAAGTGGTGTGGTGGCTCGATTCCGATGACGGAACATTTCCGTCGTTTGGTATGTTTTTTCTTTTAAAATATATTATTTTAATATAAGTACCATAAAATGGTACTTGGAATAAATATTTAAGTTTAGTAATAAAAAATATATTTTTAACAGGTACAGAGGGGTGAGGATGCGAACATGGTGACCGTCTTCTTGGCCACCCATCGCAAGGACGGAAATCTCATTGATGAGAGGGCCTCACAGACCTATGTAAGTATTACTTTACTTTGTGTTTATTTTAATATAACTTAGGCAATTATTGAGTTTCCAAACCTTTTCTAGGCCGAGTATCTTAGGCTTCGTGAGCGGGCGACTGCTAGTGCACCTACACCTGGAGAGGCTGGTGCTTCGTCGCAGCCCGGTCCATCTCCGTCGGCGGACGACCTGTGGGTGACCGCAGCTGGTGGTCTCCAGAGGGGTACGTACTACGGTACGGGCTCCTATGGCGCCCTGGTTGCGATGCAGTCATCTAGGGCCTCCCCGACAGCTGTGCATTCCACACACCCCTCGCAGTCGCAGCCCTCGCAGTCGTCGGCCAGAGTCCAGGAGGCCGTCCAGGAGGCCGTTGACCGTCAGATTGCGTCTCTCCGTGACGACTTGCTGCAATGTATGGAGGACCAGTCCCTGTCCCAGCCGCAGGCGGACGATCCGATGCTTATCGCACGATTGGATATGCTCGACCGTAGCATGACGGAGCTACGAGAATTGACAAATGATATTAGAGCCTCCAATGATCGCAACATCATGGAGCTGCAGGCGTCACAGCTATCGATGGGCGAGAAGCTGACGAGGATGCATGCGTCACAGCTATCGATGGGCGAGAACCTGACGAGGATGCAGGATTCAATGGGTGATAGCAGTACGAGGTTGTTATCTACCCTGGATTCTTACAACCACCGACTCGCAGATTTGGAGCGGGCACGGCCGCCACCGACGTCACTGCCTTCTCCATCGACATCGGTGTCGATTCCACGGGACGAGTATGAGGAGTTGTTATCCTTGAAGCGCGCCGCTGGTCAGCCTCCTGCAGATCCGTAGTAGTCTAGTTATTATTATTATTATTTATGAATTATTGGTACTTCAACAATAGACATGATGTATGATGCTTCTTGTGGTCATTAATTTTTTAGTTAATTTAATTGGATTATATAGTTATCCACATTTAATTGGATTGATACTTCTTGTGGTCTTTAATTTAATTGGATAATATAGTTAAATCATGTTGGTGTGTATGATGAAGATGATGTAAAACTGCAGGGAATCACAATGTTTGATTCTGGGAATTTTTTTTTAATTTTTTTTAAAAATTAGCGACGTTATTAGCGACGTTTAGCGACGTTTAGCGACGTTAAATTACGTCGCTAATTACGTCGCTAATTAGCGACGCCGTAAAACGTCGCTAATAACGTCGCTAATAACGTCGCTAATGACGTCGCTAAACGTCGCCAATTGCTGACATGGCAGTATAGCCAGGTCATTAAAGACGTCGGTGTAACGTCGCGATAGATGTCGCTAATCAGCGACGTTTAGCGACTTTTCTAAACGTCGCTTTTTAGTGACTTGGCGTCGCAAAACGTCGCTAAATTTAGCGACACATTAAAGTCGCTAAAAAACGTCGGCATAGCGACGTTTAGCGACGTTTTTTGTATTAGCGACTTGGTATTTTCCGACTTCTTTAAAACGTCGCAATTACGTCGCTAAACCTAATTAGCGACGATTTTTGGTTATTTAGCGACGTTTTTAGACGTCGCTAATTTGACTTTTTCTGGTAGTGGGTGGAAAGAGTGCCATTACAACTTTGGAGAGGAAAAAAAAGGATTGGAGGCTGTTTTGGAGAAGGAGATCAATTTGGGGTATTTTTTATTGTCTTTTTTCTTCGTGGTTGTAATCTATTTTCTGTTCCAACACAGTTGCGGTGATCCGTGTTGGATCGGTGAGGAGCTTGTAGAGGGTGTAATCTTTTTATTCCGTTAGTGGAGGTTCTTCAGGGTTGGACTCCGAACGTTCCGTGGCTTTTCCATCAGGGTTTTCCACGTAAAAATTTTCGTGTCAGCGATTTGTGTTTGGTATTTTTTGGTTTGTACGTTTTGCTCGGTTATCTCGCAGGTACTCTCTGTTTTGGGAAAAGGTTTTCGCGTTTTGTTCCCAACAGTGTGGTATCAAAAGTCACGTTCTGGAATTTCAGAAGGGTGTCAGGAGTTGACAGGCAAATCAGGGAGTAGAGATGGACGCGAAGCCGGTGCGTATGGTAAACATGAACGGTACCAACTATCACTACTAGAGGAGCAAGATTAAGGATCTGCTATTTGTCAAGAAGCTGTATCTGCCGGTATTTGCTTCCGAGAGGTCCAATGACAAATCCGAAGATGACTGAAAGTTCGAGCATAAACAGGTGTGTGGATACATCAGGCAGTTCATTGGCGAGAACGTGTACAACCACGTTACCAGTATTGAGCACGCGAGGACACTGTGGGATAAGCTAGAATTTTTGTATGCAAAGAAGACCGTGCTAAATAAATTATTCCTGATCCGGATGATGATGGGTCTGCGGTACAAAGATGGGGCGTCTATTACGGATTATTTGAGTGAGTTCCAGGGCGTGATTGACCAGCTATCCTCGATGGGAGTCAAGTTCGACGACTAGGTTCAGGGACTATGGTTGCTGTGTACATTGTCAGACTCGTGGGCGACCGTACGAGTGTCTATGTTCGCTTCTGCTCCGGAAGGCGTGGTCAGTCTGGAGTTTGCGAAGAACGGGGTATTGAATGAAGAGATGCAGAGACGTTCTCAGAGAACTACATCCATATCTCACTCAGAGGCGCTGGTTCAGAGAGCCACGAAAGGGGTAAAAGCAGGGATCCAGGCGGTGCCATAGACAAAAGTAGGAGAAGGTTCAAGGGTCTGTACGAGGACTCGGAGTGTTACCATTATGGCAAGAAGGGCCACATCAAGCAGAACTATTTTGCTTGGAAGGGAGAGAAGAAGGGCGACGAGGGAAAGCAGGGCGAGAACACTACAGCGGCGGCCTCGACACATGGAGGCGATCTGATCATTGTAGGTGATGAGATAGTTATGAACCTCGCCTGCTATGACAACTCTTGGCCAGTGGACTCAGGTGCTTCAGTGCACGTATCTCACAATATGGCACTATTTGCTACTTACACAACAGGCACTGTGGAGTATTGAAGATTGGCAGTGGAGATGTGTCGAAGGTGGTTGTCATTGGAGGTGTGCATTTAAGGACAAAGATGGGTGCGGTTCTTGTTCTCAAAGATGTCCATCATGTCCCTGATATCCGTTTCAACCTGGTATCGGTTGGAAGGTTGGATGATGAGGGTTTCTTCAATCTCTTCGAGAACAGTCAGTGGAAGCTTTGAAGAGATTCGATGGAGATTGCCAGAGGAAGCAAGAGATCCGAACTCTACTATATGGAAGGGAGCACACATGGGGCACAATAGGTGAACGCAGCTGCTGATGTATCTACTGAGTTATGGTACATGCTGCTCAGCCATATCAGAGAGAAGGGGATGAGCTACTTGGTGAACAAGAAGGTGATTCCAGGACTAAAGTCTACAAAATTGGAGAGGTAGACGCACTGTTTGGCAAAAAAGCAAAATATGGTGTCTTTCCAAAGTCACCCAAGTTCAAGGAAGCCGACATTGCTCGAGTTGATTCACTCGGATGTTTGCGGTCCTATGAAGGTAAAATCCATTGGTAGTACTTCTTATTTTGTAATATTTATTGATGATTATTCCAGGAAGGTATGTGTCTATGCCTTAAAGATCAGGGATCAGGTGATGCCCACTTTCAAAGAGTTCCAGGCCTTTGTTGAAAAGAAGACGGGCAAGAAGCTGCTATGTGTTCGGTCGGACAATGGTGGCAAATATATCGGTCCATTTGATGCATACTGCAGAGAGCAAGGGATACGACACCAGAAGACTCCGCCAAAGACACCTCAGCTCAATGGTGTAGCAGAGCGGATAAACATGACACTGATGGAGAGAGTACGGTATTTGCTGTCAGAAGCAAACTTGTCGGACAACTATTAGGGTGGGGCTCTTTACACAACTGCTTATATTATTAATTTATCTCCTAGTGCTCCTTTGCATGGTGATGTGCCTGACAAAGTGTGGTATGTCAAAGAGCCGTCATACAATCACTTGATAGTGTTTGGTTGCAAGTCCTTCGTGCATGTACCAAAGGACGAGAGATCCAAACTTGAGTAGAAGACGAGGGATGAATCTTTGTCGGTTACGGTCGGGATGAGTTTGGCTATAGACTCTACGATCCAGTACAAAGAAAGAACTACAGAAGCATGGACGCGGTATTCATCAAGGATCAGACCATGACCAACACTCAGGATTCCGAGATGCCTTCTGAGGCCGAAGAATTGCCTGAATTAGAGTCATTTCATTTTTAACAGTTTTCAGAGGACATCGCAGAGGATCCAGTTATGGGGGAGCTAGTACATGAAGTTGCTCCCAACCTTGATTATCAGCCTGCTGACAGTGGTCAGGGTCATCTTCAGGAGGATGAGCATGCCGAGGAGGCAGTTCCTGAGGAGGACATTGTTGATATACAGCCAGCACCAGTGGTTCCATTGAGGAGGAGCGATAGAGAGCGTCGACCATCTACGAGATACTCACCGGGTGAGTATGTGCTACTGACTGACGGTGGAGAACCCGAATGTTTCGCAGAGGCTATGGAAGACTAACACAGGCAGGAGTGGATGGAGGCCATGTAGGAGGAGATAAGTTTCTTGGAGGCCAACTCTACTTATGATCTGGTACAGTTGCCAAAGGGCAAGAAGGCTTTTAAGAATCGATGGGTGTTCAGAGTGAAGCAGACAGATGATGCTACTCGCCCTCGATGCAAAACGAGACTGGTAGTTAAAGGCTACGGTCAGTAAAAATGCGTAGATTATGATGAGATCTTTTTGCCAGTCATCAAGCAGTCGTCTATTCGGGTGATGCTAGCATTGGCAGTCAGTTTCGACTTGGAGGTCGAGCAAATAGACGTGAAGACGATATTCCTCCATGGTGATCTTGAGGAGGAGTTGTATATGGAGCAGCCAGAGGGATTCTGTGAGAAGGGTAAGTCACACTTGGTCTGCCAGTTGAGGAAGATCTTGTATAGTCTGAAGCAGGCTCCGAGGCTGTGGTACTGGAAGTTCAAGTCATTTATGGTGGAGCAAGGTTACGCACGAACGACGTCGGACCATTATGTATTTGTGATATATTTTGCCGAGGACGATTTTATCATTTTACTGCTCTATGTTGATGATATGCTACTGGTGGGTCGAAATGCTACTAGGATAGCGGAGTTGAAGTGCCAACTGGATGCGACCTTCTCTATGAAGGATTTGGGTGCGGTAAAGACTATTCTTGAGAAAGAGAGAGAGAGAGAGAGAGAGAGAGTCCAAGCTGCTACACTTGTCCCAAAAGAAGTACATTCATCGGGTACTTCAACGTTTTGGGATGGACGGGTCGAAGAAAGTGAGTAACCCCCTTGCGGCTCACTTTAAGTTCACTAAGGAGCAGTGTCCATATATCGAGGACGAGAAGGAAGATATGGAGCGGGTTCTATATGTCTCAGCTGTGGGGAGTCTTATGTATGCTATGGTGTGTACGAGGCCAAATACCGCTCACGCAGTTGGCATAGTTAGTAGGTATACTTCCAATCCTGGAAGGGTACATTGATGTGGGGTCAAGTGGATTCTACGATATCTTTAGGGAATTGCCGATTGGAGACTTTCTTTTGGTGGTGACGAGCCGAAGCTGGTTGGGTATACCGACGCTGATATAGCTGGAGATGTAGACACGAGGCGATCGACTTTGGACTATGTGATAATGTTTGCTGATGGAGCAATATCGTGGCAGTCGCGGTTGCAGAAGTGTTTACATTGTCAACGACAGAGACATAGTATGTTGCGACGACAGAGGCTTGCAGGGAGTTATTGTGGATGAAGAAACTGTTACAGAAAATTTGGCTAAAGTAAGAGCAGTATCCTTTGCTTTGCGATAGTCAGAGTGATATTCACCTTGTGAAGAACTAAACATTTCATAGCAAGTCCAAACACATTGAGATCCGGTATCATTGGATACGGGATGTTATGGAAAAGAAGGAAGCGACGCTTGAGAAGGTTCATACAGATGACAACGGAGCAAACATGTTCATAAAGATTCTTCCAAGAAGAAAGTTTGAGTACTACAGGCGGATCATCGGGATGACGACCCCCTCCACATAGTTGTGAAGGGGGAGATTTGTTGGAGTGGGTGGGGTTCCTAACCTATGTGGAGAATACTCCAAATTGTGACGAGCGCCATCTGTGTATCGAAAAAGCTCGAAAAGTACATCGAGCGCCGTGTATTGGAACATTTATGGTAAACAAATATTATATTGAATTTTCATCTTTGACTTTAATTATATATTTATGATTGGATCTTTATTTATTAATTTTTCATATAATTGGATTTCCAATTTATGTCAAGTCAATTTATGATTTGATTTCCATTACATATATGATTGAATGTAATTGGCTTTTCCTAAATATTTTTGGCTTATATATATATATTTCCATATAGAAATCCTAATTCATGCAAGGGTTTATATAAAGGCTCATGCAATATACAACAACATAAAAAAAATAAGAGAGGAAAAAAGGTGGCAAGAGTGCCATTGCAACTTTGGATAGGAGAAAGAAGTATTGAAGGCCGTTTCGGAGAAGGAGATCAATTTGGGCTATTTTTCATTATCTTTCGTGGTTTTAATCTATTTTCTGTTCCAAAGAGTTATAGTGATCCTTGTTGGATCGATGATGAGCTTGTAGAGGGTGTAATCTCTTTATTCCATTAATGGAGGTTCTTTAGGGTTGGACTCCAATCGTCCCGTGATTTTTTCCATCTGGATTTTTCACGTAAAAAATTTTTGTGTCTGTGATTTGTGTTTGGTATTTTTTGGTTTGTGCGTTTTGCTCGGTTCTCTCGCAGGTACTCTCTGATTTGTAGAACGGTTTCCACATTTCGTTTCCAACAGTGGGAAACATGTGGTAGTTAACATAAATAATCCTTTTAACTAAGAAAAATAATCTTTGACTAGCGAACAAATATTTTTTTGAGATTTTTTTAGAGTCCTTGTATTGTATATTTTCTCTTTGTTCTTAAGGAGCTATATATTCCTCATATTTGAATCTTGTTTTGTTAATTACCAATTAATTATCACTAATGGAAATTGTAGAAATTTTCGAATCCGATAGTCTCACAAGAACAACATAATGAAAAAGAGAAGCTAAAAAATAAAAGTGCTTAACCTAGAAAATATTTTGCCAAATATTAAGAGAACAAGATCTAGGTTGTAGAAGATATAATAAAAAAATTTCACGGTCTACCATGTATCCATTTTAAATGCTAATTAAGGCCCGCATCCATCTCTTGTTGAGCCCTGAACTTTTGAGATTTAAAACAATATGTAATGGGGGCAACCCATCACAATACTAAGTTACATGATTTTTTTCTTTGTCGATAAAATAATAAGAATTTTGGGAAATAGTAGCTTTATGTTTGGATTGGACACGTTGTATAAGCACTTCGATATTGTATCTGAAATTGACCGCAACGAAAACTTAGACCAACCCTCCTGAGATAACCAACTTTTGTCTAACTCAAGTATCAAAACAGATGAGAACACAATATATGTTGGGTGACTATGTCACCTGGACAAATCTCAATCTATATAACTCTGGTGAAATTATAAGATTGATAAAATAATGTTGAACCATTTTTCCAAATGTTCAATCCCATTACCAAAATGAAGAAGAAAGAGAAGATACAACTAGAAACCACTCACCTTATCTGTAACAATCTTTCCATATGAAGATGATGACTACTTGCACATATCTCCTCCTTCTACTGTCTTGGATGATGAGCCCTAAGAGCAACGTGCGACTTTCTCTTAGAATTTTCTGTAGATAAGCACCTTTGAATCTCCCGTGTGTGCTCTACCTATTCCACCACCCTCAACACGTATAAAAAGGTTGAAAAGTCCTATTTTAGGTCATAGGAAACCCTAAAATAGCCTAACATAAATTTTGATCGTCCGCACAAAACCAATGGTGCTCATTAAAATCCAAAACTCGTCAGCCATTGCCGGATCGAAGCCAATCCGAGTTTGAATCCAACTTGACCGGACCGAACTCGGCGCTGAGTTCGATCCCAACCCATCAGACTTGATCCAGCACTTTACACTTTAACAAACCTTTATGATTTTTCTTCTCTTTCAATGTTTTTTTTATTCAATCACAAAATTGATAACTCCAACAAAGTTCAATGTGTGTATTGGACCGGGCAGTCCAAAATCTGACCTGAGCCCAGCCCGGTCAACGCTGGTCTGGGTCAGCCCGGGCCCAGTCAACGACCCGGTCCGGCTCTGCCCACATAAAATACTGGTCCGGGCTGGGTCCAAGAA
This sequence comes from Iris macrosiphon, assembly GCA_036927795.1. Classification (NCBI taxonomy): domain Eukaryota; kingdom Viridiplantae; phylum Streptophyta; class Magnoliopsida; order Asparagales; family Iridaceae; genus Iris; species Iris macrosiphon. The sequence continues at coordinate 46,012,615 of JAYESA010000005.1, read as the reverse complement.
ATTGGCTCGATAGCCCGGCCAGGAACGACCCAGGAAAAATCTAGTCCAAACCAAATTTCGCGCGGTGATTCGTTCGGCCTAGTCCGGACCGGACCAGTGTCACCCTCACTTTTATAATCAAGGGTAGTTTGGTAATTGATACGGAAAATTTATTTTTAGGAGGGTTATAATTAATATTGTGCATGCATAATTAATTATTTATTGTATTGTTTAGTATTTGATTAGACGTAGTATTTATTTTAGACTTGTGTAGTGGACATAACCCATTTTATTAGATGCATGAACCCAACATTTGGATGAGTATAGTTGAGCCCATGAATTAGGCCCATGGATTAAGAGGTTGGATTAATTAGTGAAACCATTAGACTAGAATCTTCTCCCTTAATTAATTTCTTCATGAGAGGTCCCAAGGGGTATTTGGGACATTATACATGCTTGAAGATGGGTTTATGACCAGCCATAATTAGGAGGAGAGAGAGTGCTCTTATTTAATTTTTTCCCAAATTTTTAGATCTATTTTTTCCTCTTCCAATTTCCCTCTATTCCCCCATCAATTCTCCACCAATTCTTCATAAATCTCTTTTTAAATTCATCATTGAGGCCTCTACATCAAGGATCTACAAGCAAGGAGTAAGGAGAAAGGAGCAATGAGGAGGAGGCCAAGATCTACAAGGAGAGGAGCTACTAGGCAATTGGAGACTTTTTATTGGGAATCCATCTCCCAATAGGTACATTTCAGTTTTCCCCTTATAATAGACTATAGATCTAGGATTTAACCATGAGAAACCAACCCACATGCATAGGCTACCCATAGGAATTGGTTTTAGGTTCATCAGAGACCTCGGTGGAAATTACGTGCATTTTGGTACCAATTTTAGGGGAATTCCGAGATTGGCACATGTTGTGTTTGTCAATTGGTCAATTAGACCAAATTGACATATGATTGCTTGTTTGTGACTAGTGTCGTATCCACAATTGGGTACATATAGGCCGTATCTCGTCAATTTGACGAAATGGGTTAATTTTGGGGGTTTTCGTCTGACGCGGAGCCTTGTGCATATCGCATTGTGAACGGACACATAGACACTCTAATTACTATATGTATTGTTCATAATTTATGTATTGGACTTGTTCGTGTCCTCCGGGATACGTTTGGTTGTGAGTTGGGACCGTATCGCAAGCGTATCATAGAAAAGTGTGATACGGGTGCGATGCGCTCCATGTATTTGATGTTTTGTTCTTCTTATTATACATGCATGTGTAATTATATATATATATATATTATATTTATATATATATGTATGCATATAATAGTGTATATTGTGTTTAGTGTATATGTGTGTGTCTTTGTGTGTATATACTAGTGTTTATAGCTATGTTTAGATATAGATCTATATGTATTTACATATGTACTAGTGTATATTCATGTATGTGTTTGTGTGTAATGGTATACATATATATGTGTATTTATCAATAGGTAACTGTATTGTATGTATATATACATAGGGAGAATATATACATATTGCTAGAGAGGTATATAGATATATATGTATTGTTATCTATATGTGGGTGTATGTGTGTTCGATTGTGTGTGTGAGTGTGCATATTGAGTGAGGGGAAACCAACAACTCGAGGAGCTCAGGCAGTTCAACAACTGAAGGGAAAGCTCAGCAATAGCAGTAGCAGCTTCAGCTCGAGCAAAGGGGGATCGGGTATAGCAGTATCAAAGAAGAGCACTGAACAACAGTAGCAGCCAGCAACTCGTGCATCAAGATATGCACAGCAAGTGAGGCATTGCTCGAGGAGAGCACAACAGCCATTCACAGTGCAGTATGCTGCACAGTAATAGGAAAGAGGTGTACATCCATTGCACAGTAGTAGTTATACTACTTTCAACAGGAGAATGGACAGCCAACAGCAGTGTACCTCGACTGAGTAGGTGAGCAGTGAGCAGTGTACATCAAGAGCCTGCAGTAGATCAACATTATGCAGAAATGTTTCAAACCACTACAGTAGCTAACTGCATTGGCAGTAACAACAAGTTGAAAGAGCACACAGCAAGCAGTGAGGCAAGGCAGTGGCCTAGCAGGGAAGTCAGCTCGAGCAACACTGAAGGGGGCTCTGGTGTATCACTGCTCGAGTGAGCAGCGCAGGGGAGAAACTGAGCAACTGTACATCAGCATGCACCACACTGCATACTACAGCAAATTACTACATCGAGAGCCTGTAACAACCTCAGCAGCAACATAGAAGTAATGCAATAAGATATTTGTAAGGTGACTGCTGCAGCAGAGCAGCAATATGCAGCAGCTTCAACAATAATGTGCATTATGATCTTTAGCACACAGCAAGCCAATTGCACTGTGCAGGCATTATCAACAACAAAATCAGTGAAGCTTGGGTTCACTGCAACAACTCATGTACTGCTCAGTGCAGATGTGCAGAGTGCAGCCAATTGAGGGAAGTCCAGCATCTTAGTGGAAGTATCAGCAAACACAGGGATCGACAGGGAACACAACAGTAGAGTAGTAGCAGTGCAACAAGGAGAGGCTTGCACTAGCAGTGCAGCACATGGAGCATTTCAGCAAGGGGTTTCCATTCAGTGAGCACAACAAGGTGCTATGCCATCAAGTTGCAGTAGCTTATTAGTGTAGCACCCTGCAACACTGCAGTGTGCAGCTAAGTCCACTACAGGAAGCTTATCACAGTGCAATCAACAGTGGGTACAACAGAGCCTTCACCAACAGCGAGTCGAGGCAGTTGCAGCAAAGGCAGCAAGGCAAGAAAGAAGAGCAACTGCAGTAGCAGTTAATTTGGTAACAATAGGGAGCAGTGCAGTCTTCTGTAAGAGATTAAGCTCACTGCAACTGCAGTGCACAGCATTGAGAAACTGCAGTAGAGGAAACACTGCATTACAGCAAGGGTTAAAGAGCATCAGCAAGTTTCAAATGAGCACTGCAGCTCGAGACATAACAGCATACTTAAGAGTGCAACCTGAGAAATTGCAGTTGAGTAACATATCAGCAGAGCCATCAACAGTAAGTTCAGCAAGTATTTACAGAATATCAGTTACATGTACAGTGTGCAGTGACCAAATCAGTTAACAAGAACAAGGTATCAGCACAGTATCGTGCACAGGTTTCAGCATCAGTTGTTAGTAAGGTAATGTTCTAGTTGGTTAGTAGTTTAGTGTTAAGGCTAGTTTGATAGTAGTTAGATATGTATATTAGTATATTATATAAATTTAGTAGTTAAATAGTTTTAAGAGTTAGTATGATTAGTGCAGTTTAGTATTTCGGGGTATTAGCTATATATTAGCTATGTGTATGATATGTTAAGTTAGCATATAAATTAGTTATATTGACATAGTTAGTATTGAGGGTTGTGTATGTATTAGCTATAATATAGAGGTTTTGGATTACCTCGGGATACCAAGGTATTGGGCCGATACCCAAGGTATTGAGTTTGGGTATCGTGATAAGTGTGATACGCATTGGTGCAGGACCAAGGTATCCTATTTCATTGTTTTGTTATATTGTTATAAATATTTGACTTGAATATATATACAAAACCTTATTTTCATATTAGAAACCTACGTATCCTGAGATACGACATTTTGTGTGTATCCTGGTAGCTTAGCATAGCTAGTATAGCTTAGTTTCATAGTATTTTGACTTAGTATCATAGTGTTAGACTAATACACCCTAGACATAGTCGGTTTGGCTTAGAAATGACTTTGTGACCTAGATGTTGACTAGTTTAAGTTAAATTCATTTCAACACCTTGTTTTAATGCTATATTCCATATATAGGTTTGTGTGACACCAGTTGGGACACAGTTTGACATTCATTGCTTGGACGACAGACGAGTACATTCTTTGATAGTTTCTATTATTTGATAATTACTATAATGTAAGTATCTAGAAATGTTTTACATGACTCTTGACACATTGGTACACGACTAGTATACACATGGATCAGTCATGGAATGTTATATATATATTGTTTATTATTCCTCGTGTTCTCAATGTTTAACTTAGACAATGTTTCAATGTTTTGTGTTCAAGGTTTATTGTTTACATGGCCTTGAGTATCTTGTATCACAATGTGTCATGGTTGGATCCATTGTACTAGTTGGAGAAAAGGGGAAGTGTTAGCTAGGTATGTGATCAAATCCTAGACAATGTTCAATGTTTAACTTAGACAATGTTTATCCAACGTTAAAGTAGACAATGTTCACCCAAGCCGATCACATATCTATCTAGTATTTCAATCACTTAGCATAGTTACTGTTCTTCACCACATTCTAGTTCATTGTTTCATTCTATTGTCTCGTTCTATTCATTGTGATCAGTGTTTACCATATTGTTCATTGTTTACCTGTTTATCCACTATAGTTGATATTGTTCATTATTTCTCGTCTTGTATTATATTCTCTATTTCTGTTTATAGTCATTATCAATTAATTGGAACTGTTATTGAGTTGTACTTCGCTCCATTCCTGACTGGAAAATATTTTTCAGATGAATGGTTAGAGAGGATGTGTCCCACTCACTACGGACCGACGGATGGAGTGTCAACCGAGGATAGTGCCAAAGACTGAGGCCTTTTAGATTTCCATACATTGTAGTAGTTATTTCTATTTTAGACATTGGTTTGTATTATTGTTTAAGATCTGGAGTTGTGTTTAGTTTGAAGATGGTTATGTGATGTATTGAGACTTGTATTTCTTTTCTTTCTATTCCATATCGTGCGTACATCTTCCTTTAGTTTTATATGTGATTATTATTTGGAATTGAGATGACATGGCAGTATTTATATATATTGTGTGAGATAAGATAGTATAGTAGACCAAGACATCGTTCTACCGCCGATTCTGCGACGCAGGCTGGACGTACCCACGTACTCATGCCCCTATACCTGGTGCGGGTCGTGACACCCAGTCTAGTGACCCGGTCTAGGTCTGGTCTGAACCCGAGAATTCAAATTTTTTTGATAGTTTGGGAGTATTTTTACCAAAAATACCCCTATTATAATGGCTATTTTTAGCCGTTTGATGGGTATTTTGATCATTTTACTAAAAAATGACCAAAATATCCTTATATCAACTATATTTTAGGGATATTGGAGGTAATTTTGCACCAAAAAAATTCTATTAATAGGACATAAATCATCAAAATTAACACAACAATTTTTTTTGCCCTCTCTTGCAATAATTAGAAGCAAACAAAATTTTGAAGATTGAAGTAACAATTTTCTCGAGCATGAAGTTACAACTTTCTGGATACTGGAGTGCTATTTTTTGGAGTCTAAAGTACAGTTTTCAGGAGGCTTCAAATTTCAGAGACTTCAAGTTAACGTTTCAAAAATTTTAATATTAAAAAAGTAGTTTTCTTTCTTTTTTTGTGGATTTTCTTTATTCTCCCTCTCTCTCTTTGTTGGAAAAATAATTCTTCTCTTTTCTTATTTTTTTTCTAAAAAATAATTTTTTTAAAATGGATGCTACTGGTTCTAACCATCCTTATCAAGATGGTTCCGAACAAATTTATAATCATTATACTAATTTGTTTGATAATAATTATGTTCCTGATTTTGTGCCACCGACACAAATATCATATTTGGAAGTTAGAAGTATGGTTACTTATGTTACAAATAGAAAAAAAATTTAGTTTTATGAAAATTTTATGAAAAATTATATGTCACCGATAATGAGGGCATACCGGTTTTAGATCAAAAAGATAAAAAATTAATAGCTAAAGGTGGACAATGCAAGAAATACAATAAAATTTTTAAATGTAAAAAATTATGGCACATACACTTTAAAAAGACACTATGAAAGTTGTTATGGCAATGATACATTGCATACTAGACAAACACGACTAAGCAACGGTCCTCAATGATCTTCTATAGGTAACTTTAATTATTATGTTGTTTGTAAAAAAAAAATTGAGTTAACAAAATATATTATTTGTGATGAACAACCTTTTACATTTGGTGAGAGTGAATCATATCAAGATTATGCAACCAGTATTCTTAATCCTTGTTTTACTAAAGTTTCTAGATCTACTACTGGAGCAGAAACTGTCAAAATATTTGAAAAAGAAAAGGCAGCTTTAAAAGCAAGTTTTGTAAATGTTAGTAAATTTGCTTTAACTTCTGATATATGGACTAGTAAAAACAATTATCCTTATATTTGTATCACAGCACATTATTTAGATGAGAAATGGGTTTTGCAAAAAAAAAAAATACTTGTCTACAATCTTTGGAATTTTCATATACTGGAGCTGCAATAGGTGGAGTTATAATGCAATTTTTACGTGAATATGATATTCACAATAAAATTTTTTTAATTTTTTTTTTTGACAATACTAGTAATTACACTTCTTGTATTACTATTTTGAAATCATAATTTTTGCTATAGTAGAAGGACGACTTTTTCATGTAAGATGTGTTTGTCATATTATTAATTTTATTGTACAAGAATGACTCTAGTTCTTTCAACCAAATTAGAAAATATTATATCATGTTTAATTAGTTTGAACTATAAGTAGATAACAAAATTTTAAAATATTATGTGCACAATATGGTATGACATTTAGGAGATTTGTTAAGGATGCATCACATAGATGAAATTCTACTTATTTAATGTTGAAATCTATATTAAATTTAAAGATGTTATTATATATTATTGTAATGTTAATCAAAGTTTTGATTTTTCAGTAACTGAAAATGATTGGTTAATTGTTCGTTCAATTTATGAATTTTTAGAATTATTTTACAATGCTACATATATTTTATCTGAAGTTTATTATCCAACTTCTCCTTTAGCTTTAACATAAATTATTTATGTCTCATTTATTTTTTAAATATAGAAATGCTCTTGGTTTTGATTATGTTGTTTCAAAAATAAAAATAAAAATTCTAAAATATTTGCCTGATAAATCTCTTCTATATTGTTTGGCTTAGATTTTTGATCCTATGATTAAATTAGATGGTGTATTTATATTGTTAGATGATTTTAATGACAATATGAATGTTGATGTAGGTAGCTTAAAAGTAGAAATAGTTTTTGATACTTTAATTGCTTTAAATGAAAAAAAAAACTTGTATCGAGCCGAACCGGTATAACTGTTCAAGGTAGTAGTAGCTCCGGTTTAATGTCTAAGTTATCTCATGCTAAAAGTATACTGCAAAGGAAGAAAAAAAAATCTTCCATTCCAACTCAAGAATTGTCATTGTATTTAAATTCTTATGAAGAAGATGAAGATGATTATGGTTTGTATTTTTCAACTTTATAATGGTAGAAAAGACACAAAAATGTATCATTTACCTTTTTCTTTAGCACGTGATATTCTAAAGGTCCCGGTGTCCACGGTAGCATCAAAATCTTGTTTTAGTGCATGTTCAAGGATGCTAAGATACTGCCAGATATTTTGGAAGTCTGCATCAGCGTTAAAGATTGGGTTCGTGCGAAAAAATGAACTCAACACTTAAGAGATAAAAGTGCTGACATCAATGAACAGGCCTTTTAGTTTCTTACTTTGGATGACGCTACTGGAGGAGGAACTGAACAATGAACCTGGACGAAAGACGGATGTCGAAAAACCAAAAAATAATTGTACATTTTATTACAAATTTTATGGAAATAAAATCCCAACTTTCATCTTTTTTGTTAGTTATAAAAATTGTAATACTATATTTAAAATATAATGACATTAATAAAATTATTTCTATTCTTTTCTTCTCAAAATTTTGTGTTTTAAAAAAAATCGGACCAGCACTGAACCGGTCCGACCAAGTCCGATTCGGTCTGGCCCGCCTCCGACCTGTCCACGGGTTCGGACTAGGTTTACCCTTCTTCCTTCCGATATGATTTTATTTTCGGACTAAGCTCGACCTGAAATCGATCAAATTCGATCAAATCGAATCTCGGGCCGGCCCGACCCGTTAGACACCTTGAACAAAGTAAGCTTTTATTAGAACTTAGTGTATATATGAATATCCTCTATAGTGTCATTTCTTTCCATGGTTTCTTACGACGGTTGTTTCACCTCCAAGGATGCAAGAAAACAAATAATCTATTTTTGTCCTTCTCTTTTGTTTGAAACCCACCCTGATTTCGAGATGGATGGCAATTTAGAACTGTGGATTTCCTGTAGGGACATATTTTAAGTGGGATTTTTGTGATAGATCTTTGACGTTCCAGATTCTTTTGGAATGCTTAGGAGCTAAGTCAGGGATTCATATGATTATGATTTCTTTGCCCCAATAAAAGAAAGAGAAAAATGAAATTTTTTCTTAAGTTCTCTTATAAACGTTGAGGCCAACACAATAGGACGTTAACTTCCGTTCTTGATTAATGAAAACATTCTTGACAAATGCTTTCGCAGTTGTTCATTTTTCATAAATTGAAATTTTTTACCTCTGACTATGAAATACGAATGCTCCTGACTGTCCCTCTTAATCATTACTCCGATCCCGAAGGCCAACACAATAGGATTTCTCTGTGATGTTATTCCATACTAATATATACAGAACGAATGCTTCCTTTGAGCACTCTAATTTCTTCAAAGTAGCGACGCCGGAGGTACGATCCGGCCAATTAAGGAAAGGAGCGCATCACCGGCAGAAGGGACGGGACGGCTGGTACTCACCGGAAGACGGACCGACCGGCCTATCCCAAGGTCCAACTACGAGTTTTTTAACTGCAACAACTTAAATATATGTTATTAGAGCTGGAATTACCGCGGCTGCTGGCACCTGACTTGCCCTCCAATGGATCCTCGTTAAGGGAGTTAGATTGTACTCATTCCAACTACCAGACTCAATGAGCCCGGTATTGTTATTTATTGTCACTACCTCCCCGTGTCCGGATTGGGTAATTTGCGCGCCTACTGCCTTCCTTGGATGTGGTAGCCGTTTCTTAGGCTCCCTCTCCGGAATCAAACCCTAATTCTCCGTCACCCGTCACCACCATGGTAGGCCACTATCCTACCATCGAAAGTTGGTAGGGAAGAAATTTGAATGATGCGTCGCCGGCACGAAGGCCGTACGATCCGTCGAGTTATCATGAATCATCAGAACGACGAGCAGAGCCCGCGTTGACCTTTAATCTAATAAATGCATCACTTCCGAGAGTCGGAATTTGTTGCACGTATTAGCTCTATAATTACTACGGTTATCCTAGTAGCTTCTAAGGGGTCCATGTTCTTATGTTCTTTCACTTCAAGACAGAAAGAATTTCTAAGGAAGAGTCGTCTACTCCTTGAGGTTGAGATCTTCAACATTAAGATAGTTGACAATCATTACTAGGTGAGAGTATCTTGTAACGATTGAGTTTCTTTTATGATCTCTGTTATATCTATTGTGTTTTTCTATTCAGAAGTGCAATGGATATACTCTTGGAACATATATTGCACTTGTAATTTTTCATTACATAAAAGGCTGCACTTCCCCGAATGACCAAAGCCTCCACTGTTGGGATCAAACCAGAGCCAAATATGTTTTGATACCAGATGTTAAGATCAGACACGCCCTACTGTTTCGATAATCGTCTAAAACTCGGACTTGATATAACCTACGATAATCAATGATACGAAGACGATATGCTGCTACAAGTACAGTTTCAGAGTATGGGATGCGACTTGCTTTTAAGTATCGAGTCAATATAATTTTATTTATTTATTTTGAGTATAGAAAAAATGTACATCGAGTCGTACTTGACATTTAGAGGCTACCCCAAAATATTTTCTAAATCCAGAATATTTTAGCCAAAATATTTCGTGTTTTGAAACTAGCCCAAACCAACCCAACCCAACCACATTCTGAAATTGACCAGGTTTAAGAGAAACGAACCTAGAATGAACTCATGACGAACTCGTTGCGAGTTCGGGCCGAGCTCGGTTCCCTGACTTAGTATTTCCTGAAAACTAGTTTCTCCTGCAGACTCGGCTCTAACGTTAAAAAATCCGAATGTTTGGCATCCAAATTTTTTTCGAACTCGGTTTACAAAAATACTATAAATAGAGAAGGAATTCACTATTCTTATTCACTCATTCTGTAAACCCCCCACCCAAAAATAGGTATCTTGTGTGTATTCTGTATTTCTTGTATTTGTTTTAGATTATTTTTTAAATTAATTAAAATCCAATGGTTTTATTAGGACACTTCACCGTGGTTTTGACATTAATAATATATGATGGCCCCAAAATCTGTATCTTCCTTGATAGGAAGTAACCTACACAGGAGACACTACCTGTAGGATCTTTTTGTGGCACTCAAATTCGATCCTTTGGCATTAGTATGGCATTAATGTAACAACCATAGATTATGTGTTAAATATTTAGATAATATATATATATATAATTTATTTGTGGTTATTTTTCAATTCTAACTTTTCTACAATTAGTAACCCATAATTCTCCGTGCCAAGTTAGGCATTTTTTCTTTTTTTTTATAGATTTGCATATTATTTACTATTATCCTATTTTGTGGATAACCATTTAGTTATTTACTTAGTTAATTAGATAATACAGTTATTTGATTTATATAACTAGATAAATATTAAATTATTAATTATAAAATTTTTATAAAATATTTTGGGTGTAGTATTTTATTAAAGCTTTACAAAGTAAAATTTTTCTCATAAAACTATTTTTTTCTTATTTAAAATATTTTGTTAAAGGGTGATAGATTTTGTAGAATTTATTTTGTGTGCAAATATTACTTTTGGATTTTTTAACCTCACCTATATATGTAAATATATATGTTGATAAATATATAATAATAATAATAATAATAATAATAATAATAAATAAAAAGAAAAACAAAAAGAAAAGAAAATAATAATAATAATAATAAAAAATCTAAACAAAAACCTAAACAAAAACCTAAAACTCCTAATCCTAACTAACTAACAAAAACTATTCCCAACTCCTAAACTACCCAGCACAACAACCCCTCCCGATCTCTCTCTCTCTCTCTCTCTCTCTCTCTATATATATATATATATATATATATATATATATATATATATATATATATATATATATATATATATATATATATCTTCAACATGGAGTTGCGGGAGTTCATACAGGGCAATCTCTAGCATTAGACACTGTCCAGCCAGGTTGCGGCTAGGAGAAAGGTTCCCATATATATATATATATATATATATATATATATATATATATATATATACACCCTAATACCCTAATACCATATATATATATATATATATATATATATATATATATACCCTAATACCCTACCCTAGCCCTCGGCGACCGCCCCTCAGCGCCGACGACCACCGCGTAGCAACCGCGGACCGCCCGCGCGCACGCACGTGCAGCAGCCGCAGTCTCGAGCCCCCCTCTTTCCGGTAATGTATCTCCCTCATTTTTGATTCATTTTGCGAGCGGTTGTTTGTGGTATTAAACGAAAGAATGAAAGTGTATTTCAATGACAGGGTTTATACGAGACCCGTGCCCTTTGGTTTACAAACAAACTTGTACAATTCGATCCTATACGAGGATGCGGGAGTACAATTTATTTAATCTGGATATAAATTGCTATAGGTGTCTGATCTGTAGTCGATCACTTTAGCCCTTGGACTACACGATGTTGAAGAAGTGCCGTGGAAGACGGGTGGCGGCTTCGAAGGCTGCGAAGGAGGGTGGATGCACGGTGCCAGAGCCATCGACCCCTACTCTTTGCCTGAGCTCCGGACTCTTCTCTCCTTCTCCTTCTCTCTCTCTCTCTCTATCTCTCTCTCTCTCTTTCTCTTTTTTTTACCAATTCTCCGACCTGGTTCGATCTTCCAAATTGTCGACCATGTTCCCCATTGATAGGGGTCTCTATTTATAGAGTTTTGGTGACAGTGAACACTCTGTCGGTGTAACAACCGAGGAGTGGACAGTACAGCACCCTTTTACACAACGGTTAAAATAACCAATGGCTGCGCATAAATGACCTTTTGAGTGAGCATGTGACACGTGTCCAACTAAGGGGACAAAACGCGTATATCTGCTGCGAAGATCACGGCGTAGAAGCCACGTAGGTAGGTATCCCTTGTGTAGAAGAGGTTGGCGTAGAAGCCAAATGACTGTCACCCCTGGCGTAGAAGCCAAAATAGGCATAGAAGCCGAACAGGCGTAGAAGCCGAATGGGCATAAAAGCCGAACAGGCATAGAAGCCGAATGGTCGTAGAGACTGAGTGGGCGTTTGAAGCCGAATGAGCACAGATCCTGGATGGGCGTAGAAGCCGCTGCGTACCGTGCCAGAGTGTTGATGTGGACGTCTTCGCCAGAATTACGGCTTTCGAAGGTGTAACCAAATCTCTTACAGAGATTTGCCACCATCCTGTGCATTAAATACGGAGACGTATTTTGAAGGTCTACAGCCCTTCTGTGCATCCGTCGCAGAGACGTGTCTTGAGGGAAACTGTCACCGCTCTGTGCAATTTGACGTAGAGACGTGCCTCGGGCCCTGTACGAAGTGTAGTTTTTGACGTGGCAGGCGGTTTGTCTACTGCGGAGCGTAAAACAGCTCATGTTTGCCTTTGTAAAACAAGGCGGCGTATTCCCTTGTACGCGAAAGAGTGGTTTACGCTGGGAGAACTTTGGTAACCGACGGTTTGGTGATATTTTAACCAAATCCTCTGCATTAAATGCCGAGATCCGCCATCATACTGTGGGCGCGTCCCGAGGGGTCTGCCATCGTTTCCGGCCGTCGTCTAGGTAGCCGTGCAGCACTTTTTTGTCAGGGGTCAGAGGCCAGGTTCACTGCGTGACTTGACAGGTTCATTTCGGGGAAAACGAAGCGTTCCTCGTACGTATTAACGCTGCTTTGAGAGCGGCTGAGTTTTACGCCATGGAGGCGATGAAGAACTCTGTCTTACGCTGGAGCGGCCTGGACGTACTACACTTACGCGGATGGTCCTTTGAGTTTACACTTCATGCTGTGTTTTAGCAAAAAAGCTCTGTTGCACGCTTGATGGCTCTGAAGGCCTCTGTTTACGCTGCTCTGCATCAAGAGGCTGCGTAGATCCTCCCAGCGTATTTTTCATGCTTCTACAAGACCCCCTTCAAAGTTTTTAAATTCCTCGGAATTTAAAACGCTTTGAATGAAGCATGAACGGCCCCTCGTAACTCGAAATGTTTCTGAATGGAGCGCTGAAACGGTCGATGCGGACTTTATGGCAGATTTATTGGGGACCGCTGTGATCTCTTTTGCCTATAAAATGGCTGGGGGGTGAACCTGTTCTCACCACATTCCCATCGCCATGCAGAGATGATCGCCGGAGTTCGTCGGGTCGACCTGAGGAATAAGGAAATCATGTTCTTCCAGCATGTAGGGGGCCAAAAAAGACGGCATCTTCGAGCAAATGTCCACTGCAACGATGGATCATGGAAGGATATCTTAGCCTCCCTTGCTCGGGATAGTCAGCAACTTTGTATGGCGTTGCTCCAGGAGAGAGGAAGGGACGTCTTTGACCACACAGCTTGCAAGTGCTGTCTTCTCTCGTTGCCTCCGGTGACGAGAGTCAGACAGACTCGCTCTGTCCCGGCTTGATCGGCGCACGGAGCATGGGATCTGCAAAATCTATGTAGGCCCAGTTCTGTATCCGCCCGCCGTTGATCATTGCCATGTCAGTCAGCTTGCGGCAACCGACTGACTACTGGAGAAGATGGATGAAGAATTGAAGCCCAGCGAGAACCTGTCAGAACAGCTTCTGGGCAATCTTCAGACGATGATGGGAAAACCCCTCCTGTCGACGGAGTTTCCCTCATATGTAATCATGAAAATGAAAAGAAAACCCTTGTAGATTGGATTTCCCTCATATGTAATCATGACTTTGATCTTTTAATAAAATTGTCTTGCTTCTTCATATGATCATCTTGCCATATGTTGCTGTAAAGTCTGAATATGTGTAGCTTCAACACGTTTGAATCTTTACGCCGACTCTGTAGAAAGAGTGCTAGGTCCTGTCCTTTACGCATAGCGAATAGTCTATAGAACGCTGTAGAGCATTTTAAACATTTTTAGAACTGTCCTGTTGCTAGGAATGAGGGACCGCGTAGAGCTCTGAGCTTCTGATAAACAGAATTTTTTGTTCAGACTTCGTCTTCAAGAATGACTTCCCGAGAAATCCCTTGGAATAGGGTCGAGAAATGGCTGTCTAACTGAGTTGCCATCTTTTGATAGACGAGACATTCAGACTGGAGTCTGGATGAACCTCCAATTTTGGACCCGAGAAAAGTAATTTCTCAATGTTTGAACTCTGTATGCTTCGGGTACTTGGGATGCTTTGGGTCAAGAACGAGTATCTTCTGTGTGAACTCTTTGCAATTGTCCGCTTTGGGGACTGTTTCGAATACGCGGAAAGTCGTGGAGCATGAAATCATCAGTCTGTAACCTCTGGGCGTAAAATACCATCGAGTGCGGAATCGTAGACTTGTGGTTCCTGAGCGTGAAGTCGTAGGTTTGTTGCCTCTCGAGCATAAAAGCTACCGAGCACAAAGGCATCCGGGCATAAAACCATAGACTTATAGCTGTCGAACGTAAAGCTGTAGATTCGTAGCCGTCGAGCGTAGAAAGCTCCTTTAGCATAGGACTGGAGATCTGTAGCTTGTAAGCGTAGAACACCATCGAGCGTGAAATTGTAGACTTGTGGTTTCTGAGCGTGAAGTCGTAGGTTTGTTGCCTCTCGAGCATAAAAGCTACCGAGCACAAAGGCATCCGGGCATAAAACCATAGACTTATAGCTGTCGAACGTAAAGCTGTAGATTCGTAGCCGTCGAGCGTAGAAAGCTCCTTTAGCGTAGAACTGTTTGATTTGTAGCTCCTGAAAAGAAAGTTTCTTCGAGCGTGAAGTTTGCGGATCTGTTGCCTCTGAGCGTAAACTGAGCGCCACCGAGCGTGAGATCGTCGATTTGGTATCTGCTGAGCGTAAAGTCGTAGGTTTGTGGCCTCTCGAGCATAAAAGCTACCGAGCACAAAGGCATCCGGGCATAAAACCATAGACTTGTAGCTTGCGAGCGTAAAACCGTAGATCCGTTGCTGTCGAGCGTAGAAAGCTCTTTTAGCGTAGAACCCGCTGAACCGTTTTGTACGAAAAACCTTTCGAATTCGCTGACTGTCCGTCTTCCAAGGGTAGTGGGCTGACGTAGCATCCAATCATAACCAATCCGCGAGATTTGGTTAGGGTCTCGAGGAGTTCGTCCGAGGATTCGAGGAGTCGACCCAGACTATATATACCCCAAGTTTTTGAGAGAAAACTTTTTATCTGTCTTCTGCGAAAGAGAGCTTTCGACTGTTCGAGTTTTTCTTCGTCCCTTCTCCGAGCACTTCGAGTCTTTCAGAAATGGCGCCGAAACAAACCTCCTCCGCCAAGGAAAAGAGCATAGGTTCTTCCTCTCATTCTTCTGCCCCAGCGAGGGAGTCGCTGGTCGGGCAAGGCGAGCTTCCCTCCGAGCAAAGTATCCCACCGACGAGTAGCGCACCCGGCCTTAGAGGTATAGCCTTTGGGGTGACAACGAAAAAAAAAATCCTTCACACACGTTGGACGTGACCGCGCTAGGTCATCTTCTGTGCTGATAGCCTCTTTGGAGAAAGATGATGCACGGAGGCGTTTTCATCTTTTACGCTCACATTTCTAATGTGCCAGCGTAAAGACTCCATATTTTCGTAGCCGTGAGCGTAAAAGCTCTGGCTACCGAAAGTTGGCGTATATCGTAAAATTTGAGTTTTACGTTTGTGGAGGGGACTTTCGGCGTAAAATAACCAAATGATTACGATCCTGCGTAGAGCACAGACTGTTGTTTCCTTGGTCTGTACGTTTGTGCAAGATCTGTAATGACATATTTCCCTTGCACTTTTGCAGTTGATCTGGGCGAGTCTCCACTGGCCGAGGTGATGGACTCCGCTGCTGGGATGCTGCACTCGAACTACCTGGAGGATCTGTCCCACGTGGCATTTCCCATCTCTGGACCCCAGTATCCTGAGGGAAGGGGGTTTCTGATATCGGTTCAGGGCGAGCGGACGCTACTGAGCATGATTAATGGCGAGCCTCTGACCTACGTAGACGGGGAGCAGTACATAAAGCCGGCTTTTCTCTTTGGGGACATGATTGACAAACAGTCCCAGACGAGGCCTAAGAGGGAGCCCTGGGTTTTCTCTGCCGGGAATTTGGTTTTGTATTTGCCAACGATGCCGAGGGATTATCCCATCTCGGCCTTCTTCCATGCGACGCATCCCAGGAAGATGTCGTGGATGCTGACTCCTGATCTTCACGGTAAGCCGGGGAAGATCTTTCACCTCAAAGGAGCTGACCGGGGGTCGTTTGTCAGTCGCCCTTCCGGTTTTGTGACGTTGTTCCGGGGACTGTGCCCGGGTAGTGTCCCGAGTGAAGACAGCTCAGTGATCCAGCCGGTCCAATTGTCGACCTTCTGCAACGACTTCATGGGACGAGGCAGGGTATATCCCAAGGAGAATCCTCGATGTAATGGGTGGATCACCCCAACAAACTCCCGATGGACATGCCTAGTGGGCTGGGCCTTGAAGCACTTCCGGAGAGAGCTGGAGGTCATTGGGCTATATGCCGCTGTGAGTGCGACGAGCGTCGGGTTGCCTCCGAACCCTAACTTGTTCCTGGCGCTGATGGAGCGGTACATTCCGCTCACTGGGACCTTTGCCACTCCACTGGAGGAGTTGGAATTGGCGCTCCATGAGATGGCAGTTGTCTCGAGACTGCCGATGGGAGATACCCCCTATGAAGAGTATGTTCCCACTAATCGGGAGTTGGGGGATTTGGACCCTCGGGTGGCGGAAGTATATCAGGAGCTGATGTGTCAATACTTCGCGTGCACCGCTTTTTATAACGAGCCTTCTGATTTGGCTCATACCACCAAGTGGATGTCCTACCTCTTCTTTCACCGAGCTAGGGCCGCCAAGTCGGAGAAAGCCTCGGGGGGCAAAAATGAGCCCGTGAATTGTTTGGGCGTGCTTAGCGCCCAGGTCGTCGAGGGTCTTATGGAAGAGGCTGCAGCTCCGGATCAGATTCTCGTCGAGGGGGTAGGAAAGTACCCCGAAGGCACTAAGGCCTGTAGTTACTTGAGGCGCTGTCGCCGGCCTCTGTCTAAGGAAGCCCAGTTGGCTGGTTTCCTCTCCATATGGCAGCGTCGAGTAGTAGTGCTCGGCACAGCATCCGTGGACCGTATTTACCGGAACATCCTGTGGCCGGCAGTGCGCCTGGGGTTCGGGACAAGACTGGGCTTGTATCCCGCCATGGTGTGCCGTATACAGGCTGGCTTGAGAGCCATAACTGATGGGTTGCTCGTCGACGAAGCTCGGTGTGAGAGTTTTCCCAGGGTGGAGTTACCATACCTATACTTGATGGGATGGTTAATTCTCCATAATCCCCGGGTGATGTCTCCTGGCTCCGGTAGCAGCTCGGGGGGTATATTCTTGCTGAATTACAAGGATTCCTCCTGGAATGTGAACACAGTCTTAGACTGTCGGCTGGTGTTGAACCTCAGCCACGGTTGGAAGATCCTCTGCATTGTCTCCTCCGTTCATCGCAATTAATCAGGGGTGCGGCTTGAGGATTCAGGTGGAGAGAAGACCGACCTTTCCCCGGAAGCTTTTAACTGGTTGGTCTGTATTAGACCCTCCCATCTGCTGTATAGGAGCGAAGACCATTGTTTCTTCGAGCCCTACTTGCCTAGTCGGTTTGCCCGGCAGTTTGGGTACGATCAGTTGCACGTGGGCAATGCCGTCACCAGCTTTAGGTCCAGGGGCGGACTCATTGATGGAGCCAGAGGGTGGCGGTATTTCCTCATGGGTTGTACGGGGGCAATCTTTATCGTGCCGGTCGTTACAACCTCCACGGAGCTCCGCATTCTCCATTCTTACGCCCAGTTCTATGTGGCGATTAACACCTTCCATCGTGATTTTGACACGCGTGAAAGCTTCAGGGTGCCTTCTCCCAAGCTTGGGGGCAGAGTTGACGTCCCCTCGGTTTCTTCGGACGAGGGCGAGGAGTCTGGTACTCCGGATGAGCCTTTGGTATTGGTGCCGAGGTGCGAAGTGCCTCTGCCTGCGGGGGCTTTGGTAGTCTCTTCTGGGAAGCGACGGGCTTCTGCTCCGAAGGAAGTTTCTCTTCGTAAGAGGAGGAAGGAGGCGGTTGCTCGTCCTCTCCGCATTCTTGGTGTTGAGGCTCCCGGGAATGAGCCTGCCTTTCCCCATATCAGGGATGATTCTTTGGCTGAAGGTTCCTCGCCTTTTAGAGAGGGACCTTCTACAGTTCCGGCCGGCGGCGCCGGAGAATCCTCGCTAGAGGTCGCTGTCATGGCTGCTGCTCCAGGTAGCGGAGCGAGGTTGCCTGTGTGGCCGAGGCAGATGGAAGAATCTTTCCCGAGGTCAGTAGCGGGAAAAACTCCCGTCGTGTCAGCGAGCACGTCTGGCGAGATTCCAGCTGATGAACCTCGACCGCGTCTCGGTGGAGGCTTGACGGAACTCTTAGTGATGTCGGTCGGACCACCTCCTTCTCCAGGTATGACGGTTCACATTGCATCATTAAGGCGTGGTTTAGCTACCTCGGGTACGGATGCGTCGTATATGCCGTTGGCTCCGGATAAATGTCGTCTTTATGTCTCCTTTTAGAAAGATTATCATCATACTGATATTAACTTTCTTGTCCTCTTTTCAGGGGATAGCGCCCACGGGGAGTATAGCGTTGAAGTGCATTCTGGCTCCGCTCGGGCTCCTGACGATGATACAGAGGCGTCCGACTTCGTTGAGGAAGTGGCTTCGGGGGCCAGTACGCCTGAAGCAGTTTTGTCACCTCAAGAGGAGGATGAACCCGTCGTCGTGACCTTGCCTCTTGTGAGTGTGGCGATGACTTCGACCGCCGTTGTCGCACCTTCTTCGGTCGCGCCATGCGTTGATGCGACGCCTGTGGCCACTTCGTCTGCAATTATCCCTGGAGAGGGACTTGCTGATATTGCGGCCGCTCCCGGCGCCCAGTCGGATCTAGTTGCGTTGACCGAGCAACATACCAGCCTCTTCTACACCGGTTTGAAAACGATGATATCAATGGTGTTAGCGAAGAGTCTAGATTTCGAGTGCCTGAAGAAGACTTCTCTTGCTTCGATCGGGGTCATCAGGGAGCTTGGCGATTCTGGGGTAGCTGACGCCCTGGAGGCGGTGGTTAATGGGTTAGAGCAACCCATTACTGAATACTCGCAGCTGACTCGGGGCAGCCTCGATGCTGATGTCCAGGCTCGGTTCGACCTTATGACTGCGCGGCTTGCTACAAAGCTGGAAGGCCTAGACAACTCCATCCAGAAGCATAAGCTGGAGATGGATATGAGAAAAGCTGTCGTGGAAGAGGCTCTTGCTGTTGAGACGCAGTGTCGATCCGAACATGAAGGGAATGCGGCGAGGGTCTCCAAGCTGAAGGAAAAACTCGCTCGGGCAGAGGAGTGGGCTTCTCAGTTGCTGGCGGGTCTAGAGGTAGCAGCTGGTCGTCTGAGCGCAGCGCGACAGGATTTGGACCGTGCTGAAGCTGCTCGTGCGGGCTGTCTTCGGGCGAAGGCCGATCTGACCCTTATGAACACTCCCGAGGCACGGCTGGAGCAGGCTCGCGCCGACGCCTTGGCTCTTAGGAATGAGAGGATAGCTGCACTGGAGCGGCTGATTCGCCATCTGACTACTCCGTCATTATGATGTATCCTTTCCCTTTTTGCTTGCCTAGATGTAATTCTGCCTCCCTTTTGGGAATAAATAAAGGCGACTCCTTTCTGACTTTTGTGGACCCGTCATTTCGGAATGTAAATGACAGTTTTTAGGCGAGAGTAATATCAGAGATAGTATGGACATGATAAACTCTCGATAACCTTTTAGCGGGACATCTATTCAGAGGCCTTACGGACATGATAGAGTGTAACCCAACTAATTGCGTTATGGAAGTAGTTTTGTCAGAATCGAGATCATCGCTATATTCCACTCGAGCGGGGGAGATTAAGCATAGTACCTCTTCAGGAATTTACCGTTGATAGGAGCCATTAACAGGTCTCCGTTAGGCTGGGCTAACCTGTAAGCGCCATTCAAGAACGTTGTCTCGATCATATAAGGGCCTTCCCAATTGGGCTGGAATTTGCCTTTACTTCTGTGAGTAAGAATCATCGGCCTTCTTACGGCTAGAACTAGCTCGCCGACTTTGAACACCCTTTCCTTCACTTTATGATTGAAAGCTCTGGAAATGCGTGCTTGGTAGAGCGCGATGCGTTGTTGAGCTTGGAGGCGTTTCTCGTCTAATCCTTCCAGCTCTTGGAGCCTTAACAGGTTATTCTTTTCTCGAGTCAGCTCATTAGTTACGGCTATCCTGAGCGACGGGATCTGGATTTCAATGGGGAGAACCGCTTCGCTCCCGTAGACCAGCGAGAACGGGGTACAGCCTGTCGGCGTTCGTACTGTTGTGCGGTATGCCCAAAGACATTCGCCCAGCTTCTCGTTCCAGTCTCTTTTGTTTGAAGAGACGAATTTCTTCAAGAGTTTGATAATGGTTTTGTTGAAATCTTTCGCCAAACCATTAGCAGCTGGGTAGTATGCCATAGAGGCAATATTGCGTATTCGATTTTTATCGCAAAATCGATGAAACGCTTGGCTGATGAACTGAGGCCCATTGTCGTAAATTATCCTCCGGGGTACCCCGAAGCGATAAATGACGTGATGCTTGATGAAGCTGATCACATTATATGCCTTTACCTCAGCGAGAGGGATTGCCTCTGCCCATTTGGAGAAGTAATCCGTGATGGCCAGTATGAACTGGTGACCCTTGGAAGACGACGGATGAATAGGACCGATGATATCCATACCCCATGCTTCGAAAGGCCAGGATGCGACCGTGGGATATAGATGTTCGGACGGTTGATGTATGAAGTCTGCATGAACCTGACAGGCTCTGCAATATCTTGCATACCGTATTGCATCTGCGATCATAGTAGGCCAGTAATAGCCCATTCTCCTGATGCGATCCTGTAGCTTAGGACCGGGTTGATGCGCTCCGCACACGCCGTCGTAAGCTTCACGGATAATCTGTTGTGCTTCGTCGTTAGAGAGGCATCTCAATAGTAATCCGTCGTAGGTCCGGCGATATAGGCTTTGTGAAGATGCATCGAAGTAGAAGCGTAGTGATCGTCTCTTGACGGATACTGCTTCTTTGGGGTCCTCCGGCAAGATTCCGTATGCCACGAAATCTATGAAGGGACTTGTCCAATCTCTCGTAGGAGGATCGGTGTTGACAGCGTAGCTGCGTTCTATGTGACAGCTGTTCTTCACACAGAATAAGTCTCTGTTAAGAAGGATTACCGAATCCTGCCTTCTTACGGGAGTAGCTAAATCTGTCGCTAGACTGGCTAGGGCATCAGCTTCCAGATTCTGAGATCGAGGTACATGCTCTAGGAAGAACTCCTTGAATGTCATGGCTATCTCGACCGTCGCTTGGTGATAGGGGATGAGGTCTGGATTCTGGACTTCATATATTCCCCTGACTTGATTGACGATAAGCAGAGAATCACCGAAAGCTTCCAGGGACTCTACCCCCAGCTCTTTAGCAACTTGGAGCCCTATTAGTAGAGCGTTGTACTCCGCCACATTGTTGGAGCAGGGCTCGCTAAGAGAATATGCTCGGTAGATGACGAGCTGATCAGGGGCGACCAGGATGACTCCCACTCCCGAAATGATGTTTCCCTTAGGACCGGTTCTGGAGGCGCCGTCGAAGAATAGTTGCCATGCGTCACCTTTCATTACGGAATTACATTCTGCAACTTTGTCGGGAATGTCTTCGTATAATTTGGAGGCCTCCGGGATCGGGTGAGCAGCTAGAAAGTCGGCCAGCGCTTGGCCTTTGATGGACTTCTGCGGTACGTATACCATGTCATATGGTGTTAACAACATCGCCCAAGTTGCGAGTCGGGAATTAAGAACGCTCGGCTTGCTCATCAATACTCGAAGAGGGTTAATCCTGGAGATGATGTGGATAGTCTGGCCGGTGACGTAGTGCCGCATCTTTTGGATAGCGAACATCAGAGCCAAGCATTCTTTCTCCACTGGGTTGTACCGGTGTTCGGCTCCGACCATCATCCTGCTGAGGTAGTAGATAGCCTGTTCATGCCCTATATCATTCTTCTGTGCGAGAAGAGCTCCTAGCGAATGATCTATTGCTCGGACGTACAGCAAGAACGGTTTTCCCATAACGAGAGGCACCAGAACTGGTGGACTGGTGAGGTAGCGCTTGATATCTCCGAACGCTTGCTGGCAGGTTTCGTCCCATACGAAGGATACACCTTTCTTCATGAGATGAGAGAAGGGCTGACATCTCCCCGAGAGGTTGGATATGAATCGCCGGATGTAAGCCAGACGTCCTTAAAATCCCCTGAGTTCCCTCAGATTACGGGGTGGTCGCATTTCCACGATTGCCTGGACTTTATCAGGGTCCACTTGGATGTCTTTAGCGGTAATGACAAATCCTAGGAATTTGCCACTAGATACACCCAGAAAGGACTTCGTAGGGTTCATCTGGAGTTGATGTTGGCGCATTAACTCGAATACCGTCCTCAGGTCTTGAATGTGATCACCTTTGAGGCGGCTCTTGACGGCTATGTCGTCCACGTAACATTCTACTGTTTTGCGTAAATGCTCGTAGAATATGTTACTCATGGCTCGTTGGTATGTAGCCCCGACGTTCTTCAATCCGAAGGGCATGACCGTGTAGCAATATACTCCCAATGGTGTCCGAAAGGCGGTGTACTTCTCGTCTTCAGGATGCATCTTGATCTGATTGTACCCTGAGAACCCGTCCATGAAAGACATGCGTTCAAAGCCGCAGGTGTTGTCGATCATGATGTCCGTGATGGGAAGAGGGAATTCATCCTTGGGGCAGGCCGCATTCAGATCTCGGTAATCGATGCAGATACGTACCTTTCCATTTTTCTTCATGACTGGGACAACATTGGCGACCCAGTCGGGATGTTGTTCTTCCCGGATGAAATCGCAGGCTATCAACTTCTTGACTTCAGCTTCGATGGCGTCCATCATATCTGGGCAAAACCGGAGTTGGTGCTGCTTTACTGGCTTCGAATTGGTCAATATATTGAGCTTGTGAGTAGCTACTTTCGGGTCCAGGCCTGGCATGTCCTCATAATTCCATGCAAAGACGTCGATGTATTCCTTTATCAGCTGTATAACTTCTTTCCTTTCAGCTGGGGGAAGGTTATTACTGATAAATATTGGCTTCGGCGAAAGTTTACCCCCAACATCGATCTGGATAACTTCGTCTTTGGTGGGAGGTTCTCTTTGCTCGAAGCAAAATTCCCACTGTGTATCCATTTGCTGAGCCCAAGAGTCATTCTCAAATGGCTCCGAATCCTGCTCATCCGCTCCTGAGGGATCTGTCACCACCATATTTACTGATAGTGTTTGTTCGAGAGCATCAGGTGAGTCGGGGGGCGACAAGCCATTCTGGGAGGAGGAAGAGATGTCCTCGTCTGACTTAGAAGTCGCAAGGGCGGTGGCATATCCTAATCCAAAATGGGTCTGTTGATAGCGGGTGTTGCCGCGCGGCGGCGTTCGTCTGCCTCTTCCGTAGTTGAGGCCTGGCTTCCGCTTTAAGTCATAGCCCATGTTTTGCATGATCTTCAGCGCTTGAGGGCTGTATCGGTGAACCTGTATTCTCCCAGTATCGTTGTCGAAAGGATCTTCCTGGGCAGTCGGTTGATTGCGCATGCGGCCGAAGACTATCGAACGCTGGCTGCTGCAGGTAGGTGGGACGATGAAAATAGAATCCTCGTGTGGCCCATATGTCGTGAC
The DNA here is from genome assembly GCA_036927795.1 of Iris macrosiphon. Classification (NCBI taxonomy): domain Eukaryota; kingdom Viridiplantae; phylum Streptophyta; class Magnoliopsida; order Asparagales; family Iridaceae; genus Iris; species Iris macrosiphon. The sequence continues at coordinate 45,988,742 of JAYESA010000005.1, read as the reverse complement.
GACGTTGGACGATGATGCCACTTCCCAGATATATGGACGGTAAGAGTTTATAGCTTCCAAGAATTTTTGTGCTATTGGTTCTACTTCGTCATGGGGAGTGGTCTATATACTTGCTCAGATGTGATTAGATATGGCAATTTTTGCGGACTTAACATTACTGGCGTACTTTAGAATTTAAGTACGAATGTTAAGTGTAGATGACAATCGATATCAGAGGTAATATGGACATGATAATTGATGGTCGAGAGTTTATTCAGAGGTGATATGAATATGACAAACTTTGTGATTGTGACTCCATCGGGGAGGGAGGCACATATCTGCTCAGAGGTAATATGGACATGGCAACTACTGGCGTACTTTAGAATTTAAGTACGAATGTTAAGTGTAGACGACAATCGATATCAGAGGTAATATGGACATGATAATTGATGGTCGAGAGTTTATTCAGAGGTGATATGAACATGACAAACTTTGTGATTGTGACTCCATCGGGGAGGGAGGCACATATCTGCTCAGAGGTAATATGGACATAGCAATTTTTTATGGACTTAACACTACTGGCGTACTTTAGAATTTAAGTACGAATGTTAAGTGTAGACGACAATCGATATCAGAGGTAATATGGACATGATAATTGATGGTCGAGAGTTTATTTAGAGGTGATATGAACATGACAAACTCTGTGATTGTGACTCCATCGGGGAGGGAGGCACATATCTGCTACTCTGCCGTAGTGACTATTCTTTTGTTCATAGACGCAGAGTGATGACCTTGGCATCGATTAATTCCTGAATTCTCCTTTTTAGCACATAGCAGGCCCTCGTAGGGTGATGAGTGTACCGATGGAAGAGGCAATAATCTGGGTCATCGACTCTGCCGGCCCTCTCAGGATATCTGACGTCGGGTAGCTGGAGCTTACGTTCCTTCCTTAATATATTGAAGATTTCAATTATGTCATCTTCTTTGAAGGAGAAAGTTCCTTTTGGTCATGGGGCTTTTGATGCCTGAGTTTCACGGTCTTCCGGGAAGATAGCCGTTGTTGCGCTATCTTCGGATCCTGTGGACATTCTGCCCCTAGCCTTGGACGCTGCTTTGTTTCGTCGTGGTGAGTTACCCCCAGACACGCTGTTGTCCCTGGTCGTAGAAACTAATTTAGCAGGAGTTTTCTCTGGTCGTACAAGATTAGATTTTGAAGTTTTGGGATTAGCAGCATATCCCAATCCGAAACGAGCTTGCTGATGGCGAGATTTACCCTGCAATGGTGTTCGTCTACCCTTTCCATAGTTGAGGCCTTGCTTTGATTTCAGATCATAACCCATGTTCTGTATAATCTTCAAAGCTTGTGGGCTATACCTGTGGATTTGTATTTTCCCACTCTCAGGCTCGCAGAATTCTTCCTGTTCAACCGGATCGTTCTGCTTGTGTTTGAAGATTATTGGATGCTGATCGTCGTGGGTAGGAGGGACAATAAAGGCATCATCTTCATATGGTTCATACATCATGATGACATTAGATGTTGATGCATCTTCCTATACGATCTCCCCCCGTTTGATGGTCAGGGGTTCTAAAACCTGTTTACGGCTCCTATCTTTGTCTTTTTGGATTAGATGGGTACGCAGGTCAAGGGGATTTGTCGAAGAGGAAGACGAAGGCTTGTATCTTCTATCCTTTTCAGCGGGTACGCGGAGACCGGGCACCCCAGTTTTCCCTATACCACCTGTATACAACAGGTTCGCCATCTGGGCGGCGGATAATCCTCTGGGGGGGTGTCTTTCCGCAATCTGAGCTTGTTTTACGCCGGGGGACTGTGCCTGGCGTAAATTGGAGATTCGCTCAGAGTAGCGTAAGGCTGAAGAGGTCCTCAACTGGCCGTCGGCTTCCCGCGTAATCCGGAAGGTAGGCAGATTGCTCCTTCGCTGGCATAACGGCCGAGGAGTCGAGTATTCTGCTGCCTCCTTCCCTTCGCAGAAATTACGGCGTTCATCTGGTTCCTCGTAGAGGTCAGATGTTGTCTGTCCTGGCGCTGAGGCATCACCAGAAGTTTGGTCTGTACCGCGTGTAGCGGGAGACTGGTTCCTACGTGTAGAGCGCAGCGGATACTTCTGGGTTAGCGCTGAAGCTTTGTCCGAAGTTTTGTCTGTACCGCGCGTAGCGGGAGACTGATTTCTGTGCGTAAAGCGCAGTGGGTACTCCTGGGTTAGCGCTGAGGCTTTGCCCGAAGTTTTGTCTGTATCGCGCGTAGCGGGAGACTGATTTCTGCGCGTAAAGCGCAGTGGATACTCCTGGGTTAGCGCTGAGGCTTTGCCCGAAGTTTTGTCTGTACCGCGCGTAGCGGGAGACTGAATTTTACGTGCGGGGCACGGAGAGAGCGATGCTACCACCTCATTGGTCGGAGAGATCGGAGAGATCGGAGAGTCCACAGGAACGGCGGAGGATGTCTTGGGCATCCACACTTTGCGAAGCTTCCTGTTGTCTCGGACGGAGAGAGAATAAGAGCTACCCCCAGTCCGAAGCATGTCTTCGAAGGCAGACTGGTCGAATTGGACGACCAGTGTCTTCTTTACGGATCCTACGGATACCGCATCGTGTTGAGCAATTACTTCCTCGTCAGAAGAGAAAGACGTCCCCAGCAGAGTCGCCATCTTGTTTGTGGTATTAAACGCAAGAATGAAAGTGTATTTCAATGACAGGGTTTATACGAGACCCGTGCCCTTTGGTTTACAAACAAACTTGTACAATTCGATCCTATACGAGGATGCGAAAGTACAATTTATTTAATCTGGGTATAAATTACTATAGGTGTCTGATCTGCAGTCGATCACTTTAGCCCTTGGACTACACGATGTTGAAGAAGTGCCGTGGAAGACGGGTGGCGGCTTCGAAGGCTGCGAAGGAGGGTGGATGCACAGTGCCAGAGCCATCGACCCCTACTCTTGGCCTGAGCTCCGGACTCTTCTCTCCTTCTCCTTCTCTCTCTCTCTCTCTTTCTCTTTTTTTTACCAATTCTCCGACCTGGTTCGATATTCCAAATTGTCGACCTTGTTCCCCATTGATAGGGGTCTCTATTTATAGAGTTTTGGTGACAGTGACCACTCCGTCGGTGTAACAACCGAGGAGTGGACAGTACAGCACCCTTTTACACAACGGTTAAAATAACCAATGGCTGCGCATAAATGACCTTTTGAGTGAGCATGTGACACGTGTCCAACTAAGGGGACAAAACGCGTATATCTGCTGCGAAGATCACGGCGTAGAAGCCACGTAGGTAGGTATCCCTTGTGTAGAAGAGGTTGGCGTAGAAGCCAAATGACTGTCACCCCTGGCATAGAAGCCAAAATAGGCATAGAAACCGAACATGCGTAGAAGCCGAACAGGCATAGAAGCCGAACAGGCATAGAAGCCGAATGGTCGTAGAGACTGAGTGGACGTTTGAAGCCGAATGAGCACAGATCCTGGATGGGCGTAGAAGCCGCTGCGTACCGTGCCAGAGTGTTGATGTGGACGTCTTCGCCAGAATTACGACTTTCGAAGGTGTAACCAAATCTCTTACAGAGATTTGCCACCATCCTGTGCATTAAATACGGAGACGTGTTTTGAAGGTCTGCAGCCCTTCTGTGCATCCGTCGCAGAGACGTGTCTTGAGGGAAACTGTCACCGCTCTGTGCAATTTGACGTAGAGACGTGCCTCGGGCCCTGTACGAAGTATAGCTTTTGACGTGGCAGGCGGTTTGTCTACTGCGGAGCGTAAAACAGCTCATGTTTGACAAGGCGACGTATTCCCTTGTACGCGAAAGAGCGGTTTACGCTGGGGGGACTTTGGTAACCGACGGTTTGGTGATATTTTAACCAAATTCTCTGCATTAAATGTCGAGATCCGCCATCATACTGTGGGCGCGTCCCGAGGGGTCTGCCATCATTTCCAGCCGTCGTCTGGGTAGCCGTGCAGCACTTTTTTATCAGGGGTCAGAGGCCAGGTTCACTGGTGACTTGACAGGTTCATTTCGGGGAAAATGAAGCGTTCCTCTTTCGCATTAACGCTGCTTTGAGAGCGGCTGAGTTTGACGCCATGGAGGCGATGAAGAACTATGTCTTATGCTGGAGCGGCCTGGACGTACTGCACTTACGCGGATGGTCCTTTGAGCTTACACTTCATGCTGTATTTTAGCAGAAAAAGCTCTGTTGCACGCTTAATGGCTCTGAAGGCCTCTGTTTACGCTGCTTTGCATCAAGAGGCTGCGTAGATCCTCCCAGCGTATTTTTCATGCTTCTACAGCGGTTTGTCCGTGTACGTTCACAAACTAACCCTCTAGGATTTTTTTCAAGCGGGATGAGTTTTCGTGTCCTGAATTGGTCAAAAAATTGACCCAAAAACGACCGAAAAACTGACAAAAAATAGTCCAGAAATTTGACCCAAACCCCCTTGTTCACGCCCAATTTGCCACCAACCTATTATATATTTTTAAAATCTAATTGAAAGATTTTCTTCTCAATATAACCAAGAATTTAACTATTCTTTTAGTTTTTATTAGTTTATTTTATTTGTTAAATTATTCGGCCTCCAAAACGACAAAAACTTGATATTTTAAAACTAAAATTTTGTGATATGGAGTGCGCCCCGCCAAACGGGACTGCCTCGTCGCATACCAATTATACCGAAAGGCGCATATGGTATATCCTGACGTGTGGACTTTCGCAAAAGTTGATTCAGACGTGTGTGCGCATCGGAATCAACCACTATCCGTAAAAAGTCTCTGTATCACGACTTTTGCAAAATACCACCCCACTTTGTGTACGCTCGTCAGAATATGATGAAACTTCCGCCATTGGATTCGTGGTTTCATGTTAGTCCTATGACCCAAGTTTCATGCGATTCTGAGACAGTTGACCAAGCCGCCTATTTGTGGGCCCCACGGTTTGACTCGAAGGGCGAATTTGTGATCGGCTCCCGAAATCCAAAATTGGATATACCGTTGAGTTCGTATCATCGTTTAAAATTTGTTTGACCTATAATTTGTCCCATTTAGAGATCTTTACCTCTGGCACGTATTTCAGTGCAAAGTGGGCCCATATGTGAACACGCTTTGACCTGAAATTACCGTTTTGACCCTGTGTCCAAATTGGACAAAAGGATAGACTTTTTTGACTATCTCGCTAATTCCGGGAATGTTGGTGATGTTTATTTCAGCATCCAGAGAAGTTTATTCGAAGACCATAGTTTCTGATCCTCTGTACTTGACACCTAGACGTTTATATTACGCTGCTTTCTTGCCAGACAAGTATACCTTGCCATTGTACTGTGATTTACATTCCATATGGTACATGTATTTTATTTCTGTTATTTAGTTTATATATTTTAACTGCTAAATAAACTGTGCGTCCAAGAATAACTTGGGTGCAACGACGGTGGAGTCGTATTTTGTCTTTATTATATATTATGCATGTCGACCTAGTTTTATGAGACCACCACATGATCTGGAGGTATCATTAGGTTTCATTGGCCGTGACACATCTGTTACACGAGTGTGAGTCTCATGTAGAATACAGACTTGCGTGACGGGCTGGTCACCTGTATGTATGGGACGTACGATAGGGAATAACTGTTAATAAATTTCTATGCTAAAAGACTTAGCAGTTATTAGAGGTACCATCGTGTCATGGATATGGCATGAATAGAGCATGGGGTGGGGAGAACAACAAGTAAGGTGTTTGGGCTCCTTTGTACTTTTCTTATGTAACCCGCACGCTCCGCCGGAGATGCGTGGTATGATGACCCCTATATTATCTACAAGCGGCCTCTGACGTTCAAAAGACATCATGCTTTTTAGGCCCCTGATTCTCCGAGAGAATTATGCCAATCCTATTTTAGACAGATAGCCCACGTATTGGAAAGTTGTTCTCAAAGTGCACTCACATAGGCGGTTAGACGACCCTTTAGATGTTTATTTTTAGTATTTTATTGGCATGCTTATATGTATCTTGTTACGTTCCTCTGAGGACCTGGTCCCTTTCTAGGTGTAGACGATCATGACTATTTACAGGAGCACAGATCAGGACTTGCTACTTCTCTCTCTTTCGAGGAGGTCTTCTCTTCGAGCCTCATTGTTCATTAGATGTACTTATTTTGTTTCTCTTATATTCTAGTTTTGTAGTGGATTTATCTCTACCCAACTACTTGTTCTTATCAAGCATCTTATTCTTGATTCAGTTATATAGTTGATTGGTTATTTATTTCTTTATAATTTTTGTGGATGAGATTTAGTTATGCCCTATGACTTGTGACAATTATATACTACCTGTGAATTATTGTTTATAATACAACATACACATGTGTTATTTCCATATATTGGAGTCTCCATATACATACGGCTAGTAAGCTTACGTATTCCTGATCCTACATTTTTTGGGACTGGGGCGTGACATATTTTTGTGGTGGCCCATGCAGGTCGAGTTAGTCATTTCGGTTACGTAACTATACCGATCGGGCCTGCACCTAGGATTAGAGTTTTATGTCTCATCCATATTTGACTATGACTTACCTTCCTTCCAATCCGTTCTATTTAAATAATTGTATCCTGCTTGATTCATGTATTTTCTAATAGTTTTTTGAGTATAGCCTTCTCCTAGAATATAGGAATCCTTGTTGTTAGGATGATAATTAGGGTAACATTCATACTAAGAATACAACTAGAATATTGACACATCACTAAGTTTAGAATACCTAATGAACCCTAGCATCTAATACCTATAAATTGATTGACCATTATCCCTTGATATTTATGAATGACTTGAGAGTGGTATAGACACTACTAGGGTTAGTTAGAAATTTGACCATATTGTTTGACCCTAGCATTGAGGAACCAATAAAAATCCAAGGTTGAATATTAGGACTAAACCTAACTTTCATAGTGAGATAGTATTAGAGAACTATACATTTAGATTCTTGTATTGATATTAGCAGAACAGTACCTTAGGAAACCAAGAGGAATGTATAGAACATTTTTCTTGATCATACCTCGAACACAGAGATTAGCATACAACATTCCCCTTAGGAAACTATGATATTATTAAGAGTCTCTCTATTTACTTTCATATCTTGTTCCTCCGAAACCTTAACACTCGCTATTTGTGCGACAACTAAAGTTTTTCCTTCATCTTTTAATTCGTGCCACATAACCCTTCTGATTGTAGGCTAAGTGATTTTCTTTTATGTTAGGATATATAGTTTGCTAGAATTATAGCTGTTAATCTTGAATTTTGAAATTATGTGCTTAGTAGTTAGAACTTGATAGTTTGAGTTGTTCATTTATATTATAATTTTATGATTATCCTTTAGTTTTAAATCGCGTAATTTGTATCCATATCTCAAAATAGGTTATATCCTCTTTCACTTGAGATCCAGTAACTTCTCTATTCTTAATATTAACACTTTTGTTCTATAAACACTATAATTAAGACTTAAGATAACCATTACCTATGGAGTTTTATAATGCAATAGGATACCTTAATAAGTACCAAGATCTTTTCCTCGTATACCCTAACAAGAGTTTCTACTTTATCCCCACAAGGCAATTATAGTATTAGTTTATTCATGTAAGTTGGGTAGTATGCCTCACAACCTAGTATCACATAGTCCTTTTGACCCATTAATGAAGTATAATTGAATGACACCAACTGTAGACTTGCATAAGAAGATAGTGTTTATCCAGACTGTAGAACTTAGAGGCCCATACCCCCATTTGGCCGACTAAAGACTTAGATATGGAGTTAGTATGGCAACTATAGAGGCACAATACCGGACGAGTCTCCTCCTCTTGGTGAATTTGAATTATTTTGTACCTTTCACTCATAATAATCCAATGTACTTATATTTTCTGCAGTACCTTGACTTATGCTGCTATTATAGCCTAGTTTTACAAGCCTATTCTTTTATCGAGCTTGTTCATGACATATGTATTATTAGGGGCCCACTCTAATACAATTGTCTATTTAGAATCAGTGTATTATGGTCTGATCAATCTTAATGAGCTTGGTTCGCTCTTCGCATAACTACTTTATGTGGATTAAGATATAGTTGACTCAGCATGTTAGACGAATATACTTGCCCTCTAGACAGGTCAGAGAATATTATATCAGGTACATAACTATTCTGATATGAGCATACGAATATGAATTTACCAAAAATAAGATTTTAATCCACAACTGCCCTGACAACTCTCTTTTTGAATTCTTTAATCGTCTTGAACTCCGTACTTGTATTCTATCACCTTCTCATTGAATTCTTTATTATTGTTTTTCGTCTTCCCCTATTTCGGAAAGACGAACGCTCGTGCTTGATATAAGTTTGATACACGGAGAGTACTAGATATACCCTATAGACCAATCACATTACTTTGTGACTATCTTTGTAACTAAGGGCATATCACATGTGATATATTTGGTGTTAAATTTTTTTGAGGATTGAATAACACGATTAAATAATTTGAGGAAGTCTTTCTTAAAAATATAGTCTTGTGTGATAGATCGGTAAATTCTAAGTTGGGTAGAAGTTGCATTGTCAACTTGAGGTAATTTGTTTTTTAGATTGTGATCAAGTAAGATTAGATTGAGAGATTTAAGTCATTTTAATTTTGAAATTTTTTGAAGAATGATTAAGATGATGATGATTTAATAAATTTTGAAATCTTGATATTGTGGACCTAATATTTACAAATTGAGCACATGATTTAAATTTTGAATATTGAAGATTGAATTAACGATTTAAATTTTGAGAAAATAAAATAAAATAAATATAACGCTAAACATGAACATTGATGGATTGAATTTAAAATTCTATAATTTGATGATTTGAATTAAAAGTTAAGCTTTGATTGTTGGATCACCTATTTGAAATGTTGATGATAGAAATTGAATTTAAAATTTGAAGAGTACAAAATTTATAAGTTGAAAATAGGAATAAGATTTGATTAGAATTATTTTCTAAGAAAGATTATGATAGTTGGAGATCATGATGTAAAACTTGATATGGGTTATTTAAACCTTGAAGATATCATATAGATTTGACTTAAATTTGGATGTTGATGATTTAAAAATCGAGAATAGATTACGATAGGTTGAATTTGATTTGAACAGTGGTTATTTTAATTTTGAAGTGATTGCGATAGATTTGAATAGATTTTGTTATTTAAATTTTGGATGAGATTGCGATTGACTTGCCTTATATACGAATGTGAAAGATTTAGGAAATCATGCCTTATTTTTAATTTTGAGGACAAAATTCTTGTAAGTTGGGTAGATTGTAAACTCCCTTACCGAAAAATAGGTATCTTGTATGTATTTTGTATTTCTTGTATTTGTTTTAGATTATTTTTCAAATTATTTAAAATCCAATAATTTTATTAGGATACTTCACCGTAGTTTGGACATTAATAATATAGGATGGCCCCAAAATCTGTATCCTCCTTCATAGGAAGTAGCCTACACATGAGACACTACCTGTAGGATCTTTTCGTGGTACAAAAATTTGATTCTTTGGCATTAGTATGACATTAGTGTAACAACCATAGATTATGTGTTAAATATTTAGATAATTTATATATATAATTTATTTGTGGTTATTTTTCAATTCTAACTTTTCTACAAATAGTAACCCATAATTTTCCGTGCCAAGTTAGGCATTTTTTCTTTTTTATAGATTTGCATATTATTTACTATTATCCTATTTTCTGGATAACCATTTAGTTATTTACTTAGTTAATTAGATAATACAGTTATTTGATTTATATAACTAGATAAATATCTAATTATTAATTACAAAATTTTTATAAAATATTTTGGGTATAGTATTTTATTAAAGCTTTACAAAGTAAAAATTTTCTAGAATTTATTCTGTGTACAAATATATCTTTGGATTTATATAGCCTCATATATATATATATATATATAAATAATATTAAGTTATTAAAATACTCATTTATAATTATTTCATAAAATTATTTTTTCTTATTTAAAATATTTTTTAAAGGGTGATAGATTTTTTAGAATTTATTTTGTGTGCAAATATTACTTTTGGATTTTTTAACCTCACCTATATATGTAAATATATATTTTGATAAATATATAGTTAATAATAATAAAAATAATAGTTACTAATAAGAAATAATAATAATAATAATAATAATAATAATAATAATAATAATAATAATAATAATAATAATAATAATAATAATAATAATAATAATAATAATGTTGATAAATGAAAAGAAAAACAAAAGAAAAAGAAAAAGAAAAAGAAAAAGAAAAAGAAAACAATAATAATAAAAATCTAAACAAAAACCTAAAACTCCTAATCCTAACTAACTAACAAAACCTATTCCCAACTCCTAAACTACCCAGCGCAACAACCCCCCCGATTTATCTCTCTCTCTCTCTCTCTCTCTCTCTCTCTATATATATATATATATATATATATATATATATATATATATACCTAAACCCTAACCCTAATACCCTACCCCAGCCCTCGGCGACCGCTCCTTAGTGCCGGCGACCATCGCCACACCGGCCGGCGATCGCAGTTGTAGCCGGATGCCGCCCGCGCGCATGCATGTGCAGCAGCCGCAGTCTCGAGCCCCCTCTTCGCAGTAATGTATCTCCCTCATATTTGATTCTTTTTGTGAGCGGTTTGTCCGTGTACGTTCACAACCTAACCCTCTAGGATTTCCTTCAAGCGGAACGAATTTTCGTTTCCTGGATTGGTCAAAAATTGACCGAAAAACGGATCAAAAATAGTCCAAAAATTCGACCCAAACCCCCATGTTCACGCCCAATTTGCCACCAACTTGTTTAATATTTTCAAAAATCTAATTAAAAAGTTTTCTTCTCAATATAACCAAGAATTTAACTGTTCTTTTAGTTTTTATTAATTTAATTTATTTGTTAAATTATTCGGCCTCCAAAACGACCAAAAACTTGATATTTTAAAACTAAATTTTTGTGATACGGAGTGCGCCCCCGCCAAACAAAACTATCTCGTCGCGTACCAATTATACCGAAAGGCGCGTATGGTGTATCTGATATGTGGACTTTTGCGGAAGTTAATTCGGACGTGTGTGCGCGTCGGAATCAACCAGTATCCGTAAAAAGTTTCCATATCGCGACTTTTGTAAAATACCACCCCACTTTGTGTACACTTGTCGGAATGTGACAAAACTTGTGCCATTGAATTCTTGGTATCATACTAGTCCTGTGACCCAAGTTTCACGAGATTCTGAGACAGTTGACCAAGCCGCCTATTTATGGGCCCTACGGTTTGACTTGAAGGGCAAATTTGTGATCGGCTCGCCGTAATCCAAAATTGGACATACCGTTGAGTTCTTATCACCGTTTAGAATTTATTTGACCTATAATTTGTCCAATTTAGAGACCTTTACCTCTGACACATATTTCGGTGGAAAGTGGACCCACATGTGAACCCGTTTTGACCTAAAATTATCGTTTTGTCCCTGTGTCTAAATTGGATGAAAGGGTAGACTTTTCTGACTATCTCGCTGATTTCAAAAATATTGGTGATGTATATTTCAGCATTCGAAGATGTTCATTCGGAGGCCATAGTTTCTGATCCTCTGTACTTGACACCTGGACATTTACATTACGCAGCTTTCTTGCCAGGCAAGTATACCTTGCCATTGTACTGTGATTTATATTTCATATGGTGCATGCATTTTATTTCTGTTATTTAGTTCATATATTTTAAACTTCTATATAAACTGCGCGTCCAAGAATAACTTGGGTGCAACGACGGTGGCGTCGTATTTTGTCTTTATTATATATTATGCATGTCGACCTAGTTTTATGAGACCACCACATGATCTGGATGCATCATTAGGTTTTATTGGCCATGACACATCTGTTATACGAGTGTGAGTCTCATGTAGAACACGGACTTGCGTGACGGGCTGGCCACCTGTACGTATGGGACGTGCAATAGAGAATAACTGCTAATAAATTTGCATGCTAGAAGACTTAGCAGTTATCAGAGGTACCATCGTGTCATGGATATGGCATGAATAGATCATGGGGTGGGGAGAACAACAAGTAAGACGTTTGGGCTCCTTTGCACTTTTCTTGTGTAACCCGCACGCTCCGTCGGAGATGCGTGGTATGATGACCCCTATATTATCTACAGGCGGCCTCTGACGTTCAGAAGACGTCATACTTTTTAGGCCCCTGATTCTCCGAGAGAATTATGCCAATCCCATTTTAGCCAGATAGCCCACGTATTGGAAAGTTATTCTCAAAGTGCATTCACATAGGCGGTTAGACGACCCTTTGGATGTTTATTTTCAGTATTTTATTGGCATGCTTCTATGTATCTTGTTATGTTCCTCTGAGGACCTGGTCCCTTTCGAGGTGTAGACAATCATGACTATTTACAGGAGCACGGATCAGGACTTGCTACTTATCTTTCTTTCGAGGAGGTCTTCTCTTCGAGCCTCATTGTTCATTAGATGTATTTATTTTGTTTCTCTTATATTCTAATTTGGTAGTGGATTTGTCTCCACCCAACTACTTATTCTTATCCAGCATCTTATACTTGATTCAGTTATATAGTTGATTGTTTATTTATTTCTTTATGATTTTTGTGGATGAGATTTAGTTATGCACTGTGACTTGTGACAATTATATACCACTAATGAATTATTGTTCATAATATAGCTTACGTATGTGTTATGGTTTCCATATATTGGAGTCTCCATATACATACGACTGGCATGCTTACGTATTCCTAGTCCTACATTTTTTGGGACTGGGGCGTGACACATTCACTCTCTCTTCTCTTCTCTATTACTTTAGTTCAAGAGCCTATTCAATTTTCTATCCCAAGATATTTATATCTCCTAAGCCTTAAGTGCCAGTGCGTGCTCGGTTAGAAGTTTTCAAAAGTTGTAAAAAGGAGATTGTCAAGAAGTTCAAATACTTCGAGAAGTATTCGAGCCCTTCAGATCAAAGCTCGTGTCTGTACGAAGTTGTAAGCCTTCAGATCAAAACTTGTGTTTTACTGGATAGTGGATTTCAACTCCGAGCTAGAGTTCTCGAGTAAGTACTAGTCCTCTCAGAGGAAAACCAGGATACATCGTTGTATTTGCGACTGCTGATCTCTCTCTCTCTCTCTCTCTCTCTCTCTCTCTCTCTCTCTCTCTCTTTTTATTTACTTATTGTCATTTTATATTTAGACTGTCAGCTAAGTGTGTTTATTTTTATTGGGTAATTTTTATTCCCCTACATATACACACACTATATTCACCCCTCTCTAGAGGTGCTTATTCGATCCTACAATTGGTTTCAGAGCATGTTTCATTATACTTGTGCTTAAACTATACAATCTAGAGTATAACACATGGCTAACGTGAAATCTATCTTCATAGGTGTAAGCCCCCTTATTTTGAATAGGGTTATTTAGGTATTTTTTTCAATTTTTTTTAATTATTTTATTTTATTTAAATAGATTAGAGTAATAATTTCTAAAATATTCTTTTAGATATATGACCCTTTGCCATGGCTTTGATATTTTGAGCAATGTACGACATTTTTTCTTCCAAAAAATTTTATAATAATAATTTTAATTGAGTCTAATATATTTGGAACATGGATGTTGAATTTATTGGATCTCTTCCATGCTCCAAAAATATTAAAGAACATCAAGAATTACGGTTACCGTAAAAATTGTCCCTTTTAACTAGAACTTGACCCAAATCCAACCCAACCCAAACACATGTAGGCATGTAGTGCACCCCAAGTACTTCCATGTAAATATATTATATATATATAAATGATATTTAAATTAATTTATTTCTATTTATAGAAATTCTAACTATAGAAAGTCGTATATGTGGCAACCTAGTTGGCAAATAACTACCTAACCACTTCCCTAACCAACCCAACAACCAAACCTTATCCAATCCTAACCATAACAACCAACCCCACCCTTATATTTTTGGCCAAGAGCAGCTCCCCCTTGGCCGAACCCCCTAGCAATAGGATAAGCCCTTCCTTTATTTAAATATATTTAAAAAGGTCCTATATATATCAACTCATCCACAAACCCTAACCCTAACCATAACAAACCCCTCTCTCATAGTTGGCCGCCCCTTTCCTCTCTCCCCTAAATGTGAAACGGCCCTCCTTGCCTCTCTCACCCTCACAACATCAACTCCTTCACCAAAAATCCCTTCCACTCTTCCAAAAGCTCCAATTTTCATCATCCTTCCACCATATCTCCATCCAAACGTTATTAAACCTTCAAGAAGAACCCCATCTTCTCCATAATTATATCAAGAACTCTTTTCTTCATCAACAACCTATCACAAAAGAAGTAGCAAACCGAGCACAAGCAAGAAGGGAAAATTCTTGGACAAGAAGAAACACCATCTTCAAATCCTCCGATGGTTTCGGTAAATCTTAAATCCTTCTTCCTCAAATCCCATGACATGATGCTTTTAGGTTAAGTTAATTTATTGAATTCGAACACCTATGCTTCCATCTTTTTCTCATATTAAGAGGTATATATTTTCCATGATAGTTTGGTGATGATTTACTTGTCGGTAGAACTAGTTTAGGACTTGTTGATGCGATTAATTGTGGAGAATCATTATTGATTATTAAAACAGAATTAATTGGTATTTAATTCCTGAAAAATAATTATTTTAAATTAATTCTATGATATTATAACGTCAAATCTGAACCCTAAAACTAAGGGCCACTAGCTTAGATTTTCAGGTAATTATATGACATTGTTTTGCTAGTAAATAGAGGATTTTTTGATGAAATAAATATATGATTATTTTTAGAGATTAGAACAGCATATAATAGGATATAAAATAATTTTTAATATATATAAACAATAATAATGGATTGGCTATGTCTCGAACAAGTTTCGGACAAAATTAGTCAACATAAAGTTGCCAAAATCTTGAAATATGTTATTGTTGTCAAATCTAGAATTTATTGCTATAAATTCATATAAATTATATTTAATTCTGGAATATATAATTTATTAGAATTTATTTCTATGTCCTTTAATTGGGGATTTAAACTTAAACTTTGGAAGTCAAAAACCAAGAAACAAGGTCCCAATACCCTGTAAAAGTAAGCAAAGTTGTTAGGAATAATAATGGGCTTGGTTTTACATGACATTGAAGAAATTATAGAATTTAGTTATAATTACAATAAATTATGTTTGGATCCTTAAGTAATTTATTTATTTATAGAATTTAGTTATAATTACTACCACTGGCTGCAGAACCAGGCAAGTGTACCTTGCCAAGATATTTACAGTCCTAAATTATTTATTTGATATTATTTATGTAATATACATTATATTTGTGTGGCTTATTGATGTACTTATTGAGACTAGGGCCGTTATACGATACTTTGTGTCCGAACAAGATTCGGGTGTCGACATCCCCTACGGAGTTGAGTATCGTAGTTAGAGAGTCATTCTTTCGAACCCATGTTTTGTGCAAATATTATTTGCACATCCTACCATAGGACACTTGACACGATATTCATGTGGCAGAGTCTTTCTCGACTTGATCGTGGTACTTGGACTCTGGATAGGACTATATGATGCATGCTATAGTTGTAATTATAATTGTACATATTCACTGTGACTTGTGTTGATAGTTAGAGGTCATGATCTTGCGTGTCTTGATTAAGACATGAGATTACATTAGGTGGAGAGAGTCTTCATCGTGCTCTGGGCATATGTTACTTATTACTATTTATAGCATATTAGGCTTTAGGTTCCCTATGCAGAATCTAAAGTATTATATTTATATATATACATCTTCCTTCTGGTTCCCCCACACGGAGCCTTGAGTGTACTATTAGCGTACAGAAGTGTCCATTAGGATCTTTCGTGAGTACCAGCCCAGGGTACGATACCATACTCTCATTTGCATATCACATAGTTGACAGTTGTAGCTTCCCCCTAATTCATGCCATTATACTGTTCACTTCTGGCTTGAGTATTTATTGTACCTTGCTATGTCCCCTGAGGACCTGGATATGGATTATGTCCCCAGGTATTGATGAGGAGGTTTATCCCGAGGTTTACGGGTTAGAAGCTGATATCAGAGCAGTACCAACAGCCGCGGACGAGGTCGTACCGGAGGACTACTCTTGAGTTCTCAGATTATCTTTATGTATGATGTCTTATAATTCTTAGTATGGATTTGGATATTTTCCTCTCATTATTTTGATACGGGTTGTTCCCCGTAATATTTATTTATTATATTGTGATAGACAATTTTATTTATGGTATTGATGTTTGAGACTGGTTTATCATATTACCTCTTGTTTATGACTTGGTGGATGAGTTTAGATACATAGACTATGACATATATATTGTAGACCATTTTAGTTGTGATACAGCTTAAGTGCACTCTAAAGGGTCCATTAAATTGGGTTTGCCCATTGGAGTGTGCTGCTGGCCATTGCCACTTGGCTAGTCCCACGATATTTTGGGACTGGGGAATGACAATAGGAGATGGCCAATCCACAAATAGACCCCCACTATTTGATGGAACCAATTATACTTGTTGGAAGACACGAATGAGCTTTTATTTAAAATTTCTTGACTTTGATTTATGGATAATTATTACTGATGGCTACAAAAAGCCACCAAGAATTGTTGTAGATGGTGCACTTGTAGATAAGTCACATGACAAGTACAACGATCACGAGAAAAAGCAAGCTAGTTTAGATGCCAGTGCTATTAATGCCTTTTTGTGTGTTATAGAAATGACATAATTCAACAGGGTATCCACTTGAACGACGTCACATGAAGTATGAAAGCTACTTAAAGTTACACATGAAAGGACCTCACAAGTCAAAGAATCAAAGATCAGTTGGCTTACTCAAGAGTATGAAGCCTTTAAGATGAAGCATAATGAGACCATTACGCAAATGTTCACTCGGTTCCTTAACATTGTAAATCCTTTTTCATCCCTTGGCAAAGAATACAAAAACCACGAGAAGATTCACAAAGTTCTTCGGGGACTCACCAAGAACTGGAATCCCAAGGCTACAACAATCATCGAAGGGAACAGCATCACTACAATGTCACTAGAGACACTCATGGGCAAAATAATGACACATGAGCTGGACCACCAAGACTTCGAAGAGTCAGCAACCAAGGAGAAGACGATTTCACTTAAAGCGCATCACAAGAGGAGCGTCGATAAAGACTCCGAAGATGAAGACTCTGACAGTGAAGAACAAGCTCTCTTGGTCCAAAAATTCAAAAAGTTCTTGAAGTTCAACGAGAAAAGCAAAGACTACAACAATGATAGCGAAGAACAAATATGCTTCGGATGCAAGAAGAAAGGACACATCAAGAAAGATTGTCCGTCAGCAAAAAAAGAAACATATATGAAAAATTCGTAAAACAACCTTCCTCTATGCGAACACAAGCATTTGGCACGAAGGTGAAGCCAGCGATTCAGACGATGATCAATCATAAGACACTGCCAATGTTTGTCTAATGACTTTCGATTAGGTATCAGACAACTCCCTTTATGATGATTTTACTTTTAATGATTTGGGTGATTCTTTTAGTGATCTTCTTAATGATCACAAGACACTTTTAGATAAATACAAGGACACTAAGAAGAAACTCAAAGCACACAAGCAGGAGATCAATATATTGTCTACACTTTTAGATGATATTTGTAAACATCCAGATTTTTAGAATTTAATTTTAGAATTTTAATTATTGGAATTATAAATTTTTGAGATTTTGGGAGATTTTTCTGTAATTTTTAGCTAATTATAATAAATGTTCTTCATGGATTTATATTTTTGTGTGTTAAATTAATTATTAAAATAATAAAAAAAATTATATTTTTGGGTGTATAATTAATAGTAAAATATTGTGCAGTTTTTCTGGAATTTATTGGGCTCCAAAACTATTTTTAAATGACCATATATGTATTTTTATAATTAAACCAACCCAAACTAACCCAAACCGAACCAAACCGAACCAAACCAAACCAAATAGGATCCGGATCCTAAACCTACCCACAACCCACCAACCCGCTAACCCGACCCACAAACCCTTTAGCTACTGTAACTGTAGCAAACCCATTCGATTCCCCTCCCCGAAACCTCTCCGACCCCCTTTCTTCCGCTTCCCGTAACCGCTCTCCCTCCACCCTATAAAACCCCCAGCCTAGCCGAACCTCACCATCTATATCTCCTCTTCCACCCCGACCAACCACAACCGTCGACGATAGCCGGACCGCCGCCGCACGTCGCCGCAAACCACCGTCGCTTGTCGCCCAATTTCGAACAGCAGCAAAACAGTAAGGTACCCTACTTCTAACCCTCGTATCTCTTTGCCCAGTAATCCAAATATCAATCTGTCAAATCCTATGCGAAGACCACATGACCCTCTTAAATCCTGTATAATTAGTTCTGTGTATTATGTCATGTGTCAGTCGCAATTTGTGACACAAAATAGAAAAAAAATGACCCAATTTGGTAGTTCAGAAACTGTCCCAAACATCCATGTTCATGGCTATTTTTTTTCCAACCTAGTTAATATTTTTAAATTCTACTTGAACAGTAATTTAGACAACATAATCAAGATTTAATCTCTTTAATTAGTTTATTTTTATTTGTTGTATGCTATGATTTATTCGCGGTTAAAGTTGACCAAAAAATTAGTTTTCTAAACCCAATTTTTTTGAAACGGGGTACGTTCCACTAAATGAGGTAACTTCATAATGTGCAAATTGTACCGAAATATGCGTATCATCAACACGGATATGTAAGATTTTATGGAAGTTGATTTGGATGTACGTGCACACCGGAATCAACACATATCCGTCGAAAAATCCCTTATCGACCTGTTCTAACACTCGTCATAGTTTCGTGTGTGCTTGTCATTTCGTAACGATACTAGTGCCATCAGATTCATAGCATTACATGGGTCCTGTGACCCAAGTTTGGTTCGATTCTGAGAATGTTGGCGAAACCCCATTTCGTGGGTCCCACGGTTCCACTTGACGGGCGATTTTGTGACCGGCTCATCGAAATCCAGTTCTGGATATTTCGTTGCGTTCGTATCATCGTTCTAGACTCGTAGACACTAAATTTAATGAATTTGGAGAACTTTGTCTCTGACACATTTTTCGGTGCGAAGTGGGCCACATATAGACCCCGTTTTGACCAGAAACTGTCAATTCTGCCCCTATGTCCAAATTAGACTTATGGATAGTCAATCCTAGCTATTTTAAGTTTTCTGAGAGCAATGATGATATTTGTTTCTGCATCCGGAGGTATACCTAGATATTCCACTTATATCAGAGTAACTGACGAAGCTCAGAACACAGGCAAGTGTATCTTGCCAACTTGCAGAAGATCCTGTGCTATTATTTGCTTGTATTATTTTTATATACTTCTGTGTTGTAACTGTTCACCCTAGGACCGTGAGATGTTGCATAGCGTTCGAACAAGATTTGGTTGTCGACGCTGTATGCAGAGTCGTGTAACGTCACTTAGAGAGTTGATACCACGATCCTATATATATTTACGTGCTTGCTTTATCAAGTACGTTATCCCTTAGGACACTTGACACTATTCATGTGACATAATCTTTTTTGAGTTATTTATGGTGATTCTGTATAGGTTTACAGGATTCGTGATATAATACTTGCATACATAGATATCATTATGACTCGTTGTACTAGCTAGAGGTCATGATCTTGTGTGTTATGGACATGAGACGTGAGGTTAGATTAGGTGGGGAGAGAGACACAGGCTACAGGCTGATTATATATATATATATATATATATATATATATATATATATATATATATATATATATATACTTATGTTATTGGAGAGTGCCTTAGTCTCTGTACCAGAGCTTTGGCACATGTACTGGCCCTTCGTGATATTACTTGCTGCTACCGGCTCTCCAACACAGAGCTTGTAGTGGTCTCGGCCTGAGTACTAGTGATGCTCTCAACTTGCATTTCACATAGCTGGTTACATAGCTTGCCCTGTAGATCTATTTTTATATACTGTATTTCATTTGGCTTGAGTTATTCTTGTACCTTGCTATGTCCCCTGAGGACTTGGATCCGGATTATGTCCCCAAGTACAGCAGAGGAGGATTTTCCCAAGATATACGGGACAAGAGCTAAAGCTGGAGCAGTATTGGCACCAGAGAACGAGGTTGTGCCAGAGAATTTTTTCTGAGTATTCTGTTACATACTCGGTTAGTTATGCTTCCAGTTATATCATATATTAACTCATGGACTTATGTATTGACTTATTTTTTTGGGTTGTTCCCCGAGACACTATTTATTTGGACTTATTGATAGACTATATTACTTTTTATCTATTATCTTTTTTAGTCTATAAGATTTAGTTATATTTCTTTTTGTGGATGAGTTTAGAATTATTCTATGATAGATGGTGTAGACTGCATTGATATTTATTACAGTTTAAGTGCACTCTAACGGGTCCATTAAATTGGGTTTGCCTATTGGTGTTGTGCTGCTGGCCATTGCCATGTGGCTAGTCCCTCGATATTTTGGGACTGGGGTGTGACAATATTAGAGAGACACAATCAACAAGTGACACAAATGAATTGCCTGCTATTAGATTAAATTTGCATGGAGCTTTACTTAGTATTGAACAAAAAGACAAGGACTATGCTAAGCTTCTGGAAGAATATGAGATAAAGAAGAAGAAAAATAGTTGTGCTCTTATTAGATTAGATGCCTTGACTGCTAAATATACTGAATTGTATGACACATCCAAAAAGTTAAAAATTAGAATAGGAAAACAACATGTACAGACTGCTACCAAATCTAACACGAGTCACTCAAAACTCAAGGACACTCATAAAACACAACATAAGAAGGCCAAACCTTCTAATCATGCATTATATTACAAGTATCCACATACTTCTCATAAGACCACACAACATGCCCATTATACCAACAATAGATCCAATTATTATGTCAATGCTAAATGTCATTATTGTGGTACTAATGGATACATCTCTTCATTATGCAAGCTTAAAAAACTGGTTGATATGAATATATATAATTGGGTACCAAAGACTAGCACTCCAGGATCCTTCATGAAATGGGTACTAAAGGTTACATCTACAAATTATTTTGTAGGTGAACCACCCTTCATATTCTAAAAGTAAATGGATCCTCGACAGCGGTTGCTCACGGCATATGACCGGTGA
>JAYESA010000005.1:45959970-45962470 GCA_036927795.1 Iris macrosiphon | reverse complement strand
TATCTGATGATTATTATGATTCAACTTCTAGTATAGTATTATCTAATTTTTCTGGCACGACACGGACTAGTATTTCTGGATTTATTTACTTGCGACACGTAAATTTCATGTTTCTGGCCTCTATTCTGGAATCACCTACTAGCATCACCTACTGGCATCACATCGTGACTCACTACAGGCATCACTCATATTTCTGGCTGGACTCATACTTGATTTGCGTATCGGATTCACTTATACTAGTCAGGGCGGGGAAATACTCCAGTAGACATGTAAATATTTCCAACTGGAATCACTGGAATCACCCCCTCGTGTCTAATCTGGAATGATAGCAGCCGCGCACCCATTGCGTGGCGAGCCGTACTTACCCCTAGCCGTTTATATGTCAAAATAGGTATTTTAAAGACACGAGTTCATTCTTCTCGTCTGGACTCACTTGCATTTCTTGACTGG
This sequence comes from Iris macrosiphon, assembly GCA_036927795.1. Classification (NCBI taxonomy): domain Eukaryota; kingdom Viridiplantae; phylum Streptophyta; class Magnoliopsida; order Asparagales; family Iridaceae; genus Iris; species Iris macrosiphon. The sequence continues at coordinate 45,962,020 of JAYESA010000005.1, read as the reverse complement.
TCTCACTTATACTTTCTGGACTGGACTCATTATATTTATTCTTGCTGGACTCACTTCACGTCATTGTGCACACACTTGATCTTAGTTTAGATTTCTTGTATCCTGCAGTCATTACTATCTTGCTTCTGATTTTTATGCATCTTTACCTTTATGCACCAATTGATATATATTTATGTATATTTCCTTATTCATACTTTATTTTCTTCTCCTTGTGTTACTTGCTACAACTGCTTTATAGTTTTTATCATTTAACTGGAACTGCTGTTAGAGGTGTACTTGATCCAATCCTGACTGAATATATTTTTCAGAGGATCCGAAAGATTGATGTCCGATATTTTATGGACCTCAGCCTGTCGATGGTGCAGACAGGGATCCCTTAGTTCAGGAGTAATTTTCGGTTTGGTAGCCGGGATCATTAGGACCTCAGTGTATTTATTAGCTTTTGGTACCGGATTTGTCCCCGACTTTTGGTTTGAGACCTTGTATTGTATATGTTTCAGGATGTTGTTGTATTATTATTATTATTTATTATTATTGTCTTTAGTAGTAGTTGTTGTATAGACTTTGTAGTTGATAGACTTCTTTGTTATCTTATCGTGCTTAGATTCGTGATTGAGTACTTGTGTTATCTTTATGATATTGCTCCTCCGTTTGGAGTTGAGATCTTGACAGGGACTTATATTGTGTTATGAGATTGCTAGCTAGATAGTAGACCTAGACAGTGTTCTACCGCTGATGTTGTGGCATAGGCTGGACGTACCCACGACTCATGCCCGATTTTTTGGGTGCGGGTCGTAACACATTTTTGGTGGAGGCCCACACAGGTCTTGAGCTTCGCAATTAGTGCGATATCGTGGTAGTACAACGATTTAGTTATACTACTGCGAGCCTGCTTTAGGATATAGGATCTAGGATGAAAGTGTAATCAATCACGACTAGGAACAATTCTAATCTAATAATTCTGAAATTGCTTCCTTTTGAAATATTACTGTCCTTCTTTGATGATATCGTATCTTGCGCCGTATTGACTTCTTTTGATCTATGTTCAGGATGCCTTCGAAGACACGATCCCATCGTACCGTCCCAGCAGTTGCCACCGAGAGGTCTGCCACCTCTCGTCCAGCTCGTATTCAGGCAGCTGCTACCGCTCCACTCACCACTCTTGCGGTTGAGGGAGCATCTGCTTCTCTCGGGGATCCTCCTCCACTTGTCGATCCGAGGACTACCCCAGTCGTTCCGGTGGTGCCTCCACCACCTCCTGCACCAGAAGATGACGCACAATTATTTGCATTCTTTTGGGAGATGATAGACGCGCAGCACCGCCAGGTGGATGTGATGAGGCTGGACATTGAGAATGTCCACCAGGTGGTCATAACGGCAGTCGACAGAGTGGCTCAGATCCTGCCACAGGCAGATCAGACTCAGTATCCGAGGCCGGGCAGCATCATTGACTTCCAGAGGATGCGGCCCAAGGAGTTCCGAGGTACAGAGGAAATTTTGTACGTGGATGACTGGATAGAGCAGATTGAGAGGATTTTTCAACTGGCACAGATTCCAGACAGCATACAGATAGAGATAGCGGGCAGTCAGATGTTCGACCTTGCTTTGACGTGGTATCATACTGATACGAGGATCGTGGCACCAGGACTTACTTAGGAGGCTTTCAAGAGACTTTTTAAGGAAAAGTTTTTCCCAGATGTGGTGCTCAGTGCTTTAGAGAGCCAGTTCGAGGCCCTCGTCCAGGGGAGTATGATGGTTGACGAGTACACAGCGGAGTTCTGCCGTCTGGACAGATTCGTGGACGGCTTGAGTGAGGCAACAAAGGCGAGAAAGTTTTACAAGGGTTTGGTCATGGCGGTCAAGTCTTTGACTAGGAGTAACCGTGAGGCGACTTTCGAGCAGATCGTAGGGGACGCTCAGAGGGCAGAGGATGACTTGGAGCTCAAGTCTAAGAGAGACAGGAATTATTCAGGTAGTGCGAGTGGTAGTGCAGGACCGGCTAAGCGTCCCTATATGCAGGAGACAGCACAGCAGGGTCAGGATCAGAGAG
>JAYESA010000005.1:45752470-45954970 GCA_036927795.1 Iris macrosiphon | reverse complement strand
TAGGGAAATATTAAAAGCTTGTGTGATCATACCCAACTTTACATGCATCATTAGCTCACCCACACCTCACGTCGGTGCAACCTTACATGCCTCATCGCTGTTACATATGGTTAGCCGGACTTGTTGGGGATGATCTCTAATCAATGTAATGAGTCATATAGCCCAAGCCGATCACATGATATGCTGATGTTTCACACACTTAGTTAGAGGATTCTTGACATGTATCTTGGTATATTGATCTTGAATCTCTATATGTTCTAGTTATTATTCCTGTACACACTTACATCCCAGTTCATTATTCTTGCGTGTACTTGTAGTTCTATTTATTGTTAGATGCATATTGATGATGATGTTCCAGTATTTCTTATTCCAATATTTCCTTTATTCCAGTATCTCTTATTGCCAGTGGTTCATATCTGTCTTGTATTTCTTTACACTGTATTATAGTTTTTGTCAATATATATAGAACTGCTGTTAGAGGTGTATTTCGTTCCAATCCTAACTGGATATTTTTTCTAGCGAATCTTAAGGATTTCTGTGCTACGCACTACGGACCAGGTATAGAGGCTGACTACGCACCAGATATCCTAGAGGAGACTATGCCTCTAGATGAGACATTACCCACAGCTATCTAGATATTATTTATTATACTTCGAGACTTATGGAGGTTATTTCAATTTATGTTTAGACTCATGATTAAGTTTAATTGAAGACTTGTGTTGGACAGCTAGACTGTGATTATCTTTATGTTTGAACATGGTGTTTAACTATGTTATTTCCTTTTGTCTTTTATCGTGCCTTATAGTTGTTGTGATTGAGTTACACTGTGAGATTATTGTGAGATGTATATTAACCTCCTTATAGAGATGGATATCATTGACAGGTGTTAGTTACATAGAATTACTGTAACCTAGACAGCGTTCTACCGCCGATACTGCGACGTAGGCTGGATGTACCCTCGCTCTCGTGCCCCTATACCGGGTGCGGGTCATGACACGTTTTTAGTGGTGGCCCATGCAGGTCTAGTTTCGCAAGTTATGCGATAACGTGGTAGTACGATAACTTAGTTGTACTACTACGAGCCTGTGATAGGATATAGGAAACATAATTTAGGATGAGAGTATGCTCAATCACACTAGGAAATTCTGAATTCATATTGCTATTCTAATGGATTGTTCCTTTAGCACTTTACCGTCCTTCCTTGATAGTATCACATCTATCACCTTAATTGATTCTTTTGATCTGTATTCAGGATGCCACCGAATACTAGATCCATGGGAATGGGAGCAGCCAATTCAGAGAGGACTGCCACCTCTCAACCTGACGAACAGATACCGGGACTCCTACATCTCCTGTTCGTGTGGGAGTGTCTACAGCTAATGGGATTCCTCCTCCACCTATACAGAGGATTTCCCCAGCTATGACAGACAACCTTCCACCACCACCGACACCGATTTTCGGAGGAGTGCCCACTGATGGGGCACAAATGTTCGCACTGATGCAGGGCATGCTAGAGGCCCAGAGAGTAACAGCAGAAGCTCAGCGTGTTCAAGCTGAGGCTCAGAGGGTGCAAGCAGAAGCATACCAGGCACAGACCGAACTGATGAGAGAGAGCATGGAGAATGCTTATCAGGTGGCTCTCCAGGCTGTGAAGAGAGTAGCACGACAACCGCAACATCAAGGTCAGCAACAACAGAGGCCCGGTACCATAGTAAACTTTAAGAGGATGATGCCTCGAGAGTTCAAAGGCACAGAAGGAATACTATATGCTGACGAATGGTTAGAGGACATAGAAAGAAACTTGCGCTTATCACAGATTCCGGAGATTCTTCAGATAGAGGCCGCTGGCAGTTAGATGTTTGATATCGCACTGACGTGGTATCGTACAGAGCCGAGACTCGCCGCTGAAGGACTTACTTGGGAGGACTTTAAGGAGCTCTTCAAAGAGAAATTCTTTCCCGACGTAGCCTTGGGAGCCTTAGAAAGTTAGTTCCATGACTTAGTCCAAGGAGGCATGTCAGTCGACGAATATGCTGCAGAGTTTTGTCGATTGAGTCGATTTGCGCCATAGATGATTCAAGACCAAGGAGACAGAGCTCGAAAATTCAGAAAAGGATTAAATAGGGAGATCAAGTCTCGTACTTCGCGACGACGTACTGCTATATTTGAGGGTATTCTGATGGATGCCCAGATTGCCGAAGATGACTTGGACCTCAGGCCCAAGAGAGGACGCGACACATCTGGAGCAACAGGAGGTAACACAGGACCAGCCAAGCGCCCACACTTCCAATAACAACAACATAGGCCGTACCAGCAGCAACACCAGCAGCAACACCAGCAACAGGCACCATCTCAAGGACATGCTCAACAACAGCAACCACAGAGGCATAATCAACTCGCTACCCCATGTTCGTATTGCGAAAAGATGGGACATACAAGAGACATCTGCAAAAAAGGTTGGGCACTTGTTTATCGTGTGGATCAACAACACATCAGCTGAGGGACTGCCCAGCTATTCAGACTCGCCAGGGAGGAGGAGCAGCTTAGAGAGGACCAGCCAGAGCACCCATTGTACCAGGAGGCTAGCAGTAGAGAGGACCTCCACTTCTACTACAGCAGGATAGGTTTGCTCAGCATCAGTAGCAGCAGAGAGGAGCACCACAAGGACGAGCTTACGCCATGACCACTGAGGAGGCTGAGCCAGCTGGAGACGTGATTTCAAGTTCAGTTTTACTCGATTCTACTCCAGCACTTGCATTATTTGATTCTGGCGCTTCCCATAGTTTCGTATCTGTATCTTATACCCTTAAGCATCATTTAAAAACAGAACCATTAGATAGGACTTGCAAGATTATGACAGGAGGAGGCATTATCCTAGTCCGTAATTGTTACAAGGATCGGAGAGTGTCATTGGAAGGCCGAGAGTTGAGCGTGAGTTTACTCGTCATGCCACTTCCGAAATACGACATTGTACTCGGAATGGACTGGTTAAGTAAACACCATGCTTCTATAGATTGTCACGGAGGTAGAGTAGTATTTCGACCACCAGGAGAGCCAGAGTTTGAGATTGCCAGAAGAGCAGAGGAGCGGAACGGAGGCACTTTTTGCGGAGCCAGGGTGGAAGAAGAGGAGTTACCGCATCCACTTATCGCAGAGTTTCTGGATGTATTTCTAGAGAAGTTGCCAGGTTTGCCACCAGACAGAAATGTTGAGTTCTCTATAGACTTGATACCAGGAGCGGAGCCTATTTCGTAACATGTCTATAGAGTTAACAACAACGAGTTGGTAGAACTGAAGAAACAAGTAGAGGAGCTGCAGGACAAAGGATTTATTAGGTCCAACTCATCGCCATGGGGAGCACCGGTGTTATTCGTACCAAAGAAGGATGGCACGGTACGCATGTGTATCGATTATAGAGCCTTGAATAACCTCACTATCAAAAACAAATACCCGCTGCCGAGGATAGATGATCTTTTCGATCAATTGAGCGGAGCGAAAGTATTTTCAAAAATAGACTTGAGTTCAGGCTATCACCAGGTGAAGGTGAAGGAAGAAGACATACCGAAGACTGCCTTTCGGACCAGATATGGCCAGTTTGAATTTACAGTAATGCCGTTTGGTTTAACTAATGCGCCAGCAGTATTTATGAACTTGATGAACAAGGTGTTCCACCAGTACCTTGACAAGTTCGTAGTAGTGTTTATTGACGACATTCTAGTATATTCAAAAACCCCAGAAGAGAATGAAGAGCACCTGAGGATAGTCTTAGAAACTCTCAGGAGAGAGAAATTGTACGGGAAGCTTTCAAAGTGTGAGTTCTTTCTTGACAAGGTTGAATTTCTTGGACACATGGTAACGGGTGACGGAATTTCAGTTAACCCAAGGAAGATAGAGGCAGTAGAGTCATGGGCTACCCCCAGTATGGTAGCTGAAATCAGGAGCTTTCTCGGACTAGCAGGATACTACAGAAGATTTGTACAAGACTTCTCCAAGATTGCAGAGCCAATGACTAGGCTGACCAAGAAAGATGTGGAATTTGTCTGGACAGAAGAATGTCAAGCTGCATTCGATGAGCTGAAGAGAAGATTGACGACAACACCAATTTTGATGTTGCCATCAGGGACAGGTGGATTCACTATCTACAGTGATGCTTCAGGAAAAGGGTTGGGATGCGTTCTTCAATAACATGGGAAAGTAATTGCCTATGCTTCAAGACAATTATGCCCTCATGAAAGGAACTACCCCACTCACGATCTGGAGTTAGCGGCAGTTATCTTTGCCCTAAAGCTGTGGAAGCACTATCTGTACGGAGAGCGTGTGGAGATCTTCACAGACCACAAGAGCTTAAAGTACGTGTTTACACAGAAGAAGCTGAATATGAGACAGAAAAGGTAAAACTTATCAGAGACAGACAGCGGCATTGGGCCGATAGCTACCGTAGACCCCTAGAGTTTTAGGTATTGTTTTGATTTGTTTTGTTTGGCTTGTGATTGTTTTGTTTAGATTGCGTGTTAAGATCGTTGTTCTAGGTTGGCGATTTGGTGTTCTTACGGATTTCTCCAACACGGGGCACGATTTATTTTGGCAGAGGCGGGAAGCTTAGTCCACGATACATCGGGCCCTTTAGTGTTCTTGCAAGGGTCGGTGCAGTAGCCTATAGACTAGACTTGTCTCCTGCTCTAGATGGAGTGCATAACATGTTCCACGTGTCACAGCTGAGACGATACGTGGCAGATCCTAGTCACGTATTAGATCACTCAGAGATCGAAGTTGGACCGATGCTCAGCTATCCAGAACAACCGGTAGAGATCTTGGATCATAGAGAGAAGGTATTGCGGAACCAGACTATTCCCTTGGTTCGTGTTGCATGGAGAAATCACTCTCCAGGAGAATCAACTTGGGAGAGAGAGGACAAAATGCGCGAGTGGTATCCATATCTCTTCGAGACTTGAGGTATAATCCACAAATTGATTGCTTGTTCTTGTGCTAGTTTAATTTAAATTTTGAGGACAAATTTTTTTAAGGAGGGTAGACTTGTCACCCTCACTTTTTGGATTAGGGGTATTCTTATCTTTTCGAAATTAATGTATAAATGGATTGCATGATAATAACTTATATCTAAATAATTGTGATATTAATTAATTAAAAACCATAAATCTATTATGTGCAAATTTTCTAATTGTATGCACTCTTATGCCGAAGTATAGTAAGGTGCCCACCCGTCGGACACGACACGTGAACAAAACCTATTTCTCCTTCATTATATTTTTCCATGATTTTTGGGAGTGAGTAATTTAACATCAACCCCTTGAAACCATGGTCTCCAAACCCTTAGACCAATGCAATTCTCGCAATTTCATCCGAACCTAGCCCATTAGAATATCTCCATAACAAGCCAAGGACTTTCCCTAGTGTTGACCAAAGTAAACATATTCTAGGTCAAACTTAACATCACACACACATATATATATATATTCCCTTTTTTTTCTTTTTCCCCTTAACCCTAAATAACCCCAGCCGAATTCTCTATCCCATCTTCCTGTTCACGTCAACCCTTCCCTCGCCGGAGTTGGAACAGCAGCCGTGACCTCGCCAAGCCGTCCTCCTCCTGTTTATCTCCTCCCCAAACAACCCTGACCGGACCTGTCGACCCTCGACGCCGGAGCAGTTCAACCGGCCTGCACGACTCGAGCACCCCGCTGCGCTCAAGCCGTCGAGTCCTCCTCCGTTCAACCGGAGCCGCTGCCATCAGACCGACTGAACCGAGAGTTCAACTGGAGCCGCTGCCATCAGATCGACTGAACCGAGAGATCGTCGGAGACGCCGTACTCGATCTCGACTCGTCCCCCCCGTGGGCTAGACTGGACCGATCGACAAGCCGCGAACCCGCTGCTGACGACGACTTCGACGACCCCGGAGCTGCACCGTGAACTCGAGTAGCATCCCGCCACCACCTCCTTCGCGACGACCACGACACCGAATCCTTCGCTTCCACGTGCACGGGTTCGAACCCTTGCATGCATGAACATGTACACGTATACAGGTATTCCTTATAGTAATCCACACGTATTAGCCATAGATTATCCAGTATACGAACGGTATACACATATTGTGTATGTATTGTTATATGATAAACGTACTCGGTACACATATATATGTATGGTGTATCTCCATCGCATATATATAGATGTAAATGCCCTGTATATATATATATATACCATATTGTGCTCAAATAACATAAAGCATACGTATATTTATATATACAATATAAACCCTGTTAAGTATTAGATGCATACTTCTGTTATAATGATAATTAATTAAGTATTGATGTTTATGATAGATAACAATAGGCATTATATACCCGTGTACGAGGTGACCCTAACAAATTACGGATACCATAGCTATCTTGACCTGTGACTATGTAGTGTGTTAGAAGACTGCCACATGTACATTGACGTACTGGCAAGACCGTACTATTGACTGTCTGTTATGCATAGCAACGACAGACGTGACCCCTTAGCGTAATCCCTAAGATCATGGTGTTGATTGTGTAATGGTGTAATATCTGATGCAGTATTGTGTTTATGATATATCTATAGGACTGTTGGATCACTCAGACGATACTTTGGAACCCGGACATTGGTATTGCCAGCTAAGGACCACAGGCGAGTACATTCTCTGACAGTTTCTATTATGTTGATTATCTCTATAATTCTTGTTGTATAGCGTACATGACCATGATACTGTTCTTTACACGAGTTGGCATCATTGAGACCTGTCACGAGGAGTCGTGATTGGAATCCATCGTGCTAGCTGGGGAAATGGGTAAATATTAGTAGCTTGTGTGATCATACCCAACTTTACATACATCATTAGCTCATCCATACCTCACGTCGGTGCAGCCTTACCCTTACATGCCTCATCGCTGTTACATATGGTTAGCCGGACTTGTTGGGGATGATCGCTAATCAATGTAATGAGTCATATAGCCCAAGCCGATCACATGATATGCTGATGTTCCACACACTTAGTTAGAGGATTCTTGACATGTATTTTGTTATATTGATCTTGCATCTCCATATGTTCTAGTTATTATTCCTGTACACACTTACATCCCAGTTCATTATTCTTGCGTGTACTTGTAGTTCTATTCATTGTTAGATGTATATTGATGATGATGTTCCAGTATTTCTTATTCCAGCATTTTTTTTATTCCAGTATCTCTTATTGCCAGTGGTTCATATCTGTCTTGTATTTCTTTACACTGTATTATAGTTTTTGTCAATATATGTGGAACTGCTGTTAGAGGTGTACTTTGTTCCAATCTTGACTGGATATTTTTTCTAGAGAATCTTGAGGATTTTTGCACTACGCACTACTGACCAGGTATAGAGGCTGACTACGCACCAGAGATCCCATAGGAGACTATGCCTCTAGATGAGACATTACCCACAGCTATCTAGATATTATTTATTATACTTCGAGACTTATGAAGGTTATTTCAGTTTATGTTTAGACTCATGATTAAGTTTAATTGGAGACTTGTGTTGGATAGCTAGACTGTGATTATATTTATGTTTGAACATGGTGTTTAACTATGTCATTTCCTTTTGTCTTTTATCGTGCCTTATAGTTGTTGTGATTGAGTTACACTGTGAGATTATTGTGAGATGTATATTAACCTCCTTATGGAGATGGATATCATTGACAGGTGTTAGTTACATAGAATTACTGTGACCTAGACAGCGTTCTACCGCCGATGCTGCGGCGTAGGCTGGACGTACCCACGCTCTCATGCCCCTATACCGGGTGCGGGTCGTGACATATATATATATATATATATATATATATATATATATATATATATATATATATATATATATATATATATATATAGGTTAGTATGTGTATATAGATATATATATAGATAGTTAGAGGTATATTTATATAGATATATAGATAGATAGGTATATCGACATATATATATATGTGTATAGATAGATAGATATATGTATATGGATTACATAGATAGATAGACAAATAGATAGATAGATAGATAGATAAGTTAGTTGGTGAGATGAGAGGGCAAGGTATTGGATCTCAATACCTTGAGATATCAAGGTAGCGATGCAAGTGAGGTATTGGAGGTAAGGTATTGAGGTAGCCTATATAGTAGGTTATATATATATATATTGATGTTATATATATATATATATATATAGAAAGTTAGCTAGTTAGTTAAAGTTAGAGGGTAAGGTATCTCAATACCTTGAGATACCAAGGTATTGAGGTAAGTTGGGTATCGGAGTTGAGGTATTGCCTACACTAGGTTATATATATATATATATATATATATATATATATATATATATATATATATATATATATAGTTAGATATATGTTATATATATAGTAGCATATGGTAGTATATATATAGATAGTTAGTTAGTTAGCTAGTGTTAGTGAGGGGTAAGGCTTGAGTATCTGAATACCTTGAGATACTCAAGGTATTGGGTATCGGGGCGAGGTATTGAGTTTTTGCCTCGGAATAAGGTTAGAGATGCTTTTACACACACACACACACACACACACACACACACACACACACATATATATATATATATATATATATATATATATATATATATATATATATATATATATTAGAGGGTATATGCGGGGTATATCGCGTAGGTTGAGATATCGGATACCGAGGGTATTCCGGTATCTCTAGGAGGCGAGTTTGAGAGTTTATTAGCTTAATGACCTAGTTTTGACCTAGAATTTTAGGGCACCCTAGTTTGAACTAGAGTTGACTGTAATTGCCTCCGTTGACCGTAAAAGTCAACATTTGGTCTAGTTTTGACCTAAACTTGACTTTTTGGACCCTTGGTTGACTTTTTGACCCATATTTTACCGGTTTGATCCGTTTGACCTAGAATAATCCTAGAAGCTTGTTTTTAGTTAGTTTATATCTGTTTAACCCTTTAGAACTCCGTTTAACCTTGCTTTTTACAATAGGTCCTTGCGACGACAGTTCGGATCGCTAGTTGCTCAGGACGTCAGGCGAGTACATTCTCTGATAGTTTTCATTATCTGATGATTATTATGATTCAGCTTCTAGTATAATATTATCTGATTTTTCTGGCACGACACGGACTAGTATTTCTGGATTCATTTACTTGCGACACATAAATTTCATGTTTCTGGCCTCTATTCTGGAATCACCTACTAGCATCACGTACTGCCATCACATCGTGACTCACTACAGGCATCACTCATATTTCTGGCTGGACTCATACTTGATTTACGTGTCGGGTCTTGGATTCACTTATACTAGTCGGGGCAGGAAAATACTCGAGTAGACATGTAAATATTTCCAACTGGAATCACTGGAATCACCCCCTCGTGTCTAATCTGGAATGATAGCAGCCGCGTACCCAGTGCGCGGTGAGCCGTACTTACCCCTACGGACTTTGAATTCTAGATGAGTATGATGGAAGAACTGAACTTCTTCGTAGGACTTTAAATCAAACAAAATTCACAAGGGACTTTCATCAACCAAGCTAAGTACACCAACGACTTATCCAAGAAATTTGACATGGGAAATGCAAAACCAATTGAGACTCCTATGGCGACTTCTACCAAGCTTGACATTGATGAACATGGCAAACCAATCGACACACGTAAGTATCGAGGTATGATTGGTAGTCTACTTTATTTAACTGCTAGTCGTCTTGATATAATATTTAATGTTTGCTTATGTGCTAGATTCCAAGCTTATCCTAAGGAATCACACTTGTGTGCAGTTAAGAATATCTTTTGATACCTTAAAGGCACTTTGACTGTCGACTTATGGTATCCCAAAACCTCGTAGTTTTACCTTACTAGTTATTTAGATGCTGATTTTGCTGGATGCAAAGTTGATCGAAAGAGCACCAACGACATGTGGCATTTCCTAAAAAAAGCTTTAGTTTTATGGTTTAGTAATAAATAAAATTCTGTAGCATTGTCAACTACTGAGGCTGAGTATATCGCCGCAAGACGTTGTTGTGCTCAAATTTTGTGGATGAAGCAAACCCTTGAAGACTATAACCTTCACTACACCAAGATCCCTATATACTGTGATAACATTTGCACAATTAATCTCACTAAAAACCCTATATGTTACTCACATACTAAATATATTGAGATTTGACATCACTTTTTATGAGATCATCAAGCAAACAGTGATATATTTAGTGAATTTTTTGACACAGCATCAATTAGCTGATATATTTACTAAACCCTTAACAGAAGATCAATTCAACTTTATATGTTGTGAATTCAGAATTTTGGATATAAATGATACATAATTAATATATATTTTTTTAATCTCGATTCTATATGTAAAAATTATTTTAGAGACAAGCCGAAATGATATTTATGTCAAAAAGGCGTAAATAGCCTAAGCGACACGATACTTAAGCATCTTTTTTAACCACCGCTAGCTGGGATATGACCCCTACAACTAATCTGAGATGATCAATACTGTTAATCATTATTATTGAGATTCATAAATTGCTAATTTATTGATCTACAAAGTTGACCTGTATCTAAAATAAAGTTAACTATAATTTAAACTTGATTGATGCATCAGAACTCAACCAGAGTTCGGACAGAGTTTGGACCAAACTCGACCCGAACTCGGCCCAAGTTCGGATGTCCTCAGTTTTATTTTAAGTTGTGGAACCCACTCTCTTTTATATACTCACCATCTTCTCCCCAGTCGGCTTTAGAACCTTCCAACGGCCGAAAACCTCCATAAATCCTAGTTTTCTAAAATCCTAACCTCCTTGGATCTCCCTCCTCGTACGATTTTAGGAGCTAAAAGTTTGGATTTTAGTACCTTTCATCATTCTCTACCACTGTTCTTGATTTGTTTGAAGGTATAACTCCTATTTCTTCTCTTTTCAATTATTTTTCCATGGTTCCCAAAATTTTTTAAGAAGAAGAGAAAAGTTAGAGAAGCTTCATCTTCCACTCAGGATGATGCTTCTCAATCTCTGTTTAGCCCTCTGTTTATGCCAGACGACAAAGAATTTAATGGACTAATTTTTGCATCGTTAGATCAATCCAATGAATGGTTCAACGACTTTGTTGACCGCATCGTCTGTGCTGGCAGTCCCATCAATTTTACTGAGTTTCCTAATTATTTGGAAATCTTTTGTGCGTTAGGATTGGAAGACTTAGTTACTACTAGATTTTCTATTGTTATCAATGCTATTCATATGTTTTACTGCAATATATCCTCACTTGATGGTTCTATTAAATCTCGTGTTGCCGGATTGAATATTGAATTTGATGCTGAATACTTAGGGGAAATTCTTCGCATCCAAATGAAGGAGAACCCTTAGTACCTATCACATCTTATAAATTCATCGATGGCACAACTCTAAACCTTTTAAGGACTATATCTGCTTACCTAATCCTCGTCCTCATGGTCAACTTAAGGCCAAACACTTGAATAAATGGTTTTATAATTTACATCGTATTATCTTTTCAACCATCCTGCCTAAACAAACCTCCACTGATGAGATTACCAATCTTGAGCTTTGTGCTATGTATTATATCCACTTTAGAATCAATTTCAGCTTTTCCAAGACTATGATTCAGATGATGATCTGATCCCGTAAGAACAAGCTTAACCTTGTGTACACTATGTACTTGCCTATTATCTTTAAGCATTTTTAAATCTCTCTTGAGGATTGCACCTATCTTCCCGAGCCAGCCTATTATTTTGCTGCTCGACGATCTGACCCTGCCCCTATAGCTGTACCATCGCCTCCTCCACATGTTACTGCCTCACTTCACCCTGACCCTGCTGCTGCTCCAAAGCCACCTGCCTACTTGGACGAGCTCCGGACTATGATGCGAGATCACATCAGAGTTCAGGATGAGCGTCAAAGACTTGCATTAGAGCGTCGTACTCTCGAGGATGACCATCTTAGACAAACAGACTACTGGACCACTCTTTGTTTCCTGGCAATGTTATAAAATTTCCCTAATTTTAAATATTATAATTATTTAATTAATCATTGAATTTAGTTATATTAATTCTAAGTTAATTAGAAAATAAAATTTAATTGAATTAATTACTAGGTTAACACTCATCTAGAATTATTGAACAAAAACTATTATTTTATTTTATTTTATTTTATTTTCGAAAACCTTGTAGAAGGATGTTAGTTTTTTTTTTCAGAACTTATTTTTATGCACAAATGTACTTTCTAGATTTTTATATACCATATATATATATATATATATATATATATATATATATATATATATATATATATATATAATTAAATAAAGGAAAATAAAAGAAAAAGAAATCATTAACTAAAACCTTAAAACAAATAAAAATCCTTAAATCTAATCACCCCTAAGACTGACATCATCAGCCCACAACCCCTAACCCAGCAGACCCGCGGCCAACCTCGCGAGCAAACCCCGCGACCTGACCCTTTCTAGTCTTACCCCGCCTCTCTCTCTATATATATATTCATAAATCCTATAAACCCTAACCCTAGCCGCTGACTTCTCCACCCCCTAATGCGATGACCCCGACTTTCGCCCAACGCGCAGCCACCGGAGAGCGACCGGTCGGCCACGCCAACGACGCCGCAGGATCGCGTCAGCGTCCGCAGCACCTAAAGGCATCGACGACCATAACTTCACGCGCAGTTTTTGGTCCCATCTTTCGATCATTTTTGGATCCGTCTTCACCGGTATGATAATAACCTATCCCCCTCTCAACTCTGTTAATTAGTTTCCATCGAGCAGCGTTAAACACTAGGTAGAAATCGAAGCCAAGTTGAGAAAAAACCACATAATTTAAACTTTTATGAACTGTTCAACAACCTATGTTTAGAGACTGATATCTTCCACCATAGACCTCTAAATTGAAATCTACTTTTTGCTATGTGAAGTCTATATAACCAAGATTATTTCCTATTAATTAGACTATTTTATTTTGTGGTAGAATCAGAGATAAATTGGGTTGAAAATCATAAAAAAATTATTTTTAAAATATTAAAAATTGTGATACTGAGCGCTCCCCGCCAAACGGGACCGCCTTGTCGCATACTAGTTGCACCGAAAGGTGCATATGGTCTGTCCTGACGTATGGGCTTTCGCGAAAACTGATTTGGACGCGTGTGCGCGTCGAAATCAACCCGTATCCGTAAAAAGTTTCCAAATCGCGACTTTTGCAAAATACCACACCCATTTGTGTACGCTCGTCGGAATGAGACGAAACTTATACCATTGGATTCGTGGTATCACGCTGGTCCTGTGACCCAACTTTTATGCGATTCCGAGATAGTTGACCAAGTCGCCTATTTGCGGGCCCTACTATTGACTTTTAGGGTAAATTTGTGTTCGGCTCACCGGAATCCAAAATTGGACATACCATTGAGTTTGTATTGACGTTTAGAATTTGTTTGACCTATAATTTATCCTATTTAGAGACCTTTATCTCTGGCACACATTTCGGTACAAAATGGGCCACATGTGGACCCCACTTTGACAAAAAATTATCGTTTTGCCCCTGTGTCCAAATTGGACGAAAGGATAGTATTTTTTAGCTATCTCGCTGATTCTGGGAACATTGGTAATATTTATTTCAGCATCCGGAGACGTTTATTCGGAGGCCATAGTTTTTGATCCTGTATACTTGATGTCTGGACGCTTACACTACGCAGATTGTTTGCCAGGCAAGTATATCTTGCCATTGTACTATGATTTATATTCCATATGGTGCATATATTTTATTTTTGTTATTTAGTTCATATATTTTAACTGCTATATAAACTGCGCGTCCAAGAATAACTTGGGTGCAACGACGGTGGCGTCGTATTCTATTTTTTATTATATATGCATGTTGACCTAGTTTATGAGATACCCCATTATTATGAGGCATTCTTATGTTTCATTGGCCATGACACAGTTGTTACACGAGTGTGAGTATCATGTAGGACACGAACTTGCGTACTCGGTTGGCCACTGGTACGTACGGGACGTGCGACGGATAGGGATAACTGCTGATAGAATTTGCATTATTAGAAGCCTTGGCAGTTATTAGAGGTACCATCGTGTCATGGATATGACATGCTTAGAGCATAGGGTGGGGAGGACAACAAGTAAGGCGTTTGGGCTCCTGTGCACTTTCCTTGTGTAACCCGTACGCTCCGCCGGAGATGCGCGGTCATGATGACCACTATATATATTATTATTATCAGGCGGCCTCTGATGTTCAAAAGAAGCCATGCTTTTTAGGCCCCTGAATCTCCGAGAGAATCATGCCAATCCCATTTTGGCCAGATAGTCCACGTGTTGGAAAGTTGTTCTCAAAGTGCATTCACATAGATGGTTAGGCGACCCATTGGATGTTTATTTTCAGTACTTTATTGGCATATTTCTATGTATCTTGTTATGTCCCTCTGAGGACCTGGTCCCTTTCCAGGTATAGACAGGTAGGATTATCTACAGGAGTACGGACCCGGACCTGACGCTTCATACCAGACTGAGAAGGTCTTACCTTCAGAGTACCCATGATTCATCGCAGCTGATGGATATTCTAGTTGCTGTTTCTTTTATTGACATTTATTTTATATTAGAGTTTGATCTATTCTCTCATTTAGTAGTTGTTAGTATAGTCGATTGGCAGTGGATTTGTTTCCATCCGACTATCTTTCTTTGATACTTCATATCGAGATTCAGTTATTTATTTCATATTTCTTTATTTATGCTGTGGATGAGATATAGATTACGTGTGACTTGTGTGACAGTACATTACCACTTATGGATTTGATATTCATGTACAGCATACGTATGTATTACGATCTTCCAGCACATTGGAGTTATCGTATACATATGGCGGGCATGTTGCGTATTCCTAGTCCTTCGTATTTTAGGACTGGGGCATGACATGTTTTTGTGGTGGCCCATGCAGGTCTTCGAATATATTGTCTCGGTTACGTTACTGTACCGAACAAGCCTGCGTATAGGAATAGTGTATAGGATCTCATCCACTCTTGACTAAAACTCATCTTCCCTTTCAACCTTTCTATTTAAATGCTTGCATCCAGTTTGATTCCTGTACTCCTTCTAATCATTTCGACCACCTCTTACAGAGAGATGGATTTGGATAGTGGATGTACTGCCACCGGAGGCGACACACCTTCAGGAGTCAACGACCAAACTCGAGGAGAGGCCTCAACGACTCCTAGTCTTTCGGGGCCGGATGGACAGACTCACAATCCAGTTCTATCTGATCTTTCCGCACTGCCTAATGAAACTTTTCCTGCTTTATCGACACCACAGGACGGCCAGACACATCTGTTCCAATTCTTCCAAATGATGATGCAGGAACAGAGACAGCAGGCGGTCGCGCTGGCTGTAGAGCAGAGGGAGCAAGCGGCCGAGCAGAGGCAAGAATTTCTGGCAGCACTTGAGAGAATGGCTGCACAGGCACCTGTACCAGCCCAGGCACTAGTTCCAGTACCACGAGTTTGAGTTGGTTCAGTCAAGGACTTTGTACAGATGGGTCCCAAGCCGTATAAAGGCACTAAGAGCCTAGAGGAGACCACAAACTGGATTACTCGCACCCATAAGTTATTATAAGCATCACAGCTGCCTACAGATCTATGGATGATAGGTGTAATGACCCAGCTAGATGGTAACGCTCATCACTGGTGGGAATCAATGGAGCGCCAGTTGGGTATGCGTCAGACTTGGGAACAATTCTTGGAGTGCTTTGAGAGAAAGTACTTTTCAAATATTGTAAGGGATGCATTATACGATTAGTTCCTCCATCTAGAGAAGGGAAACAAGATAGTTGACGAGTATGATGCAGAGTTTAGTCGCCTAAGTAAATATGGCACTGTCCTGATACCGAATGACTTGGAGAAGGCTAAGAGATTTTACCGTGGGCTGACTCAGGAGCTCCAACACTATACTAGCTCACAATCCTGGATCTCTTATGCCAAATTATTGACAAAAGCTAGGTTACAAGAGACCATCAGCAAGGGAAAGGGAGGTCAACTGAAGGCACAACAGGGATCGGCAAGGACACAGCAAGGAGGGCCTATCGGACATCCTTTGGCACAGCAACAGCAGCATCAGCACAGAGCAGGACCGTACCAGAATTTGGAGAATCCCCACTGCAGTTATCATGGAAAACGCGAACACATTTTGAGAGACTGTTGGACTCGCTTGGGATAATGTATGAGGTGTGGTTCCGGACAGCATATGGCGAGAGACTGTCCAATGCAGCAGGCATTGACGCTTCCACCGCCAATACAGAGGCTAGCACTTCCAGTATCGAAGCCGGTTCAACAGATGACAAGACCAGGAGTGCCTTGACCCCCAGCAGCCGGAGGATTCCAGCTAGGACCACCGCTACCTACTCAGGAGGATCAGTTCACGAGGGCTAGACATAGACTACCACAAAGGAATGGATAAGCTTTTGCACTAGAAGTGGATGACACAGAACAGGAGATTGATGTTATAGCAGGTATTACTTTTGTTTTTACTTTTTCTACTGTGACAATATTTGATACGGGAGCCACCCACTCGTTCATATCTTCTAGTTTTATTGCCAAGCACAATATTGCCACTATACCTTTACCTAGTTGTGTTAGAATTCTCACCGGAGGAGGAGTTGTACCTATTAGTCAGATTTGTAGATCTTGTCCTGTAGTAATTCGTGGCAGAGAGATGAATGCTCGACTCTTAGTCCTTCCTATGCCAAATTTTGATGTTGTGCTTGGGATGGACTGGCTAAGCAAGTACCACGCTTTCTTCGACTATTTTGGAGGAAGCATTCTTTTTAAGGTACCAGGCCAGCCGGAACTTGAGTTTGCACGGGGATCCACATAAGCCCTTGATGGTGTTCAGCTTACAATGGACGACGTTATTTATTACCCTATCATTTCAGAGTTCCAAGACGTCTTTCTAGAAGAGTTGCCAGGACTACCTCCGGACAGAGACGTAGAGTTCTCGATTGAGTTAACACCGGGAGCAGCACCCATAGCGTCGCATGTTTATAGATTGGCGAAGAAGGAGATGGATGAGATAAAGGCACGATTTAAATAACTAGAGGAGAAAGGTTTCATCCGGCCAAGTGCATCACCCTGGGGAGCACCAGTATTATGGTCAGTACATATGTGCATCGACTACAGAGCCTTAAATGCGGTGACTATGAAGAATAAGTACTCATTGCCACGCATTGATGACTTATTTGATCAGCTTAGTGGATCCAAGGTGTTCTCGAAGATAGACTTTAGATCGGAATATTACCAGGTCAAGGTACGAAAGCAGGACATCCCGAAGACTACATTCAGGACAAGATATGGACACTACGAGTTTTTGGTCATGCTATTTGGGTTGACCAATGCTCCAGCTATCTTTATGGACCTAATAAATCGAGTATTCCATCAGTATTTGGACCAGTTCATGGTCGTCTTCATAGATGACATACTTGTCTATTCGAAGAGCCACGAGGAGCACGATAAGCACCTGCAGATTGTCCTAGAGACCTTAAGGAGAGAGCAGTTATATGCGAAGCTCAGTAAATATGAGTTTTTCTTGGACAGAGTCTCATTTCTTGGGTATGTCGTTACAGGAGATGGTATTTCTGTTGATCCAGAGAAAATCTCGGTAGTCGAGATATGGCCCATACCTAAATCAGCATCGGAGGTAAGGAGTTTCCTTGGACTTGCAGGATATTATCGACAGATCATGGAGAACTTCTCAAGGATAACAGCGCCTATGACTTGGTTGACGTGCAGGGACCAAGAGTTCGTATGGACCGACGAGAGTCAAGCCGCTTTCGAGGAATTAAAGAAGCGACTGACCACAGCGCCAGTATTGACTATTCCATCAGGATCATGAGGTTAAGTGATTTACAGTGATGCATCGGAGAAAGGCGTAGGATGAGTGTTGATGCAGCATGGAAAGATGACTGCATACACATCTAGACAGTTACGCGTACATGAGAAGAATTATCCAACTCATGACTAGAAGCTTGAAGCAGTTGTTTTTGCTCTGAAGCTATGGAGATATTACCTATATGGGGAACGAGTGGAGATCTATACAGACCACAAAAGCCTCAAGTATGTCTTCATGCAGAAGGAGCTAAATATGAGGCAACGTCGGTGGCTTGAGTTGATGAAGGACTTTGAGATAGAGCTGCATTATCATCCAGGCAAGGCTAACGTAGTAGCAGACGCGTTAAGCCGGAAACTAGTAGCTTACTTTTTGACGACGCAAAGGGAGTTATTAGAGGACTTGCAAGATCTTGGCATAAAAGTGATATTACCTGGAGCAGATGGGACATTAGCCAACTTGCAAGTACAGTCATCCCTAATAGAGAGGATTAAGGCAGCTTTGCCTACGGACGCCACATTCAGGAGATTAAAAGAAAGGATAGAGGCCGGAGAGCAGACGGGATTGCGCATTCATGGCGATGGGACATTACGATATGGTGATCATCTATATGTTTCTAATGGAGAGATTTGACAGGAGCTGATGGTAGAAGCTCATAGTTCGATATATTCTATTCATCCTGGAGGCACCAAGATGTACCGTGACTTGCGACAACACTTTTGGTGGCATGGGATAAAAAGAGAGAGAGCTCGCTTTGTGGCCAAATGTCTAGTATGTCAGCAGGTGAAGGCGGAACATCAAAGAACAATAGGGCTACTACTGCAACCACTTTCGATTCCTGAGTGGAAGTGGGAGCACATCACTATGGACTTCGTCACGGGTTTCCCCAAGAGTCCAAGTAGGAGAGATGTTGTGTGGGTAATAGTGGATCGACTCACCAAGTCCGCACATTTCTTGCCTTTTAGAGTTGGCCAGCCTACAGAAGCTTTGGCTGACTTATACATGAGGCAGATCGTGAGGTTGCACGACATTCCAGTTAGCATTGTGTCAAACAGGGACTCGTGTTTCATATCTCACTTTTGGAGAAGCATGTAGGAGAGTCTTGGGACTCGTCTGAAGTTCAGTACATCTTATCACCCACAGACAGATGGGCAGTCTGAATGTACTATTCAGACACTGGAGGATATGTTAAGGGCTTGTATGTTGGACTTTGGAGGATCATGGGAGGACCACCTACATCTTGTGGAGTTTTCTTACAATAATAGCTATCAAGCGAGCATCCAGATGGCTCCGTTTGAAGTGTTGTATGGAAGGATGTATAGGTCTCCGGTGTATTGGAGTGACGTGGGAGAACATCAGATCCTGGGACCAGAGTTAGTAGTCAACACCGTAGAGACAGTGAAGAAGATACAAGGGCACTTGCGAGCAGCACAAGACAGGCAGAAGCAGTGGGCAGACCTTCATCGTCGTCATTTGGAGTTTAAAGAGGGCGATCATGTCTTCTTGAGGATATCACCTACTAGAGGCACTATTCGATTTGGAGGGCATGGCAAGTTGAGCCCAAGGTATATTGGACCATTTGACGTGCTAGAGCGAGTGGGAGAAGTGGTGTATCAACTTGCACTGCCACCTTCACTCGAGGGAGTACATAATGTATTTCACGTGTCGCAACTTAGGCTATATGTGGCAGATGGAAGTCATGTTCTCGACCACTCCGAGATCACCATTGGTCCTAGCTTGTCATACCAAGAGCAACCCGTAGGGATCCTTGATCGTCGAGAGAAAGTGTTGAGGAACTAGTCTATTCCCTGGGTCCGCGTGGCTTGGAAGCATTGTGCGCCAGGAGAATCCACTTGGAAGCGTGAGGATGACATGCGCAAACATTTTCCGCATCTATTCGTAGATCAAGGTATGAATTTACTTTGTTTATTTCTACCATACACCATTCTTGATTCCCTATCGTGGCTTAGTTTTAATTTCGAGGACAAAATATTTATAAGTTGGGTAGAATGTAAAACCCCCCTAATTTTAAATATTATAATTATTTAATTAATCATTGAATTTAATTATATTAATTCTTAGTTAATTAGAAAATAAAATTTAATTGAATTAATTACTAGGTTAACACTCATATAGAATTATTGAACAAAAATTATTATTTTATTTTATTTTAGGAAACCTTGTAGAAGGATGTTAGTTTTTTTCAGAACTTATTTTTATGCACAAATATATTTTCTGGATTTTTATATACCATATATATATATAATATTAAATAAAGGAAAATAAAAGAAAAAGAAATTATTAACTAAAATCTTAAAACAAATAAAAATCCTTAAATCTAATCACCCCTAAGCCTAACATCATCAGCCCACAACCCCTAACCCAGCAGACCCGTGGCCAACCCCCGCGAGCAAACCCCGCGACCCGACCCTTTCTCCTCTCACCCTGACTCTCTCTCTTTCTCTCTCTCTCTCTCTCTCTCTCTCTCTCTCTCTCTATATATATATATATATATATATATATATATATATATATATATATATATATATATATATATATATATCCTATAAACCCTAACCCTAGCCGCTGACTTCTCCACCCCCCAACACGATGACCAAGGCTTTCACCCAACGTGTAGCCACCGGAGAGCGACCGGCCGGCCACGCCAGCGACGCCGCGCGATCGCATCAGCGTCCGCAACACCGAAAGGCAGCGACGACCGTAACTTCACGCACAGTTTTTTGTCCCATCTTTCGATCATTTTCGGATCCGTCTTCACTGGTATGATAACATCCTATCCCCCTCTCAACTCTATTAATTAGTTTCCATCAAGCAGCATTAAATACTAGGTAGAAATTGAAGCCAAGTTGAGAAAAAACCACATAATTTAAACTGTTAAGAACTGTTCAACAACCTATGTTTAGAGACTGATATCTTCCACCATAGACCTCCAAATTAAAATCTACTTTTTGCTATGTGAAGTCTATATAACCGAGATTATTTTTTATTAATTAGACTATTTTATTTTGCAGTAGAATCAGAGATAAATTGGGTTAAAAATCATGAAAAACTTATTTTTAAAATATTAAAAATTGTGATACGGAGGGCTCTCCGCCAAACGGGACCGCCTTGTCGCATACCAATTGCACCAAAAGGTGCGTATGGTCTGTCCTGACGTATGGCTTTCACGAAAACTAATTTGGACGCATGTGCGAGTCGGAATCAACCCGTATCCGTAAAAAGTTTCCATATCATGATTTTTGTAAAATACCACACCCATTTGTGTACGCTCGTCGGAATGAGACGAAACTTTCGCCATTGGATTCGTGGTATCACGCTGGACCTGTGACCCAAGTTTTACGCGATTCTTAGATAGTTGACCAAGTCTCCTATTTGCGGGCCCTATGGTTGAATTTTAGGGTAAATTTGTGTTCGGCTCACCAGAATCCAAAATTGGACATACCGTTGAGTTTGTATTACGTTTAGAATATGTTTGACCTATAATTTGTTCTATTTAGAGACCTTTACCTCTGGCATGCATTTTGGTGCAAAGTGGGCCATATGTGGACCCCGCTTTGACCCAAAATTACCTTTTTATCCCTGTGTCCAAATTGGACGAAAGGGTAGAATTTTCTAGCTATCTCGCTGATTCTGGGAATATTGGTGATATTTATTTTAGTATAAGGAGAAGTTTATTCGGAGGTCGTAGTTTCTGATCCTGTTTACTTGACGTCTGGACGCTTACACTACGCAGATTGCTTGCCAGGTAAGTATAACTTGCCATTGTACTGTAATTTATATTCCATATGGTGCATGCATTTTATTTCTGTCATTTAGTTCATATATTTTAACTTCTATATAAACCGCGCATCCAAGAATAACTTGGGTGCAACGACGGTGGCGTCGTATTCTATTATTGTTATTATATATATGCATGTTGACCTAGTTTATGAGACCACCCCATTATCATGAGGCATTCTTATATTTCATTGGCCATAACACAGTTGTTACACGAGTGTGAGTCTCATGTAGGACACGAACTTGCGTACTCGGCCGGCCACTGGTACGTACGGGACATGCGATGGATAGGGATAACTGCTGATAGAATTTGCATTATTAGAAGCCTTGAAAATTATTAGAGATAGCACCGTGTCATGGATATGACATGCTTAGAGCATGGGGTAGGGAGGACAACAAGTAAGGCATTTGGGCTTCTTTGTACTTTTCTTGTGTACCCCGTATATTCTGCCGGAGATGCGCGGTCATGATGACCACTATATATATTATTATTATCAGGCGGCCTCTGACGTTCAAAAGACGTTATACTTTTTAGGCCCCTGAATCTCCGAGAGAATCATGCCAATCCCATTTTGGCCAGATAGTCCATGTGTTGGTAAGTTGTTCTCAAAGTGCATTCACATAGATGGTTAGGCGACCATTGGATGTTTATTTTCAGTACTTTATTGGCATGTTTCTATGTATCTTGTTATGTCCCTCTGAGGACCTGGTCCCTTTCCAGGTATAGACGGGCAGGATTATCCACCGGAGTACGGACCCGGACCTGACGCTTCATACCAGACTGAGGAAGTCTTACCTTTAGAGTACCCCTGATTCATCGTAGATGATGGATATTCTAGTTGCTATTTCTTTTATTAACATTTATTTTATATTAGAGTTTGATCTCTTCTCTCATTTAGTAGTTGTTAGTATAGTCGATTGGCAGTGGATTTGTTTCCATCCAACTATCATTCTTTGATACTTCTTATTGAGATTCAGTTATTTATTTTCTATTTCTTTATTTATGCTGTGGATGAGATATAGATTGCGTGTGACTTGTGTGACAGTACATTACCACTTGTGAATTTGATATTCATGTACAACGTACGTATGTATTACGATCTTCCAACACATTGGAGTTATCGTATACATACAGCTGGGATATTGCGTATTCCTAGTCCTACGTATTTTGGGACTGGGGTGTAACAAATGTCTAACACCTTGGCGGACATGAAGTACTCATTCTCTCAAATACATGGCGGACCCTATCCCATGGTTTGTGATCCTTCACGAGGCGAATACCGAATTGTTGACCCATATGTTCAGCCTTACTTGGATCCAACTGCTGCATTCTATGTTCCCAACCGTTCTGCTGAGACTGGAGACCGACGACTGGAGATTGCGAGTGATACAAATCATTATGCTATCTTTTAGTGATATTCGCTCTTTTTGACTGCTTTAGTTTATTATGATTTTGTACATGTCGTTTGTCTAGCACTTTCAGACTTCTGTACTAGTTTATGACTTCCGTTTATGGTTAAAACTATTTTTTGATTATTTAGTATGATTTTACTTCTTTAATTTCTGCGATTGTGAAATGAATCTTAATCAATTGCTTATTTCAATACTTGTATTAAGGCTGATTTAATGCCAATTTTTGCTTACTTAAATTTTAATGCTTATATCTATGTTACTTCACTCTTGTTGCCTTTTTTTGTCTTGACATCAATAATTGCGGGAGAGCTTTTCCCAATTTTGGTCAAATGACAACGGGGGAGTAGTACTAATATCAAGCAATATAAAGCAAAAAAAAAAGATGAGTACCATCAGATTTTGAGTTTCATTCTCTGCTATATCAGTCAAAGTTTGTCAATTATCAAAATGGGAGAGATTGTTGGCCCATTGGTCATGGTTACACTTTATTTCGATAATCGTCTAAAACTCAGACTTGATGTAACCTATAAGAATTAATGATACGAAGACGATATGTTGCTTCAACTACAGTTTCTGATTATGAGATGCGACTTGGTTTCAAGTATCGAGTCAATATAATTTTTCTATTTATTTTGAGTATAGTAAAAATTTACATCGAGTCGCACTTGGCATTTAAGGCCATCCAAAAAAAAATCTAAACCCAAAATATTTTTGCCAAAATATTTCGTATTTTGAAACTAGCCCAAACCAACCCAACCCAACCCAACCCAACCCAACCTCATTCTGAAATTAACCAGGTTTAAGAGAAATGAACTCGGGACAAACTCGGTGCGAGTTTGGGCCGAACTCGGTTCCCTGACTTAGTATTTCCTGGAAACCAGTGCCTCCTGCAGACTCAGCTCCAACGTTCAAAAATCTGAACCTTTGGCATCTGAATTCGCCCCGAACTCAGTTTACAAAAATACTATAAATAGAGAAGGAATTCACTATTCTTATTCACTCATTCACTCTCTCTTCTCTTCTCTATTACTTCAGTTCAAAAGCCTATTCAATTTTCTATTCCAAGCTATTTACAACTCCTAAGCATTAAGTGTCAGTGCGTGCTCGGTTATATGTTTTCAAGAGTTGTAAAAAAGAGATTGTCAAGAAGTTCAAACACTTCAAGAAGTATTCGAGCCCTTCGGATCAAAGCTCGTATTTGTACGAAGTTGCAAGTGTAACACCCCCGTCCTAAAATACGTAGGACTAGGAATACGTAACATGCCAGCTACGCATTCGACCAGACTCTAGTCCAACTCGAATACGTACAAGCTGTATTAAAATGGTCTCTATCTAAATAATCAAGTAAAGATAAATATCTATGCCTCAATCCACAATGAACATAATACAACAAGAATGATCTATATATGCTAAAGTCGGCCGCCAAGTAACACACAAGCTCGAATAGACTTGAGAAAGGAATATGAGTCTATAAAACTAGGCTACATCAACCGATGAATAAATAATATAAATAAATAGTCATAACCCCAGTCGAAATAATATAAGTACCTGGCACTAATGCTTGTATGACAAAGCAACAGACATCAGCAACTCCAGACAGGCTCTACAATAATCTATACTGCAAAACTGGCAAGGGACCAGTTCCTCAGAGGGACGTAACAAAGTACAAGAAACGACATGCCAAAAGTAAAACAGTATAATGCCACATACTCAAGGGTAAACTACTGTAACCATCTAAGTGATATCCACGTGAGAGCATCACTCGTACTCAGGCTAAAACCACTACAGGATCTGTGTCGGGGAGCCCATAGCAGCAAGTAATATCTTGTACTCCAGTAAATGTGCCAAAGATCTGGAAATAGTCTAAGGCACCTCCAGTAATATAGTATATATATAAATAATCAGCCTGTAGTATGGTGTGTTTCTCCCCACCTAATGTAATCTCACGTCTCATATCCATGATGTCTTATGTCCATAACACGCAAGATCCTGACCTCTAGCTAGTACTACGAGTCATAATAATATCTATGTAATATGCAAGTCTCATATCACGAATCCTGTTAGCCTATACAGAATTATCATGAATAACTCAAGAAAGATTCTGTCATATGAAATAGTGTCAAGTGTCTCACGGTATGACGTACTTGGTAAAGCAAGCACGTAAAAATAGGATCATGGAATCAACTCTCTAATAACGTTACTCGACTCCGCGTACGAAGTCGACACCCAAATCTTATTCGGACGCTAAGCAACATTTCATGATCCTAGGTTGAGCAGGCACATCACAAGAATATATATATAAAAAGAAACACAAGTAGAATATATTACAGTATCTCTGTAGGTTTTGCAAGGTACACTTGTCTGGGTTCTGAACTCCGTTAACAACTCCAGAAAAAGTGGAATATGTAAGTACGCCTCCGGATGCTGAAATAAACATCACCATTGTTCTTAGAATACTTAAAATCACTAGGATTGACTTCCCATAAGTCCAATTTGGACACAGGGGCAGAATTATCAGTTTTGGGTCAAAGCGGGGTCCACATGTCGCCCACTTCACACCAAAAAATGTGTCAAAGATAAAGTTATCCAAATTTAGCAAACTTAGTGTCTACGAGTCCAGAACAAGGATACGACCTCAACGGAATGTCCAAAATTGGATTTCGGTGAGCTGGTCACAAAATCATCCGTCAAGTAGAACCATGGGGCCCGTAAAACGTTATTTCGTCAACATTCTCAGAATCGAACCAAACTTGGATCACAGGACCAGCGTAATGCTGCAAATCCGATGGCGTAAGTTTTATTGCAAAACGATAAGCACACACGAAGTCA
The DNA here is from genome assembly GCA_036927795.1 of Iris macrosiphon. NCBI lineage: Eukaryota > Viridiplantae > Streptophyta > Magnoliopsida > Asparagales > Iridaceae > Iris > Iris macrosiphon. The sequence continues at coordinate 45,928,999 of JAYESA010000005.1, read as the reverse complement.
TGACAAGTGTCGAAATATGCCGATAAAGTATTTTTTGACGGATATGCGTTGATTCCGGTGTGCACGCACATCTAAATCAAGTTCCGTAAAATCTCACACGTCCGTGTTGACGATACACGCATTTTGGTAAAATCCTCATACGATGAAGTCATCTCGTTTGGCAGGACGCACCCCATTTCGAGAAATTTTGGGTTTATAAAAATAAGTTTTTGGTCAATTTCAACGCTAAATAATCAGCAGTATAAAATATAATAAATTAAACTAATTAAAGACATTAAATCTTGGTTATGTTGTCAAAAATATTGTTCAATTGGATTTTTAAAATAGTTAATAATTTGAGAGAAAATAGGCCATAAATATGGCGGTTTGGGACTGTTTCGAATACGTTTCGAAACAGATTTTTAGTCGACTTTGGATCGACTTTTCTCTCGATCTAGAGTACCAAAAATCGATCTACTTTAAGGAGGTGGAAGAGGTTTTTGTTGTAAACGTAACACAACTGGCCGTTCGAGAAATGATGTAACGTGGAGGAAGATAACGCACCTGAAACACAAGTGGTCGAGTCCACGCTGTGTTGCGCGTGGATGACTGCGGGCAGCGGTGCTAGATTGTCGGCGGCGGCGACGTTGTCCATGAGTGGCGCACGGGGTCGTCGGACCACTCACCGGTGGTCGGGGGTCACCTGGGTCGGCGACTTAGGTGATGGTGATGGTGATGTTGATGGAGTATAAATATATAGAGAGCAGGGTTACGGTTATGAACAGAGGGTAGGAGAAAGGTTAGCGGGTAGCGGGTTTGGGATTTGGGTTTGATTTGGGTTTCTGGTTTGGGTTTCGGGTTTTGGTTTATTCATTTTCTTTTTCTTTTCTTTTATAATACCATATATATTAGTATTTATGTAACCATCAATAACTATGGTAAAAATATAATAAAATATGTTTGTACCTAAAATAATTTGTAGGGAAATTTTATAATACTATTAAAATACTTATACATTAAAAAGTTTAGTTTTTTGACATATTTTAATTACTAAAATTAGATAATACTTATTTAAGTTTTCAATATATTATATATTTCCAATTAGCTAAAAAATAATGAAAATTCTTCCTTAATCTCAATAATTACATAATACCAATAATAAAAATAATAAAATTAAAATATAAAAAATTAAGGGATTTACAACAAGCCTTCAGATCAAAACTTGTATTTCACTGGATAGTGGATTTCAACTCCGAGCTAGAGTTCTCGGGCTTAGACTAGTCCTTTCAGAGGAAAATCAGGATACATCATTGTGTTTGCGACTACTGATCTCTCTCTCTCTTTATATACTTACTATAATTTTATATTTAGACTGTTAGCTAACTGTGTTTATTTTTATTGGATTAGTTTTATTCTGCTGCATATACACGCACTCTATTCACTCCCCTATAGAGTTGCTTATTCGATCCAACACCTACAAGCGCTATGACCCCGTATTTTAAACTGACCACAACAAAAACTTAGTCCAACCCACCTGAGATAATCATCCCCCCGTCAGACACAAGCACCAAGACAGATGATAAAACATTATATGTTCGATGACTACATCATCTAAAAAAATTCTAATATATATAACTCAGGTAAAATTACAAGATTGACAAAAAAAATGTTGAACCCTTTGCCCAAAGGTTCAACTCCCTCACCAAACTCAAGAAGAAAGGAAAGATATAACTTGAAATCACCCACCCTACCCGTAGCAATCTTCCTGTACGAAGATGACTCCTCGCATAGATCTCCTCCTTCTGCTATCTTGGTTGGAGAATCCCTATGAGCAAAGTGCGGATTTCTCTTATATTTTCTATGGACAAGCACCAACGAATCTTTCGTGTGTGCTCTACCTATGCCCCCTCCCTCAACACGTATAAATAGGTTGATAAATTCTATTTTAGGTCATATGAAACCCTAAAATAGCACAGTACAAATCCTATTCGTTCGCACGAAACCAACGGTTCTGAATACAATTCAAAACTCGTCAGCCGTCGCTGAACCGAACTAAGCCCGAGTTCGTTTGTCCCTTTGCCAAAAGGTTCTGGAACGAAAAATACTGAGTTTGAACTGAACTCGACCAGTGACCGAATTTGGGTTGATTTTAGTCACTATGTATCCAGACTGTCCCAGTACTCGAATCGAGCTTGGATCCCAATAATCTCCCCCTCTACTCTGATGAGAGGTGTTGACTCCATGGCTCCTCAACTGGACTCCATCCATTCTTTCCGTGACGGAGTTCCTGCTCATCCATGTCACTGATCTCTAATCCTCCTAAATGCTTTGCATGTTTTATCATCTCCAGCTTTTCGACCACCACATCGACGCTAGCTTCTAAGCATAACACCTCCTATATCACCGGAATTCTACCGATATCAATGTCACGACCAAGACCGAAGTTCCTGACGATCTATCTCACCGTAATTCTTGGTTGATGTCACTGACTTCTATCTTCCACCGAAACGTGCTACTATTACGATGAGCTTTTTCACCTTGGCTGGCCCAATAAAAAGGATAATACGATTCCCTCGAGATTCGAGCTACGGAACTTGCCCACCTTCGTGTATGACACTGAAGCTCCCCCATACGCATGCATTATCCAAAAGAATATTATGCACTGTGTACGCCGTTGAAGACCTACAACTCCCCCAGAAATAAACAAATGGAGATGTACATGCCTCAGATTGAGTTTGCTGTACACCTTGATCTTCTCCCTAGTTTTGAACTGCTGAAACCAATGTCGCTCCGTGAAGCTTTGGCAAACCACCCGTTACCAAAATCTGATTCATAGAATAACCCCTACATAAAGACCAACCATCTGTCATAGGATCGAATGACTTACCCTTAATCTTTGGCTCATCATGATTCGTCGCTTTGTCTTGACGAACCGAATCATCCATAATCCTCAAAATGCCTCGAAGACCCTCCTCAACAAGTTTCTGATGATCCACAAACTCCTATTGAACACCTATTGAGCCTCCATATAATGTTTATAGTCTGCATGTACAACTCAACAACTTGAGCCTGTATATGACACAACACATATCTTTTTGAGCTAGCTGTTGGGAACCCTTCGTAAGCATCCAATCTTTGGCCCCAAATAAACTGTGACAACCATCATCCGATAGCCTTCCTACGAAAACCAAGTTATAGCACAAGCTCGGTACATGTCGCACACCCTTGAGAATAAGCTTCTCACCAAGCTCCGTTGTCAAGTGCACATCACCGATACCTATAACTGCAATCGTCTCCTTGTTGTCCATCTTCACACATCCAAACCTACCACCTCGGTATGACGTGAAGATCCTCTTATGTAGAGTATCGTGATACTAGGCCCCCATGTGCATAACCCAATCACCATCATGACATGTCCCACAAGGTTCTCCCTGCGATGATGATATCTCCTATTATCGTAAAATCTTCCTGATCATACTTGTCTTTGGCCTTCTCAACTTTGAGCTTCATGCAGTTTCTCTTAATATAACTTCTTTTTCCACAACGATAGTATCCCTAATTGCGATCCACACTCGCAAGATCCCGAGAAATTCCTATGTTCTCGCCTATGACTTGGGTCTTCTTTTTTCGTAGGAAGCAACCAGAGTAGACTCCTGCCACAATTCCATTTGCTTATGCTGGACCTCCTCGTTCAACAAACTACTTTTGATTGCCTCCATCATAACAACTCCATCTGGTACGGAGTTGTTTACCGACACCACCAAAGTCTCCCAACTTTAAGACAAAGAACTCAAAAGCAGAAGGGCTTGAAGCTCATAATTAATTATTATCTTTATCGCAGACAGCTGATTGATGATACCCTGAACCACGTTCATATATTGTGCCACAGAGGCACCCTCTGTGTACATCGAGTTGACGAGTTGGTGAATAAGAATAACCTGTTGCCAACTGTCTTCCTTTCATACAACGAATGCAGCTTCTCCTACAATACTTTTGTCGAACTCTCCATAGACATGTTATAAAATACCGAATCGTCCAATCATTGGCAGATGAATCCAATGGCCTTCTGATCTAGTCATTTCCAGTCATCTGTAGCTTTGTCCGATGGCTTGGCGCTGTCTGTTATGCCCCGACCCGTTGGACCGCTGGTATCACGCCCCGATCCCGTAAGGGTCGATCGTCCTTGCTTGGTCCTTACAGAACTGATCGTCCTCGTTTGAGCATGATGCCGTACAAGCCTAAATTGTACTTGCATAAGGCATAGTGTTGTCTGATAAAATAAATAAAAGATATGGAAACGAGATTCTATACGAAAACTCGCTCTTTATGTTTACAAAAAAGCAGTACAATTAATCCTATACGAGGATGTCGAGTATAATTTTTTAATCTGGGTAAATATTGCTATAGGAGTCTGATCTGCAGTCGATCACTTTGTCCCTTGGACCACACGATGATAAAAAAGTGTCGTAGAAGACATAAAGCAGCTTCGAAGGTTGCTGAAGTGAGTGGATGCTCGATGCCAAAGTCGTCGATCACTACTCTTTGCCTGAGCTCTGGATTCTTCTCTCTCAAAGACTCTTTGACTTTCAGTTCCTTGACCTTGGATCAGATACTGGATTTCTTGAGCAATTTCCAACGTTGGATCTGATACTCTCTTTTTTGACCTCCGACCTCTGTCAATAGAGGTCTCTATTTATAGAGTTTTAGTGACAGTGACCACTCAGTCGGTGTAGAAACTGAGTAGTGGAAAGTACAGCACTCTTTTACACGATGGTTAAAATAACCGTTGCCCGCGTATAAATGACCTTTTGAATGAGCGTGTGACGCGTGTCCAATTAAGAGACAACGCGTATAACTGTTGCGAAGATCACGGCATAAAAGCTACATAGGTAGTTATCCTTCGCGTAGAAGAGGTTGGCGTAGAAGCCAATAACTGTCACCATGGCGTAGAAGCCAAGTAGGCATAGAAGTCGAGTAGGCATAGAAGCCGAGTAGGCATAGAGACCGAGTGGGCATAGAAGCCGAGTGGGCATAGAAGATAGCTGATCCTCTTCTCCTGACTGAGGCCTGAGTTGGCAAAATGTGCCAAAGTGATGATGTGGACGTCTTAGCCGAAATTACGGCTTTTGGAGATATAATCAAATCTCTTGCATTAAATGCAGAGATCTGCCCCCATCCTGCGTATTAAATGCAGAGGCATATCTTGAAGATTTGCCATCATTCTGCGTATTAAATGCAGATACGCACCTCGAATCTTGTACGAAGAGCAACTGCTGACATGGCAGTCTGTTTGTCTTCTGCGGAGCGTAAGAAGCCCATGTCTTCCTGTGTAAAACTAGGCAGCGTATTCCCTTGTATACGTAAAAGCAGTTTACGCAAAGGGGATGTCACTAAACGACGGTTCGGTGACATTTAATCAAATCTTCTGCATTAAATGTAGAGATCCGCCATTATCCTGTACATTAAATACAGATGCGTGTTTTGAAGGTCTGCCACCCTTTCTGTGCATTAAATGCAGAGACATGCCTCGAGTTCTGTCATCACTCTGCGCATTAAATGCAGAGACATGCCTTGAGCCCTGTACGAAGAGCAGCTTTTGACGTGGCAGGCTGTTTGTCTTCTGTGGAGCATAAACAGCTCACATTTGCCTGTGTAAAACTAGGCAGCATATTCCTTTGTATGCGTAAAAGCGGTTTACGCCAAGAAAATGACAGTAAATGACAGCCTGGGTTGCAGTACCGCACCATCATTATAGTCGTCGCCTGGGTAGTCATGTAGTACTCTTTGTCAGGAGTCCAGACGTCAGGTTCATTGCATGATCTGACAGGTTTATTTTCAAAGAATAAGAAGCGTTCCTCGTACACTTCAATGCTGCATTGAAAGCGGATGAGTTCTACGCCATAAAGGCGATGTAGTACCTTTTTTATGCAGAAACAGCCTGGACATACTGCATTACGTGGATGGTCCTTGAGTTTATATTTTATGCTGTGCTCAGCGGAAAAGCTCCGTTGCACGTTGATGGCTCTGAGGTCATCTTTTTACGCTGTCCCGTCTCAACATGCTGTGTATAGTTATCCAGCGTATTTTTTATGCTTCTACAAGACCTCCTTCAAAGCTTTTAAATTTCTCGTAATTTGAAACGCTTTGAATAAAGCATAAAACGGTCAAGTCTGACACGTCCTTCAAGGCTGACTTTATGGTGGAGTTATTGGGGATCCGTTGGGATTCGGAGGGCTCTCTCTTGCCTATAAAAGGCTGAGGAGTTAACCTGTTCTTCCCATATCTCCTTCACTACACAGAGATGATCACCGGAGTTCGTCGGGTCGACTTGAGGAAGAAGAAGGCCATGTTCTTCCAACATGTAAGGAGCCGAAAAAGACGGCATCTTCGAGCAAATATCCTCTGCAATGATGGATCATGGAAGAATATCATAGCCTCCTTTGCTCGGGATAATCAGTAACTTGGTATGGCGGTTCTTCCAGAGAGAGGAAGGGTCGTATTTGACCACACAGCTTGCAAGCTGTATCTTCTCCTGGTATTTGCGGACGAGAGCAGACAAACTAGCTGCCGTCCAAGATTAAGTTGGGTCAAATACCTCAACTAAATCTGTCATGGCGCTGGACGCTGGAAAGCAGATTGACCCTGCTTTCCTGTATTGGAGGATGGGTCTAGCCCCATTTCTGTATCCTTCCGCCATTCACCACTTTCTTGTTCATCGACTGTGGAAATCGTGAACTGCTGAAGAAGACGGAAGAGCATCTCCACCAATACGAGAACCTGGCAGAACAGATTCTGGGGGTGGCCTTCCGATGACGATGAGGAAATCCTTTATAGACGGGATTTCCCTCATATGTAATCATGAAAATATAGAAAAACCCTTTGTAGATTGGATTTTCCTCATATGTAATCATGATTTTAATCTTAATAAAATCGTCTTCTTCGGTGCATATGATTATTTCGCCATATACTTTGCTGTGAAGTCTGAATATGTGTAGCTTCAACACGTCTGGTAACTTTATGCCGACTCTGTTAGAAAGAGTGCTAGGTCCCGTCCTGTCTTTTACGCATAACTAAGGGTGCGTAGAAAGCCGCTTAGCATTCGAGTATTCGAACTGTCCTGCTGTTAGGAATGAGGAACCGCGTAGAACTCTAAACTGTCACTTCTGATAAATAGAATTTTTGTTCAGACAATCATCTTCAAGAATGGTTTCTCGAAAATTCCTTGGAACAGGGCAAGAAATGGCTGTCAAAAACCGAGTCGCCATCTTGAAAATTCCTTGGAACAGGGCGAGAAATATTCAAACTGGAGTCTGGATGAACTTCCAATCGACCCATGGAGAAGAGTAATTTTCAATGTTGAACTCTGTATGCTTCGGGTACTTGGGATATTTTGAGGTCAAGAAGGAGTATCTTCTGTGTAAACTCTTGCAATTGACCGCCTTGAGAATCGTTCAGATGTACGCGTACTCTGGCCTGCGTATCTTTCAGATGTGCGGAAAGTCATAGCATAAAATCATAAGTTCGTAGCCTCTCGAGCGTAAAAGCTGCTGAGCATGAGAGCATTCGGGCGTAGAAACTGTAGATTTGTAGCTTCTGAAAAGGAAATCTTCCGAGCGTGAAGTTGTGGATCTGTTGCCTCTGAGCGTAAAAGCCACCGAGCCTGAAATCATAGATTTGTAGCTGCTGAACGTGAAGTCGTAGGTTTGTAGCCTCTCGAGCGTAAAAGCTACCGAGCATAAAAGCATCCGGGTGTAAAACCATAGACTTATAGCCTGTGAGCCTAAAACCGTAGATCTGTAGCTGTCGAGCGTAGAAAGCTCCTTAGCGTAAAAACCACGAATCTGCTTTGCACGAAAACTTTTCGAATTTGCTGACTGTCCGCCTTTTCTAAGTAAAAGGCTGACGTAGTACCCAATCATAACTGAATATTAATTATGAGATTTGGTTCGAAATTTGAGAAGTCCATCCGAACTCTATATATATCCCAAGCTTTTGAGAGAAAAACTTTTCATCCGTCTTCTGCGAAAGAAAGCCTTTTACTTTTCGAGTTCTTGTTCGTTTCTTCTCCGAGCCTTCAAAGTTTTCAGTAATGGCCCCGAAATAAATCCCCTCCACTAAGGGAAAGAATGTTATTTCTTCTTCTCGTTCTTCTGCTCAAGCGAGAGCGTCTTCAGTCGGGCAAGGCAAACTTCATTCTGAGCGAAGTATCCCGCCGACGAGCTGTGCACCCGGCCTTAGAGGTAGAGCTTTTGGGACGAAAAAGAATGACTAAAAATCCTTCGCACACATTGTACGTGAACGCGCTAGGTCGTCTTCTGTGCTGATAGCCTCTTTGAGGAAGATGATGCACAGAGACATTTCATCTTATACGCCCACATTTACAATGTGTCAGCGTAAAAACTCCATATTTTCATAGTCGGGCGTAAAAGCACAGACTGTCGAAACTTGGCGTATACTATAAATTTGAGTATTACGCTTCCGGCGTAATAACTCAAACTTTGGCAATTTGGCGTAAAACACAGACTGTCGAAACTTTGCGTATACTGCCAGTCTTGAATTTTACGTCTTAGGAAATGGATTCCAGCGTATTGATCAAGTTTTTACAGTCTTGGGGTAAGGCACAGACTGTTGATTTTTGGCGTATGCTGCAAGATCTGTAATGTCTAGTTATAGGAACTGATGTATTTTTCTTGCACTCTTGCAGTTAACTTGCATGCATCTCCGCTAGCCGATGTGATGGATTCTGCCGTCGGGATGCTGCACTCCAATTATCTGGAGGATCTGTCGCACGTGACATTTCCTATCTCCCGGCCCCAGTACCCTGAAGGAAGGGAAATTTTAATATCGGCTCAGGGCGAGTGAACGCTGCTGAACATGATTAATGGAGAGCCCCTGACGTACATAGACGTGGACCAATACATAAAGCCGGCTTTTCTCTTCGGGGACATGATTGACAAGCAGTCCCAGACGAAGCCCAAGAAAAAACTCTGGGTTTTCCCTGCCGGGGGCTTGGTTTTGTATCTGCCCAAGATGTTGAGAGACTATCCCATCTTGGCATTCTTCCATGCTACACATCCCAGAAGGATGTCGTGGACGCTGACTCCCGATCTTCACGGCAGGCCGGGGAAGATATTTTACCAGAAGGGATCTGGCCTAGGGTCATTTGTCAGTCGCCCTTCCGGCTCTGTAATGCCGTTCAGGGGATTGTACCCGGGCAGTGTCCCGAGTGAAGACAGCTTGGTGCCCCAGCCGGTGCAATTACCGACCTTCTGCAATGATTTCATGGGGCACGGGGGAGTATACCCAAGATGAACCCTCGGTGCAGTGGGTGGGTCACCCCAACAAATCTTCGGTGGGCTCGCTTAGCTGACTGGGCCCTGAAGCATTTTCAGACTGAGCTGGAGAGCATTGGTCTGTTCGCAGCTGTGAGCGCTACCAGTGTTGGGTTACCTCCCAACCCCAATCTGTTTTGGCTCTAATGGAGCGATATATCTCGCTCACCGGGACTTTGGCCACTCTACTGGGGGAGTTGGGATTGGCCCTTCACGAGATGGCAGAGATCTCAAGACTGCCGATGGGGATACTCCATATGAAGAGTATGTTCCCATGAATAGGGAGTTGGGGGATTCAGACCCTCGGGTAGTAGCTGTGTACCAGGAGCTGATGTGCCACTACCTCGCTTGTACCGCTTTTTATTGTGAGCCTTCAGATTTGGCTCACATCAATAAATGGGCGTCCTACCTCTTCTTTCACCGGGCCAGAAATGCTAAGCCGGAGAAGGTCTTGGATAGCAAGGATTTGCCTTTGAATCTTCTGAGCGTGCTTACTGCTCAGGTAGTCGACGATCTTATGGAGGATGCTGGGGCTCCGGACCAGATTCTCGATGAAGGGATAGGGAAATATCCCGCAGGCACTAAGGCCTACAGCTATTTGAGGCATTGCCGCAGGCCTCTGTCCAAGGAAGCTCAACTGGCTGGATTCCTCTTTATATGGCTGCGCCGACTGGTGGTACCCGGTATTGCATCCGCGGACCGCATTCACCATAACCTATTATGGCCTGCAGTGCGTCTGGTGTTCGGGGCAAGACTGGGCTTGCTCCCTGCCATGGTGTGCCGCATACAAGCTGGCCTGAGGGCCATGACTGATGGGCTGCTTGCCGATGAAACCCGGCGTGATAGCTTTCCCAGGGTAGAATTATCATACCTGTATTTGATGGGATGTTTAATTCTCCATAACCCCCGGGTGATGTCTCCCGGACCTGACAGTAGTTCGGGGGTAGTTTCTTGCTGAATTACAAGAAATCTTCCTGGAACGTGACCACTGTTTTAGATTATCGGCGGGTGCTGAGTTTCAATCACAGCTGGAAGCTCTTCTGCACTGTCCCCCCTATACATCTCAATCAACAGGGGATCAGACTTCAGGATGTAGGCAACGGGCAGACCATTCTTTCTCCTGAGGCTTTTAATTGGTTGGTCTGCATTAGACCTTCCTATTTACTGTACAGAAGCAAAGACCATTGCTTCTTGGAGCCCTACCTGCCTAGTCGGTTTGCCAAGCAATTCGGGTACGACCAGTTGCACGCGGGCAATGCCGTCACCAGCTTCAGGTCCAGGGGTGGACTCATTGATGGAGCCAGAGGATGGCGATATTTTATCATGGGTTGCACTGAGGCAACTTTTACCGTGCCCGTCATTTCACTCTCCACGGAGCTGCACATTCTCCATTCGTATGCCCAGTTCTACGTGGCAACCAACACCTTCCATCACGATTTTGATATGCATGAAAGTTTTAGGATGCCCTCTTCCAAGCCTGGGGGAAGAGTCGAAATCCCCTCGGTTTCTTCTGACGAGGGTGAAGAGTCCGTTACTCCGGATGAGCCTCTGTTGTCGGTGCCGAGGGGTGAAATACCTTCGCCTGCAGGGGCTTTGGTAATATCTGGGAAGCGAAGGGCTCCTGCTCCGAAGGAGACTTCCCCTCGCAAGAGGAAGAAGAAGGCGGTTAATCGTCCTCTCCGAATTCCTGGTAATGAGGCTCCTAGAAGTGAGCTTGCATCTCTCCCTGTTGGGGATGATTCTTTGATTGGAGGTTCCTCGCCTTTTAGAGAGGGACCCTCTAATGTTCCGGCTGGTGGTGCTAGAGAATTCCTGTTGGAGGCTGCTGTCGCTGCTACTACTTCAGGTAGTAGAACGAGATCGCCTTCGGGGCCGAGCCGAATAAGGATATCTTTATCCGGATCAGCATCGGGAGAAACCCCTGCCGTGTCCGTCAGTACACCCAGCGAGATTCTAGCCGATGAGCCTCGGTTGGAACTTGACGAGGACCTGGAAGAATATTTGCCAGTGTCGGTTGACACACCACCTTCTCCAGGTATGACAGCTTGCTTAGCATCATTAAGAAATGATTTAGCTGTACTGGCTGCGGACGCGTCATATACGCCATCGGCCATGGGTAAATGTCGTCTTTACGCCTCTTTTTTAGTAAAGTTAACATCATTTCGATATTAACTTCCTTTTGTCTTCTTTTCAGGGGAAGACATCTTCGGGGAGGGCAGTGTAGATGCGCCCTTTGGCACTGTGTCAGGTCCTGGCAGTGACACGGAGGTGCCTGAATTTGAAGAGGAGACACTTTCGGGTGCCGGCTCGCCTGTCGAAGAGATTCCGATATCTCAAGAGGAGGACGAGTCTGTCATTGCGACAATGCTTCCTTTGAGTACGCCGGTCACTTCATCCGGTGTTGGCGCTTCTTCTTTTGTCGCACCACCTATTGAGGCGACGGCCGTGGCAACATTGTATGCGGTTGTTCTTGGAGGGGGATTCGCCAATATCGCGGCCACTCCCAGCGTCCATTCGGATCTAGCTGCGCTGACCGAGCAGTACACTAGTATCTTCTACACCACCTTAAAAATGTTAATATCAATGGTGTTGGCGAAGAATCTGAGCTTCGAGGCGCTGAGGAGGTCCTCCCGGTCCGCGATAGTGATGATCCGAGAATTCAACGACACTGGGGTAGCTGACACGCTGGAGGAGATAGTTAATGGTTTGGAGCAACCCATTAACGAATACTTGCAGCTAGCTCGAGGCAACATTGACGGTCTCGTTCAAGCTAGGTACGACTCCCTGACTGCGCAGCTTGCTGAACAGATGGAGTCTCTGAATAAGTCCATCGAGACTCAGCAGCAGGAGATGGATCATGAGCGTGTCCAATTGGAGTATGTCGTTCCCGAGTTGACCCAATGCGAAGCCGAATATGATGAAGTGGCAGCGAAGGCCCGCATATTGAAGGATGAGCTCGTTCGAGTAGAGGCGAAGGCTCTCTTTTGTCAGCAGCCCGAGATGTGCTGAAGGAGCGACGGGTGACTGTTCAGCAGAATCTGACGCGTGTGGGTGCTTTCCACTCAGGTTTTGTGCAGGCTCGGTCTGAGCTAGCTGTTTTGAACAACGATGCGGCAAGGTTGGAACGGGCTCGTGCTGACGTCTTGAACTCCCGGGACGAGAGAATGGTTGCTCTGGCGCAGCAGATTTGCGACCTAACTGCTCCCCCCAAATGATGTACTTTTTTGCTTTTCAATTTACTTTTGCTCTTTTTGGGAATAATAAAGAGGCTTTTATCTGACTTTGTGGACCCATCATTTTGGAATATAAATGACAGGTTTGGGTAAAAGTGATATCAGAGGTAATATGGACGTGATATACTCTCGATAAGTTTTAGCAGGACATATCTATTCAGAGGTTATATGGACATGATAGAATATGCTTCAGCTAAAATTTGTACATAAAACACTATCAGAGGTAATATGGACGTGATAGGTCTTGAAGTTCCAAATTAGTTAAACATATCTATTCAGAGGTTATATGGACATGATATAATACGATCCAACTAGTTTCGTTTTGGAAGTAGTTTTGTCAGAATAAGATTTTTAACATATTCCATTTGAGCAAAGGAGGTTAAGCATAGTACCTTTTCAGGAATTTGCCATTGATATGAGCCATTAACAGGTCTCCATTAGGCTTGGCTAACCTGTAAGTGCCATTTGAGAAAGTTGTCTCGATCACATAAGGGCCTTCCCATTTGGGTTGGAATTTACCCTTACTCCTGTGAGTAAGAATCATCGGCCTTCTCACAGCTAATACTAGCTCGCCGACTTTGAACACTCTTTCCTTTACTTTTTGATTAAAAGCTCTGGAAATGCGTGCCTGGTAGAACGCGATGCATTGTTGAGCTTGGAGGCATTTCTCATCTAATCCTTCTAACTCTTGAAGCCTTAACAGGTTATTCTTTTCTTGAGTCAGCTCATTAGCTACTGCTATCCGGAGTGACATAATTTGGACTTTGATGGGGAGAACCGCTTCGCTCCCGTAAACCAATGAGAATGGGGTACAACCTGTCGGTGCTCGTACCGTCGTGCGGTATGCCTAGAGACATTCTCCTAGCTTCTCATTCCAATCCCTCTTGTTCGAAGAGACGAACTTTTTTAAGAGCTTGATAATGGTTTTGTTGAAAGCTTCCGCCAAACCATTAGCAGTAGGATTATATGCAGTAAAGGCCACATTTTGTATCCAATTTTTATCGCAAAATCGATAAAACGCTTGGCTGATGAATTGAGGCCCATTGTCATAAATTATCCTCCGGGGTATCCCGAAGCGATAAATGACGTGATGCTTGATGAAGCTGATCACATTAGATGCCTTCATCTCAGCAAGAGGGATCGCCTCTGCCCATTTGGAGAAATAATCTGTGATGGCCAGTATGAACCGGTGACCTCTGGAAGAAGACGGGTGAATAGGACCAATGATATCCATATCCCATGCTTCGAAAGGCCAGGACGCAACCGTAGGATGTAGATATTTAGGAGGTTGATGAATAAAGTCTGCATGCACCTGACAGGCTCTGTATTGTCTTGCATACTTTATTGCATCTGTGATCATAGTAGGCCAGTAATAGCCCATTCTCCTGATGCAATCCTGTAGCTTAGGACCGGGTTGATGCACTCCGCATACGCCATCGTGAGCTTCATGGATAATCCAATGTGCTTCATCACCAGAGAGACATCATAATAATAGTCCGTCATAAGACCGACGATATAGACATTGTGAAGATGCGTCAAAATAGAAGCGCAATGATCGTCTTTTGACGGATACTGCTTCTTTAGGGTCTTCTGGCAAGATTCCGTATGCTACGAAATCTATAAAGGGACTTCTCTAGTCTCTCTTTGGAAGATCTGTGTTCACCGCGTAGCTGTGTTCTATGTGAAAGTTATTTTTCATACAGAATAAATCTCTGCTAAGAAGGATCACCGAATTCTGCCTTCTTAAGGGGTAGCTAAATCTGCAGCTAGACTGGCTTGGACATCAGCTTCCAGATTCTGAGATCGAGGTACATGCTCTAGAAAGAATCCTTTGAATGTCATAGCTATCTCGACCGCTGCTCGCTGATAGGGGATGAGGTCTGGATTCCGGACTTTATATATTCCTCTGACTTGATTGACGATCAGCAGAGAATCACCGAAAGCTTCTATAGATTCGACGCCCAATTCTTTAGCGACTTGGAGCCCGATTAGTAGAGCGTTATACTCTGCCACATTGTTAGAACAGGGCTCGCTAAGAGAATATGCTCGGTAGATGACGAGCTTATCAGGAGTAACCAGGACAATCCCTACTCCCGAAACCACGTTTCCCCTGGACCAGTCCTGGAGGCACCATCGAAGAACAGTTGCCATGCATCACTTTCTATTGCGGAATTACATTCTGCAACTTCGTCGAGAATATTCTCGTACAGTTTGGAGGCCTCCGGGATCAGATGAGCAGCTAGGAAGTCAGCCAACGCTTGGCCTTTGACGGACTTCTGAGGGACGTACACCATGTCATACGGTGTTAATAACATCGCCCAAGTCGCGAGTCAGGAATTAAGAACACTTGGCTTGTTCATCAGTACCCGAAGAGGATTGATCCTGGAGATGATGTGAATGGTCTGGCCTGTGACATAGTACCGCGTTTTCTGGATAGCGAACATCAGAGCCAAGCATTCTTTCTCCACTGGGTTGTACCGGTGTTCGGCTCTGACCATCATCCTGCTAAGGTAGTAGATAGCCTGTTCGAGACCCATATTGTTTTTTTGTGTGAGAAGACCTCCCAGAGAATGATCCATTGCTCGAACATACAGTACGAATAGTCTTCCTATGACTGGAGGTACCAGAACTAGCGGACTAGTGAGGTAGCATTTGATATCGTTAAACGCTTGCTGACACACTTCGTCCCATACGAAGGATACAACTTTCTTCATGAGACGAGAAAAGGGCTGACATCTCCCAGAGAGGTTGGATATGAATCTCCGGATATAAGCCAGACGACCTTGAAATCCCCTGAGTTCTCTCAGATTATGGGGCGGTCGCATTTCTAAGATGGCCTTGACTTTATCAAGGTCCACTTGAATTCCTTTGGCGGTAATGACAAATCCCAGAAATTTGCCACTAGATACCCCCAGAAAGGACTTTATAAGATTCATTTTGAGTTGATGTTGGCGCATCAATTAAATACTGTCTTCAAGTCTTGGATGTGATTATCCTTGAGGCGGCTTTTGACAGCTACATCGTCCACGTAATACTCCACTGTCTTGCGTAAATGCTCATGGAATATGTTACTCATAGCCCGTTGGTACGTAGCCCCGGCATTCTTCAATCCGAAAGGCATGACCGTATAGCAATATACCCCCAATGGTGTCCGGAAGGCAGTATGCTTCTTGTCCTCAGGATGCATCTTGATTTAGTTGTATCCTGAAAATCCGTCCATAAAAGATATACGTTCAAAACCATATGTATTGTCAATCATGACGTATGTGATGGGAAGAGAAAACTCATCCTTGCGGCAGGCTGTATTCAGATCTCGGTAATCGATGCAGACACGTACTTTTCTATTTTTTTTCATGACCGGGACAACAATGGCGACCCAGTCGGGATGTTGTTCTTCCCGGATGAAACCGCAGGCTATTAACTTCTTGATTTCAGCTTCAATGGCGTCCATCATATCCGGGCGAAACCGGCGTTGGTGCTGCTTCACAGGCTTCGAATCGGGCAATATATTGAGCTTATGAGTAGCCACCTTTGGATTAAGGCCTGGCATGTCCTCATAATTCCACGCAAAGACGTCGATATATTCTTTTATCAGCTGGATAACTTCTTTCCTTTCTGCTTCGGAAAGATTGTTACTGATAAATATCAGCTTTGGCGAAAGTTCATCCCCAACGTCAATCTGGATAACTTTATCTTCAGTGGAAGGTTCTCTCTGCTCGAAGCAGAATTCACATTATGTATCCATTTGCTGAGCCCAAGTGTCATTCTCAAACAGTTCAGATTCTTATTTGTCTGCTTCGAAGGAATCTGTCACTACCATATTTACTGATAATGTTCGTTCGAGAGCATGAGATGAGTCGGAGGGCGCTGAGCCATTTTGAGAAGAGGAAAAGATATCCTCGTTTGACTCAGGAGTTGCAAGGGAGGTGGTATACCCTAACCTGAAATGAGTTCCTTGATAGTAGGGATCGCCGTGCAGCGGCATTCGTCTGCCTTTCCCGTAGTTGAGACCTGGTTCTAGCTTCAAGTTATAACCCATACTTGCATGATCTTCAAAGCTTGCGGACTGTATCTGTGAACCTGCATTTTATCGGTATCATCATTGGAAGAATCTTCTTGCGTAGTCGGTTCATTGCGCATGCGGTCGAAGACTATTGAATGCTGACTGCTACAAGTAAGCGGGACAATAAAGATAGAATCCTCATGCGGTCCATATATCGTGGTGACATTGGATGATAACGCCACTTCCCATATATACGGATGATAGGAATCTATTGCTTCCAAGAATTTTTGCGCTATAGGTTCTATATCGTCATGGGGGGAGGATTCCTGATTCAGAATTTGAGCATCAATATACTGGAAAAGAGGATGTTTATTATCATCTGAAACTTCATTCCCGGTTGTATTTACATCAATCGGCTGCCTGTTGCGCCGAAGGTTGATGACCAAGGGTGGAGACTTCTGGTTCAAAGTAATCAGTAGAGGATCACCCCATTTTCCTGACCTGGTTTTGTTCAGGTGGATAGCCATAGGCTCTATGGCTTTTGGACGAGTAGTCCGTCCTTTCACCTTGATTGGCAGAGGTTGCTTGGCAGAGGGTTCTTCTGGCTCCCGGTGGGATTCCTTCTCTGCTTCGGCTGACACCTCTTCTGTGTAGTCTTGAAAGTATAACACGACATCAGAGTAGTAGGATTCTACTCCTTTGAATGGGTTCAGGTCAGCAAACTCCGTTTGTACTGTTCCTTGGGCATCTACATATTTAAAGCATTGATGTAGAGTCGAAGGAACAATGTTGTGGTCGTGGATCCAAGGTCTGCCCAGCAGAATATTGTAGGACACCTCTGAATCAATGACATAACATGTAGCCACCGATCTGAGGTTGCCAATCTGGATCCTCAGGCAAATTTTCCCCAACGGCTTACTTTTTCTTGCGTTGAAACCCACGATTGTAGTGGTGGTGTAAGCCAATTTGCTGGTAGGAATCCTCAGCGGTCTAAGCAGACTATGAGGAATGATGCTGATGGATGATCCCGGATCTATGTGACGGTATAATAGAGGGGTCTGTCATGCCTGTTATGTTTTAACAGCTTGTCATCTTGAGTGAAAGTAATATTCGGGACCACCTCCATCACACTGTGGCATTGAGGGCATGCCACTGGTTCTTCGTCAGGGGACTTGAGCTGGGTCAAGTATGCATCCGCCTGCATCAATGCTTCACTCAGGGCTTGACGAGTGTCTTGAGAGAGCCTGAGTAGTTCAAAGATGGACAACCTGGCTGGTGTATTAGCCAATTGGGCCAGGATGTCGAAGTTGTACGGCTCTTCTAAACCTTTATTTTAAATATTTTTTACAGGTTTATCGAAACGCACTTCTTTTTGCTTCCCTCTGTCCGCCGAAGTTGGTCTCGAAGGAACGGCCTCTGGTACGGCGGATTCCGGTTCTGAAGGTTTGGCAGCTGAAGCATCTGCCGATGCATCTTCCTGGCTAGCTCCATAGTCCTGGAGGTAAGCTTTCCCTGAATGGGTTCCAGTAGCTAAGACCTCGTCTTCTGATGCCGAGTGTACCGTAATCATGTGACAAGGTTTGTGCTTTGAGTTCTTCTTTGACTTAGCCTTAGCAGCTTGAGTCTCTTTCTCGATCTCTGGTACCAGATCTGGATGAACCCATATGATCTCACCTCGCTGGGTAGTTAGGGGTAGCAGGTCATAATTTTGACCCCTAGCCGGAGAAAGATTAATGATGTTCATCGTTGTCTGGAAAATATGTGTAACACCGTCCGGGACTTCTTGGGGAGGCAGATTGCCAAATTGCAGAGAGATCATGTTGGCTGTGACCGTCTTCTCGCTGTTGCACAGAGAGATGGCCTTAGCATCGATCAGCTCCTGGATCTTCCTTTTCAGTACATAATACGCCTTTGTAGGGTGGTGTACGTATCTGTGGAAGATGCAGTACTTGGGGTTATTAGTACTGCCGACTTCATTGGGTCGCTTCTCCTCCGGAAGGGTAATCTTGCCACTTTTGATGAGACACTCGAATATACCCAGAATATCGTCGTCGTCGAAAGAGTACACTTCAATGGGCCTGGAAGTCCCAGGTTTCGTCTGCGTGGTTGTCGCAGTCTTTTGTCTGGACGTATTGATCGCCAGAGCTTGTTTTCCTTTGGAACTGCGAGGATGGTCGCTATTGGGGGATGACCTCTTGCCTCTGTCGGAGGCAGAGATCATGATGCCATTATCACGCGCCTTCCGACTGTTGTCCTCGGCGGCTACCGCTGAGATGATGAACGAGGGCCAATCATAGAACTGATATGGTCCTGTGAACACCGAGATCACGGGAAGAAAGTTCTTCCTGCAAGTGTCCACCAATGCCGAGTCTGAAACTCTGGGAGGCATTTGCAAAGTGGCATGACGAAAACGTTCGATGAAGGTGTGAACGTCCTCTTTTTCCTTCTGCTTCACTTCGATGGAGAGGACATCGAAATGTCCATCCCTCCTTCATAGAATCTTACAAAGAATAAGGCTTTGAAGTCGTCAAAGGAAGTAAAGCAGTTGTCCGCCAGGCTGCGGTACCACTGGTAAGCCACTCCCGAGAGACAGCCCTTGAACACCCGAGTGAGGAGGGTGTCATTCCCCTGTAGTAACACCGTCATCATACTGAAGTAGTTCATGTACTGACTCGATGATATTTTTCCCTCGAACAGAGCCATGGTCTGTGGTTTGTATTTAGGAGGGAAAGGGGCCTCTTCCCAGATAGCTGGGTAAGGCTGGTTGATTCTCAATTTCTTGAGCTAATTTTTGTGCTTCAAGGCATCAAATTGGGCTTTTAGCTCCCGTACTGCTTGCATCATATTTTCAGCCGGTAGTGGGACTACGGAGTGGTGAGGAATCGGTTGTATTGTGGCTCCAACGGGAGGTAATACATTCTTCGAGTGAGGAAGCGGAGGAACTGCTGACTCCTGATCTAGAGCAGGCTCTTGGATCGTGTTGGATGGTGGTAAGTCTACCCCCACACGTATCTGAGTTGGAGGGACCGATGCTTGAGCCATTGCAGCTGTGTGTTGAGTCAGCATCATCTGGTGCATATTCTCCAACATGGATTGCATTTCTTTCAGAGATGTCTCCAGTATAGTAATGCGTTGCTCAGCGCTCCCGGACGGGGAAGCTTCCTTGCGTTCATCTCCAATGGCATAAACTCCCATCTCCCTGGGTGTCATTGAAAGATTAGTATAGGTCTCTGTAGAAGTTGACTCTATACTTTCGACGTCTGATTCGGGAGACTGGCGACCCCCAGCATCGAAATCAGAAGAGTACGAAGCCGGTTGTCGTGACCTCGAACGAGTGTTTTGGAGCACCCCAGCTTCGGTGTTCCTAAGGAGCATGTTGAATCTCCTTCGGCTCAGAGTTCTAGAGGGATGGCATCTTGAGCCCGACCTTCCTCTAGGTATGTGTGAAGCCATCTTCACAGATGCATGCGTGGGCTCTTCTTCCTGGAAAGACGAAAAGTAGCTCAATCGGTCAAAAACTGACCATTTTGCTTCAGAACAGCAACAATTAATTACAATCCTATGACTATTACAACAGTGCTTGCTAGGAGGCGTAATAGACATGCTGGAAGATCCCCTCTCCTTGCATTTCTGGATCAGATACTTGCGCAGGTCAGGAGGAGTTACAGAAGAAGAAGATGATGGCTTGTTCCTTCTGTTAATATCAGTGGGCTTGCGGATGTTGGGAACCATAGTTTTTCCTGTGTCACCTATATACAACAGGTTGGCCATCTGGGTAGCGGATAATCCCCGAGGAGGGTATCTTTCCGCAAATTGAATATTCTTTACGCTGAGGGGCTTCTCTTGGCATAATTTGGAGCTCTGTTCTGGTTGGCGTAAAGCTGAGGATGTCCTCAGCCGGCCGTCAGCCTCTCGCATAATCCGGAGGGCGGGCAGATTGTTCCCTTGCTGGCGTAAAGGCCGAGAAGTTGAGTAGTCCGCTGTTTGCTTTCCCTTGTGTAGATTGCAGGGATAATCTGCTTTTTCGCGGAAGGCAGATGCATTTTTACGCGCGGAGCGCGTTTGGGATTCCTGATTTGGCACTGAGGCATTATCAGAAATTTTGTCTATTCCATCATAGATGGGAGACAGAATTTTATGCGCAGAGCGCGATGTGTACTTTTGGACTAGCGCTGAGGCATTGCCAGAAGTTTTGTCTGCCCTATCAAAGACAGGCGACTGAATTTTACGCGCAAGGTGCGGAGTATACTTCTGGATTGGCGCTGAGGCATTGCCAGAAGTTTTGTCTGCCCTGTCAGAGATAGGTGACTGAATTTTATACGCAAGGCGCGGAGGGAGCAATACTACAACCTCGTTGGTCGGAGAGATCGAAGAGTCGACAGGAATGGTAGAGGATGTCTTGGGCATCCAGACCTTACACAGTTTCCTGTTGTCTTGGACAGAGAGAGAGTGAGAGCTACCCCTTGTTCGAAGCATGTCTTCGTAGGCAGACTGGTCGAACTGGACGACCAGTGTCTTCTTCACGGATCCCACAGATACCGCATCGTGTTGTGCAATTGCTTCCTCGTCAGAAGAGAAAAATCCCCAGTAGAGTCGCCATTTTGTTGTCTGATAAAATAAACGAAAGATATGGAAACGAGGTTCTATACGAAAACCCGCTCTTTATGTTTACAAATAAGTAGTACAATTAATCCTATACGAGGATGTCGAGTATAATTTTTTAATCTGGGTAAATATTGCTATAGGAGTCTGATCTGCAGTCGATCACTTTGTCCCTTGGACCACACGATGATAAAGAAGTGCCGTAGAAGACAGAAAGCAGCTTCGAATGTTGCTGAAGAGAGTGGATGCTCGATGCCAAAGTCGTCGATCACTACTCTTTGCCTGAGCTCTAGATTCTTCTCTCTCAAAGACTCTTTGACTCTCAGTTCCTTGACCTTGGATCTGATACTAGATTTCTTGACCAATTTCCGACCTTAGATCTGATACTCTCTTTTTCGACCTCCGACCTCTGTCAATAGAGGTCTCTATTTATAGAGTTTTAGTGACAGTGACCACTCAGTCGGTGTAGTAACCGAGTAGTGGAAAGTACAATACCCTTTTACACGATGGTTAAAATAACCGTTGCCCGCGTATAAATGACCTTTTGAATGAGTGTGTGACGCATGTCAAATTAAGAGACAACGCGTATAACTGCTGCGAAGATTACGGCATAAAAGCCACGTAGGTAGTTATCCTTCGCGTAGAAGAGGTTGGCGTAGAAGCCAATAACTGTCACAATGGCGTAGAAGCCAAGTAGGCATAGAAGCCGAGTAGGCATAGAGGCCGAGTGGGCATAGAGGCCGAGTGGGCGTAGAAGCCGAGTGGACGTAGAAGATAGCTGATCCTCTTCTCCTGACTGAGGCCTGAGTTGGCGAAATGTGCCAAAGTGATGATGTGGACGTCTTAGCCAAAATTACGGCTCTTGGAGATATAATTAAATCTCTTACATTAAATGCAGAGATCTGCCCCCATCCTGCGCATTAAATGCAGAGGCGTGTCTTGAAGATTTGCCATCATTCTGAGTATTAAATGCAGATACGCACATATAGAAGCATAAAAAATATGCTGGATGGCTATACGCAGCATATTGATGTAGGGCAGTGTAAACAGAGGACTTTAGAGCCATCGACGTGCAAACATAGCTCTTCCGCTAAACACACCATAAAATATAGGCTCAAGGACCATCCGCGTAATGTAGTATGCCCAGGTTGCTTCAGCGTAAAAAGGGCGCTACATCTCCTTGATGGCGTAAAACTCATCCGCTTTCAATGCAGCATTGAAGTGTACGAGGAACGCTTTATATTCTTTGAAATGAACCTGTCAGATCATGCAATAAACCTGACATCTGGACTCCTGACAAAGAGTACTGCACAACTACCCAGGCGACGGCTATAATGATGGCGCGATACTGCAACCCAGGCTGTCATTTACTGCCATTTCCTTGGCGAAAACCGCTTTCACGCATACAAAGGAATACGCTGCCTAAATTTTACACAGGCAGATATGAGCTGTTTTACACTCCGAAGAAGACAAACAGACTGCCACGTCAAAAGTTGCTCTTCGTATAGGGCTCTAGGCACGTCTTTGCATTTAATGTGCAGAGCGGTGACAGGTTCTCGAGGCACGTCTCTGCATTTAAAGCGCCGAATACTGACAGATGCTCGAGGCACGTCTCTGCATTTGATGCGCAGAAGGGTGACAGACCTTCAAAACACGCCTCTGTATTTAATGCGCAGGATAATAGCGGATCTCTGCATTTAATGCAGGAGATTTGATTAAATGTCACCGAACCGTCGTCTAGTGACATTCTCTTTACGTAAACTGCTCTTACGCATACAAAGGGATACGCTGCCCAGTTTTACACAGGCAGACGTGAGCTTCTTACACTCCGTAGAAGGCAAACAGACCACCACGTCAGCAGTTACTCTTCGTACAGGATTCGAGGCGCGTATCTACATTTAATCAGCAGAATGATGGCAAATCTTCAAGACACGTCTCTGCATTTAATACGCGGGATGGGGGCAGATCTCTGCATTTAATGCAAGAGATTTGATTATATCTCCAAAATCTGTAATCTTGGCTAAAACGTCTGCATCATCTCGGCTTCTACGCCTACTCGGCCTCTATGACCACTCGGCTCCTACGCCTACTCAGCTCCTACGCCTACTCAGCTCCTACGCCTACTCGGCTTCTATGCCTACTTGGCTTCTACGCCATGGTGACAGTTATTAGCTTCTACGCCAACCTCTTCTACACAAAGGATAACTACCTACGTGGCTTCTACGCCATGATCTTCGCAGCGGTTATACGCGTTGTCCCTTAGTTGGACACGCGTCACACGCTCATTCAAAAGGTCATCTATACGCAGGCAATGGTTATTGTAACCATCGTATAAAAGGGTACTGTACTTTCCACTACTCGGTTTCTACACCGACTGAGTGGTCACTGTCACTAAAACTCTATAAATAGAGACCTCTATCAACAGAGGTCAAAGGTCGGAAAATAGAGTATCAGGTCGACAAAAAAAGGAGAAATTGGGAGAGAAAATGGTCGAGAGAGAGAAGAATCCAGAGCTCAGGCAAAGGGTAGTGATCGACGACTTTGGCATCGAGCATCAACTCCCTTTAGCAACCTTCGAAGCTGCTTTCTGTCTTCTACGACACTTCTTCATCATCGTGTGGTCCAAGGGACAAAGTGATCGACTGCAGATCAGACTCCTATAGCAATATTTACCCAGATTAGAAAATTGTACTCGACATCCTCGTATAGGATTAATTGTACTGCTTGTTTGTAAACATAAAGAGCGGGTTTTCGTATAAAGTCTCGTTTCCATATCTTTCATTTATTTTATCAGACAACAAGATGGCGACTATGCTGGGAACATCTTTCTCTTCTGACAAGGAAGCAATTGCTCAACACGATGCAGTATCCGTGGGATCCGTGAAGAAGACACTGGTCGTCCATTTCGACCAGTCTGCCTATGAAGACATGCTTCGAATAGGGAGTAGCTCTCACTCTCTCTCTCTCCAAGACAACAGGAAGCTGCGTAAGGTCTGGATGCCCAAGACATCCTCTACCATTCCTGTCGACTCTCCAATCTCTCCGACCAACGAGGTTGTAGCATTGCTCCCTCCGCGCCTTGTGCGTAAAATTTAATCGCCTGTCTCTGACAGGGCAGACAAAACTTCTGGCAATGCCTCAGTGCTAATCCAGAAGTATACTCCGCGCTCTGCACGTAAAATTCAGTCTCCCGTCCCTGGTGAAAAAGACGAAACTTCGGACAATGCCTCAGCGCTAGTCCAGAAGCCTACACCGCGCTCTGTGCGTAGAAATCAGTCTCCCGTCCCTGGCGGAACAGACAAAATTTCTGACAAGGCCTTAGCGCCAAATCAGAAGTTCCAAACGCGCTCCGCGCGTAAGAATGCATCTTCCTTCCGCGGAAAAGCAGATGATCCCTGCAATCTACGCAAGGGAAAGCAAGCGACGGACTACTCAACTTCTCGGCCTTTACGCCAGCAAGGGAACAATCTACCCGCCCTCCGGATTACGCGAGAGGCTGACGGCCGACTGAGGACATCCTCAGCTTTACGCCAACCAGAGCAGAGCTCAAAATTATGCCAGGAGAAGCCCCTCCTCGGGGATTATCCGCTACCCAGATGGCCAACCTGTTGTATATAGGTGGCACAGGAAAAACTATGGTTCCCAACATCCGCATGCCCACTGATGGGAACAGAAGGAACAAGCCATCTTCTTCCTCTGTAAATCCTCTTGACCTGCGTGGGTACCTGATCCAGAAACACAAAGATAGGGGATCTTCCAGCATGTCTATTATGCCTCCTAACGAGTACTCTTGTAATAGTCATAGGATTGTAATTAATTGTTGCTGTTCTGAAGCAAAACGGTCAGTTTTTGACCGGTTGAGCTACTCTCCATGTTTCCAGAAAGAAGCGCCCACACATGCATCGGTGAACATGGCTTCACACATACCTAGAGGAAGATCGGGCTCAAGACGTCATCCTTCTAGAGCTCCGAGCCGAAGGAGATTCAACCAGCTCCTTAGGAACACTGAAGCTGGGGTGTTCCGAAACACCCGTTCGAGGTTGCGACAACCGACTTTATACTCTTCTGATTCCGAAGCTGGGGGTCGCCAGTCTCCCAAATCAGATACTGAAAGTATAGATTCAACTTCTACAGAGACCTATACTAATCTTTCAATGACACCCAGGGAGATGGGAGTTTATGCCATTGGAGATGAACGCGAGGAAGCTTTCCCGTCCGGGAGCGCTGAGCAACGCATCACTATACTGGTGACGTCTCTGAAAGAGATGTAATCCATGATAGAGAACATGCACCAGATGATGCTAACTCAACACACAGCTGCCATGGCTCAAGCATCGGTCCCTCTAACTCAGATACGTGTGGGGGTGGACTTACCACCATCCAACGCGATCTAAGAGCCTGCTCTAGATCAGGAGTCAGCAGTTCCTCCGCTTCCTCACTCGGAGAATGTATTACCTCCCGTCGGAGTCGCGATGCAATCGATTCCTCATCACTCCGTGGTCCTGCTACTGGCTGAAGATCCGATGCAGGCAGTACGGGAGTTGAAAGCTCAATTTGATGCCCAGAAGCACAAAGATCATCTCAAGAAATTGGGAATCAACCAACCTTACCCAGCTATTTGGGAAGAGGTCCCTTTCCCTCCTAGGTACAAACCACAGACTATGGCTCTGTTCGAGGGAAAAATATTACCGAGTCAGTACATGAACTACTTCAGTATGATGACGGTGTTATTACAAGGGAACGACGCCCTCCTCACTCGGGTGTTCAAGGGCTGTCTCTCGGGGGTAGCTTATCAGTGGTACCGAAGTCTGGCAGACAACTGTATTACTTCCTTTGAAGACTTCAAGGATTTATTCTTCACGCGGTTCTACGAAGGAGGGATGGACATGTCTATGTCCTCTCTCATTGAAGTCAAGCAGACGGAAAAAGAGAATGTTCGCACTTTCATCGAACATTTTTGTCAAGCCACTTTGTAAATGCCTCCAGGAGTTCCAGACTCGGCATTGGTGGACATCTGCAGAAAGAACCTTCTTCCCGTGATCTCGATGTTCACAGGACCATATCAGTTCCATGATTGGCCCTCGTTCATCATCTCAGCGGTAACCGCGGAGGACAACAGTCAGAAGGCGCGCGATAATGGCATCATGATCTCGGCCTCTGATAAAGGTAAGAGGTCATCCTCCAACATCGACCATCCTTGTGGTACCAAGGGTAAATAAGCTCTGGCGATCAACACGTCCAGGCAAAAGACTGTGGCTACCACGAAGACGAAACCTGGGACTTCCAGGCCCATTGAAGTGTACTCTTTCGACGTCGACAATATTCCAAGCATATTCGAATGTCTCATCAAAAGCGGCAAGATTACCCTTCCTGAGGTGAGACGGCCCAATGAGGTCGGCAGTACCAACAACCCCAAGTACTGCATCTTCCATAGGTACATACACCACCCCACAAAGGCGTGTTATATACTGAAAAGGAAGATCCAGAAGCTGATCGATGCTAAGGCCATCACTCTGCGCAACAGCGAAAAAACGGTAACAGCCAACATGATCTCTCTATAATTTGGCAATCTGCCTCCCCAAGAAATCCCGGATGGTGTTACGCCTATTTCTCGGACGACGATGAACATCGTTAATCTCCCTCCAGCTAGAGGTCAAAATCATAACCTGGTACCCCTAACTACCCAGCGAGGCAAGATTATGTGGGTTCATCCAGATTTGGTGCCCGAGATCGAGAAAGAGACTCAAGCTGCTAAGGCTAAGTCCAAAAAAAACTCAAAGCACAAGCCGTGTCACATGATTACGGTACATTCGGTATCAGAAGATGAGGTCTTGGCTACTGGAACCCGTTCAGGGAAAGCTTACCTCCAGGACTATGGAGCCAGCCAGGAAGATGCAACGGCAGACGCTTCAGCTGCCAAGCCTTCAGAACCAGAATCTGCCGTACCAGAAGCCGGTCCTTCGAGACCAACTTCGGCAGACAGAGGGAAGCAAAAAGAAGTGCATTTTGATAAACCTGTGAAAAACATCTGAAACAAACGTTTAGAGAAGCCGTACAACTTCGACATCCTGGCCCAACTGGCTAATACACAAGCCAGGTTGTCCATCTTCGAACTACTCAGGCTCTCCCAAGACACTCGTCTAGCCCTGAGTGAAGCACTGATGCAGGCGGATGCATACTTGACCTGGCTCAAGTCCCCTGACGAAGAACCCGTGGCATGTCCTCAATGCCACAGTGTGATGGAGGTGGTCCCGAATATCACTTTCACTCAAGATGACATGCTCTTAAAAATAACAGGCATGACAGACCCCTCTATTACACTTGGTACGTCGGTTTCATGGAGGTCGACTGAATTCATATAGATCCGGGATCATCAATCAGCATCATTCCTCATAGTCTGATCAGACCGCTGAGGATTCCTACCAGCGAATTGGCTTACACCACCACTACAATCGTGGGTTTCAACGCAAGGAAAAGTAAGCCGTTGGGGAAAATTTGCCTGAGGATCCAGATTGACTACCTTAGATCGGTGGCTACATGTTATGTCATTGTTTCAGAGGTGTCCTACAATATTCTGCTGGGCAGACCTTCGATCCACGACCACAACATCGTTCCTTCAACTACACCAATGCTTTAAATATTTAAATATGCTTTAAATATGCTGACCTGAACCCGTTTAGGGGAGTAGAATCCTATTACTCTGATGCCGTGTTGTACTCTCAAGACTACACGGAAGAGGTGTCAGCCGAAGCAGAGAAGGAATCCCGCCGGGAGCCAGAAGAACCCTCTGCCAAGCAACCTCTGTCAATCAAGGTGAAAGGACGGACTACTCGTCCAAAAGCCATAGAGCCTATGGCTATCCACTTGAACAAAACCAGGTCAGGAAAAGGGGGTGATCCTCTAGTGATCACTTTTAACCAGAAGCCTCCACCCTTGGTCATCAACCTTCGGCGCAACAAGCAGCCGATTGATGTAAATGCAACCGGGAACGAAGTTTTAATTGATAATAAACATCCTCTTTTCCAGTATATTGACGCTCAAATTCTGAACCAAAAATCCTCTTTCCATGACGATACAGAACCTATAGCGCAAAAATTCTTGGAAGCTACAGATTCCTATCATCCGTATGTGTGGGAAGTGGCGTCATCATCCAATGTCACCACGACATATGGACCGCATGAGGATTCTATCTTCATTGTCCCGCCTACTTGTAGCAGTCAGCATTCAATAGTCTTCGGCCGCATGTGCAATGAACCGACTGTGCAAGAAGATTCTTCCGATGACGATGACGGTAAAATGTAGGTTCACAGATACAACCCGCAAGCTATAAAGTTCATGCAAAGTATGGGTTATAACTTGAAGCTAGAACCAGGTCTCAACTATGGGAAAGGCAGAAGAATGCCGCTGCACGGCGATCCCTACTATCAACGAACTCGTTTCGCGTTAGGGTATACCACCTCCCTTGCAACTCCTGAGTCAAACGAGGATATCTTTTCCTCTTCTCAAAACGGCTCAGCGCCCTCCGACTCTTTTCATGCTCTCGAACAAACATTATCAGTAAATATGGTAGTGACAGATTCCTTCAAAGCAGACGAACAAGAATCTGAACTGTTTGAGGATGACGCTTGGGCTCAGCAAATGGACACACAATGGGAGTTCTGCTTCGAGCAGAGAGAACCTCCCACTGAAGATAAAGTTATCCGGATTGACGTTGGGGATGAACTTTCGCCAAAGCCGATATTTATCAGTAACAATCTTTCCAAAGCAGAAAGGGAAGAAGTTATCCAGCTGATAAAAGAATATATCGACGTCTTTGCGTGGAATTATGAGGACATGCCAGGCCTTGATCCAAAGGTGGCTACTCATAAGCTCAATATATTGCCCGATTCAAAGCCTGTGAAGCAGCACCAACACCGGTTCCACCCGGATATGATGGACACCATCGAAGCTGAAGTCAAGAAGTTGATAGCCTGCGGCTTCATCCGAGAAGAACAATATCCCGCCTGGGTCGCCAATGTTGTCCCGGTCATGAAAAAAATAGAAAAGTACGCGTCTGCATCGATTACCGAGATTTGAATGCAGCCTGCCCCAAGGATGAGTTTTCTCTTCCCATCACAGACGCCATGATTGATAATATATGCAGTTTCGAACGTATGTCTTTTATGGATGGATTTTCAGGATACAATCAAATCAAGATGCATCCTGAGGACGAGAAGCATACTGCCTTCTGGACACCATTGGGGGTATATTGCTATACGGTCATGCCCTTCGGATTGAAGAATGCCGGGGCTACGTACCAACGGGCTATGAGTAACGTATTCCATGAGCATTTACGCAAGACAGTGGAGTGTTACGTGGACAATATAACTGTCAAAAGCCGCCTCAAGGATAATCACATCAAAGACTTGAAGACAATATTTGAATTGATGCGCCAACATCAACTCAAAATAAATCCTACAAAGTCCTTTATGGGGGTATCTAGTGGCAAATTTTTGGGATTTGTTATTACCGCCAAAGGCATTCAAGTGGACCCTGATAAAGTCAAGGCCATCTTAGAAGTGCGACCGCCCCGTAATCTGAGAGAACTCAGGGGATTTCAAGGACGTCTGGCCTATATCCGGAGATTCATATCCAACCTCGCTGGGAGATGTCAGCCCTTCTCTCGTCTCATGAAGAAAGGTGTATCCTTAGTATGGGACGAGGTCTGTCAGCAAGCATTCGGTGATATCAAATGCTACCTCACTAGTCCGCCAGTTCTGGTGCCTCCCGTCATAGGAAGACCATTCGTACTGTACGTTCGAGCGATGGATCATTCTCTGGGAGCTCTTCTCGCACAAAAGAACAATCTGGGCCATGAACAGGCTATCTACTACCTCAGCAGGATGATGGTCGGAGCCGAACACCGGTACAACCCAGTGGAGAAAGAATGCTTGGCTCTGATGTTCGTTATCCAGAAAACGCGGCACTATGTCACAGGCCAAATCATTCACATCATCTCCAGGATCAATCCTCTTCGGGTACTGATGAACAAGCCAAGTTTTATTAATTTCCGACTCGCGACTTGGGCGATGTTATTAACACCTTATGACATGGTGTACGTCCCTCAGAAATCTGTCAAAGGCCAAGCATTGGCTGACTTTTTAGCTGCTAATCCAATCCCGGAGGCCTCCAAACTGTACGAGGACATTCCCGACGAAGTTGTAGAATATAATTCCGTAATGAAAAGTGATGCATGGCAACAGTTCTTTGATGGTGCCTCCAGGACTGGTCCCAGGGGAAACGTGGTTTCAGGAGTAGGAATTGTCCTGGTTACTCCTGATAAGCTCGTCATCTACCGAGTATATTCTCTTAGCGAGCCCTGTTCTAACAATATGGCAGAGTATAACGCTCTACTAATCGGGCTCCAAGTCGCTAAAGAGTTGGGCGTCGAATCTCTGGAAGCTTTCGGTGATTCTCTGCTGATCGTCAATCAAGTCAGAGGAATATATGAAGTCCGGAATCCAGACCTCATCCCCTATCACCGAGCAACGGTCGAGATAGCCATGACATTCAAAAGATTTTTCCTGGAACATGTGCCTCGATCTCAGAATCTGGAAGCTGATGTCCTAGCCAGTCTAGCTGCAGATTTAGCTACCCCTATAAGAAGGCAGAATTCGGTGATCCTTCTTAGCAGAGGTTTATTCTGTGTAAAAAACAACTTTCACATAGAACGAAGCTACGCTGTGAACACAGATCCTCCCAGGAGAGACTGGAGAAGTCCCTTTATAGATTTTGTAGCATATAAAATCTTGCCAGAAGACCCTAAAGAAGCAGTATCCGTCAAAAGACGATCATTGCGCTTCTATTTCGAGGCGTCCTCAAAGTGTCTGTATCGCCGGACCTATGACGGACTATTATTATGATGTCTCTCTGGTGATGAAGCATAGCGGATTATCCGTGAAGCTCACGACGGCGTATGCGGAGTGCATCAACCCGGTCCTAAGCTACAGGATCGCATCAGGAGAATGGGCTATTACTGGCCTACTATGATCACAGATGCAATAAAGTACGCAAGACAGTGCAAAGCCTGTCAGGTCTATGCAGACTTTATCCATCAACCTCCTGAACATCTACATCCTACAGTTGCATCCTGGCCTTTCGAAGCATGGGGTACGGATATCATTGGTCCTATTCACCCGTCTTCTTTCAGAAGTCACCGGTTCATACTGGCCATCATGGATTACTTCTCCAAATGGGCAGAGACGATCCCTCTTGCTGAGGTGAAGGCATCTAGTGTGATCAGCTTCATCAAGCATCACGTTATTTATCGCTTCGGGATACCCCGGAGGATAATTCATGACAACGGCCCTCAATTCATCAGCCAAGCATTTCATCGATTTTGCGATAAAAATCAGATACAAAATGTGGCCTCTACGGCATATAATCTAGCTGCTAATGATTTGGCGGAAGCTTTCAACAAAACCATTATCAAGCTCTTAAAAAAGTTCGTCTCTTCGAACAAGAGGGATTGGAATGAGAAGCTGGGAAAATGCCTCTGGGCATACCGCACAACGGTACGAGCACCGACAGGTTGCACTCCATTCTTATTGGTTTACGGGAGCGAAGCAGTTCTCCCCATCGAGATCCAAATTCCGTCACTTAGGATAGCCGTGGCTAATGAGTTGAATCAAAAAAATAATGACCTGTTAAGGCTTCAAGAGCTAGAAGGATTAGACAAGAAACGCGTCCATGCTCAACAGGGCATCGCATTCTACCAAGCACGTATTTCCAGAGCTTTTAATCAAAAAGTAAAGGAAAGAGTGTCCAAAGTCGGCGAGCTAGTCTTAGCCGTAAGAAGGCCGATGATTCTTACTCATAGGAGTAAGGGCAAATTCCAGCCCAAATGGGAAGGCCCTTATGTGATCGAGACGATGTTCTCAAACGGCGCTTACAGGTTAGCTAAGCCTAATGGAGACCTGTTAATAGCTCCTATCAATGGCAAATTCCTGAAAAGGTACTATGCTTAACCTACTTTGATCATGTGGAATATGGCAAAAATCTTATTCTGACAAAACTACTTCCAAAACGAAACTAGTTGGATCGTATTCTATCATGTCCATATTACCTCTGAATAGATATATCCTGCTAAAACTTACCGAGAGTATATCACATCTATATTACCTTTGATATCACTTTCACCCAAACCGGTCATTTATATTCCAAAATGATGGGTCCACAAAGTCAGATAAGAGCCTCTTTATTATTCCCAAAAAGAGCGAAGTACATTGAAAAGCAAAAAGTACATCATTTGGGAGGAGCGGTTAGATCGCGAATCTGCTGCGCCAGAGCAACCATTCTCTCATCCCTGGAGTTCAAGACGTCGTTGCGAGCCCATTCCAACCTTGCTGCATCATTGTTCAAAGCAACTAGCTCAGACCGAGCCTGCATAAAATCAGCATAGATAACACCCACATGCGTCAGATTCTGCTGAACAGTCGCCTGTCGCTCCTTCAGCACATCTCGGGCTGCCGACAAAGAGAGAGCCTTCGCCTCTACTCGAACAAGCTTATCGTTCAATATGCGGGCCTTCGCTGCCACTTTCTCATATTCGGCTTCGTACCGGGTCAACTTGGGGACGATATACTCCAATTGGACACGCTCATGATCCATCTCCTGCTGCTGAGCCGCGATGGACTTATTCAGAGACTCCATCTCTTCAGCAAGCTGCGCAGTTAGGGAGTCGTACCTAGCTTGAACGAGACCGTCAATATTGCCTCGAGCTAGCTGCAAGTATTCGTTAATGGGTTGCTCCAAACCATTAACTATCTCCTCCAGCGTGTCAGCTACCCCAGTGTCATTGAATTCTCGGATCGGCACTATCGCGGACCGGGAGGACCTTTTAAGCAACGCAAACCTTAAATTCTTCCCCAACACAATTGATATTAATATTTTTTAGGTGGTGTAGAAGATACCAGTGTACTGCTCGGTCAGCGCAGCTAGATCCGAATGGACGCTGGGAGTGGCCGCGATAGTGGCGAGTCCCCCTCCAAGAACAACCGCAGACGATGTTGCCACGACCGTTGCCTCAACTGGTGGTGCGACGAAAGAAGAAGCGCCAACACCGGACGAAGTTACTGGCGTACTCAAAGGAGGCATTGTCGCAATGACAGGCTCATCCTCCTCTTGAGATATCGGAATCTCTTCGACAGGCGAGCCGGCACCATAAGATGTTTCCTCTTCAAAATCAGGCACCTCCGTGTCGCCGCCAGGACCTGACACAGAGCCAAAGGGCGCATCTACACTGCCCTCCCCGAAGATATCTTCCCCTGAAAAGAAGACAAAAGGAAGTTAATATCAACATAATGTTAATTTTCCTAAAGAAGAGGCATAAAAGACGACATTTACCCATGGCCAATGGTGTATAAATCGCGTCCGCGGCCAGTACAGCTAAATCATTTCTTAGTGATGCTAGGCAAGCTGTCATACCTGGAGAAGGGGGTACGCTAACAAACACTGGCAAATGCACTTCCAGGTCCTCGTCAAGTTCCAACCGAGGCTCATCGGCTGGAATCTCGTTGGGTGCAGACACGGCAGGGGTCTCTCCCGATGTTGAGCCGGATAAAGATATCCTCATTCGGCTCGGCCCCGAAGGCGATCTCGTTCCACTACCTGAAGCGGTAGCAGCGACAGCAGCCTCCAACATGAATTCTCCGGCACCACCGGCTGGAATATTAGAGGGTCCCTCTCTAAAAGGCGAGGAACCTCCAATCAAAGAATCATCCCCAATATGGGGAAATGCAGGCTCACTTCTAGAAGCCTCAATACCAGGAATTCGAAGAGGACGATTAACCGTCTTCTTCTTCCTCTTGCAAGGGGAAGTCTCCTTCGGAGCAGGAGCCCTTCGCTTCCCAGAGATTACCAAAGCTCCTGCAGGCGGAGGTACTTCACCCCTCGATACCGCCAACAGAGGCTCATCTGGATTGACGGACTCCTCACCCTCGTCGGAAGAAACTGAGGGGACTTCGACTCTTCCCCCAGACTTGGAAGAGGGCACCCTAAAACTTCCATGCATATCAAAATCGTGATGGAAGGTGTTGGTTGCCACAAAGAACTGGGCATACGAGTGGAGAATGCGCAGCTCTGTGGAGAGTGAAATGACGGGCACGGTAAAAGTTGCCTCAGTACAACCCATGATGAAATATCGCCATCCTCTGGCTCCATCAACGAGTCCACCCCTGGACCTGAAGCTGGTGACGTATTGCCCACGTGTAACTGGTCGTACCCGAATTGCCTGGCAAACCGACTAGGCAAGTAGGGCTCGAAGAAGCAATGGTCTTCACTTCTGTACAGTAGATGGGAAGGTCTAATACAGACCAACCAATTAAAAGCCTCAGGAGAAAGAACGGTCTTCCCGTCGCCTACGTCCTGAAGTCTGATCCCCTGTTGATTGAGATGTACATGAGGGACAGTGTAGAAGAGCTTCCAGCTGTGACTGAAATTCAGTACCCGCCGACAGTCTATAACGGTGGTCACGTTCCAGGAAGAATTCTTGTAGTTCAACAAGAAACTACCCCCCGAACTACTGCCAGAGCCGGAAGACATAACCTTGGGGTTATGGAGAATTAACCATCCCATCAAATACAGGTATGGTAAGTCTACCCTGGGAAAGCTATCACGTCGAGTTTCATCGGTGAGCAGCCCATCAGTCATGGCCCTCAGGCCAGCTTGTATGCGACATACCATGGCAGGGAGCAAGCCCAGTCTTGCCCCAAACACCAGACGCACTGCAAGCCATAGCGTGTTGCGGTGAATACGGTCCGCAGATGCGATGCCGGGTACCACCAGTCAGCACAGCCATATGGAGAGGAAGCCAGCCAGTTGAGCTTCCCTAGACAGAGGCCTGCGGCAGCACCTCAAATAACTATAGGCCTTAGTGCCTACAGGATACTTTCCTATCCCTTCGTCGAGGATCTAGTCCGGAGCCCCAGCGTCTAACATAAGATCGTCGACTACCTGAGCATTAAGCACGCTCAGAGGATTCAAAGGCTGATCCTTGCCTTCCAAGACCTTCTCTGGCTTAACAGTCCTGGATCGGTGAAAGAAGAGGTAGTACGTCCATTTATTGGTATAAACCAAATCTGAAGGCTCACCATAAAAAGCGGTGCAAGCAAGGTAGTGGCACATCAGCTCCTGGTACACTTCCACTACCCGAGGGTCTGAATCCCCCAACTCCCGATTAGTGGAAACATACTCTTCATATGGAGTATCCCACATTGGCAGTCTCGAGATCTCTGCCATCTCATGGAGGGCCAATCCCAACTCCCCTAGTGGAGTGGCGAAAGTCTCGGTAAGCGAGATATATCGCTCCATCATTGCCAAAAACAGGTTGGGGTTGAGAGGTAACCCAACACTGGTGGCACTCACAGCTGCAAACAGACCAATGCTCTCCAACTCGGTCTGAAAATACTTTAGGGCCCATTCAGCTAAGCGAGCCCATCAAAGATTTGTAGGGGTGAACCACCCACTTGTCTGAGGGTTCACCTTAGGGTATACTCCCCCGTGCCCCATGAAATCATTGCAGAAAGTCGGTAATTGGACCGACTGGATCACTAAACTGTCTTTACTCAGGACACTGCTCGAGTACAGTCCCCTGAACATCGTCATATTCTCGGAAGGGCGGTTGACAAAAGACCCCTGGTCAGCTCCTTTCAGATGAAATATCTTCCCCACCTGCCGTGAAGATCGGGAGTCAGCGTCCACGACATCCTCTTGGGATCTGTGGCATGGAAGAATGCCGAGATGAGATAGTCTCTCAGCATCTTGGGCAGATACAAAACCAAGCTCCCGGCAGGGAAAACCCGGAGTTCTTTCTTGGGCTTCGTCTGAGACTGCTTGTCAATCATGTCCTCAAAGAGGAAAGCCGGCTTTATGTATTGGTCCCCATCTATGTACGTCAGGGGCTCTCCGTTGATCAAGTTCAGCAGCGTTCGCTCGCCCTGAGCCGATATCAAAATTTCCCTTCCTTCGGGATACTGGGGCCCGGAGATAGGAAATGTCACGTGTGACAGATCCTCAAGATAGTTGGAGTGCAGCATCCCGGCAGTGGAACCCATCACCTCAGCCAATGGAGACGCGTGCAAGTTAACTGCAAAATGCAAGAAAGACAAGTCAGTTTCTATAATCTTGCAGCATATGCAAAGAATCAATAGTCTGTGCTTTACGCCAAGACTGTAAAGACTTGATCATTACACTGGAATCCATTTCCTAAAACATAAAGTTCAAGACTGGCAGTATACACAAAGCTTTCGACAGTCTGTGTTTTACGCCAGACTGCCAAAATTTGAGTTATTACACCAGAATTTCCATCCCTGCATAACACTCAAATTATAAAGTATACGCCAACTTTCGACAGTCAAAGCTTTTACGCCAGACTGCGAGAATATGGAGTTTTTGCGCTGACACATTAGAAATGTGGGCGTAAAAGATGAAACATCTCTGTGCATCATCTTCCTCGAAGAGGCTATCAGCACAGAAGACAACCTAGCGCGTTCACATACAATGTGTGCGAAGGATTTTCAGTCATTTTTTTTGTCCCAAAAGCCCTACCTTTAAGGCCGGGTGCACTGCTCGTCGGCGGGACACTTCGCTCAGAATGAAGCTCGCCTTGCCATACCGAAGATGCTCTCACTTGAGCAGAAGAGCGAGAAGAAGAATCAACCTTCTTTCCCTTAGAGGAGGAGAGTTGTTTCGAGGCCATTACTGGAAACTTTGAAGACTCGAAGAAGAAACGAAGAAGAACTCGAACAGTCGAAGGCTTTCTTTCGCAGAAGACGGATGAAAAGTTTTTTCTCTCAGAAACTTGGGGTATATATAGAGTTTGGATGGACTCCTCGAATCCTGAACCAAATCTCATAATTAATATTCGGTTATGATTGGGTACTACGTCAGCCTATTACTCAGAGAAGGCGGACAGTCAGCGAATTCAAAAAGTTTTCGTGCGAAGCAGATTCGTGGTTTTTACGCTAAGGAGCTTTCTACGCTCGACAGCTACAGATCTACGGTTTTACGCTCAGAGGCTATAAGTCTATGGTTTTACGACCGGATGCTTTTATTCTCGGTAGCTTTTACGCTCGAGAGGCTACAAATCTACGACTTCACGCTCAGCAGCTACAAATCTATGA
The DNA here is from genome assembly GCA_036927795.1 of Iris macrosiphon. Lineage (NCBI taxonomy): Eukaryota > Viridiplantae > Streptophyta > Magnoliopsida > Asparagales > Iridaceae > Iris > Iris macrosiphon. The sequence goes on along the minus strand of JAYESA010000005.1, from coordinate 45,891,690 downwards.
TCTCATGCTCGGTAGCTTTTTACGCTCAGAGGCAACAGATCCACGACTTCACGCTCGGAAGATTTTCTTTTCAGAAGCTACAAATCTACAGTTTTTTACGCTAAGGAGCTTTCTACGCTCGACGGCTACAGATATACGGTTTTACGCTCACAGGCTACAAGTCTATGGTTTTACGTCCGGATGCTCTCATGCTCAGCAGGTTTTACGCTCGAGAGGCTACAAACCTACGACTTCACGCTCAGCTTCTACGAATCTATGATCTCACGCTCGGTGGCTTTTTACGCTCAGAGGCTACAAACTTATGATTTCACGCTCTATGACTTTCCGCATACCTGAAAAATGCGCAGGCCAGAGTGCAGTACATCTGAACAATTCTCAAGGTGGTCAATTACAAGGGTTCACACAGAAGATACTCCTTCTTGACCTCAAAATATCCCAAGTACCCAAAGCATACAGAGTTCAACATTAAAAATTACTCTTCTTCATGGGTCAATTCGAAGTTCATCCAGAATCCAGTCTGAATATTTCATCTACAATACAAGAGGGCGACTCAGTTTTTGACAGCCATTTCTCGCCCGATTCCAAGAGATTTTTGAGAAATCATTCTTGAAGATGATGGTCTGAACAAGAATTCTGTTTATCAGAAGTGACAGTTCAGAATTCTACGCGGTTCCTCATTCCTAACAGCAGGATAGTTCGAACACTCGACTGCTAAGCGGCTTTCTGCGCATCCTTAGTTATGCGTAAAAGACTGGACAGGACCTAGCACTCTTTCTAACAGAGTCGGCATAAAAAATTATCAGACGTGTCGAAGCTACACATATTCAGACTTCACAGCAAAAATATATGGCAAGATGATCATATGCACAGAAGAAGACGATTTTATTAAAATTAAAAGCATGATTACATATGAGGGAAATCCAGTCTACAAGGGTTTTTCTTCATTTTTATATGAGGAAAATCCCGTCTACAAAGGACTTCCTCATCGTCGTCTGAAGATCGCCCAGAATCTATTCTGCCAGGTTCTCGCATGGGCGGAATTATTCATCCATCTTCTCCAGCAGTCAGTCGGTGTCCGCAAACCGACTGACATATGGCCAACGGCGGAAGGATACAAAACTGGGCCTAGACCCATCCTCCAATACTGAAAAGCAGGGTAAATCTGCTTTCTTGCGTCCAGCGTCGTGACAGATTGAGTTAAGATATTTGACCCAACTCAATCCTGGACAGAGCTAGTCTATCTTCTCTCATCCACGAAGGTAACGGGAGAAGATACAGCTTGCAAGCTGTGTGGTCTAATACGACCCTTCCTCTCTCCCGAAGAACCACCATACAAAGTTGCTAGTTATCCCGAGCAGAGGAGGCTATGATATCCTTCCATGATCCATCGTTGCAGAGGACATTTGCTCAAAGATGCCGTCTTTTTCGGCCCCTTATATGCTGGAAGAACATGGTCTTCTTCTTCCTCAAGTCGACCCGGCGAACTCCGGCCGTCATCTCTGTATGGTAAAGGAAATATGGGAAGAACAGGTTAACTCCTCATCCTTTTTATAGGCAAAAGAGATCACACCGATCCCCAATAACTCTGCCATAAAGTCAGCCTTGAAAGAACGTGTCAGACTTGACCGTTTCAGGCTCCATTCAGAATGTTTCAAATTACGAGGAGCATTTATGCTTCATTCAAAGTGTTTCAAATTATGAGAAATTTAAAAGCTTTGAAGGGGGTCTAGTAGAAACATGAAAAATATGCTGGATGGCTATACGCAGCATATTGATGCAGGGCAGCGTAAACAGAGGACTTTAGAGCCATCGACGTGTAAACAGAGCTCTTCTGCTAAACAAAGCATAAAATATAGGCTCAAGGATAATCCGCGTAATGCAGTATGCCCAGGCTGCTTCAGCGTAAAAAGGGTGCTACATCACCTTTATGGCGTAAAACCCATCCCCTTTCAATGCAGCATTGAAGTGTAGGAGGAATGCTTCGTATTCTTCAAAATAAACATGTCAGATCATGCAATGAACCTGACGTCTGGACTCCTGACAAAGAGTACTACACGACTACCCAGACAACGGTTATAATGATAGCGCGATACTGCAACCCAGGCTGTCATTTACTGCCATTTCCTTGGCGTAAACCGCTTTTACGCATACAAAGGAATACGCTGTCTAAATTTTACACAGGAAGATGTGAGCTATTTTACCCTCTGCAGAAGACAAACAGACTGCAACGTCAAAAGCTGCTCTTCGTACAGGGCTCGATGCACGTCTCTACATTTAATGCGCAGAGCGGTGACAGGTTCTCGAGGCACGTCTCTGCATTTAAAGTGCCGAATACTGACAGATGTCCGAGGCACGTCTCTGCATTTGATGTGCAGAAGGGTGGCAGACCTTCAAAATACGCCTCTACATTTAATGCGCAGGATAATGGCGGATCTCTGTATTTAATGCAGGAGATTTGATTAAATGTCACCGAACCATCGTCTAGTGACATTCCCTTTGCGTAAACTTCTCTTACGCATACAAGGGGATACGCTGCCCAGTTTTACACAGGTAGACGTGAGCTTCTTACGCTCCGCCGAAGGCAAACAGACCGCCACATCAACAGTTACTCTTCATACAGGATTTGAGGCGCGTATCTGCATTTAATGAGCAGAATGATGGCAAATCTTCAAGATATGCCTCTGCATTTAATGCCCGGGATGGGGGCAGATCTCTGCATTTAATGCAAGAGATTTGATTATATCTCCAAAAGCTGTAATCTCGGCTAAAATGTCCGCATCAGCTCGGCTTCTATGCCTACTCGGCCTCTATGACCACTCGGCTCCTACGCCTACTCGGCTCCTACGCCTACTCGACTTCTACGCCTACTCGGCTTCTTTGCCTACTTGGCTTCTACGCCATGGTGACAGTTATTGGCTTCTACGCCAACCTCTTCAACACAAAGGATAACTACCTACGTGGCTTCTATGCCGTAATCTTCGGAGCGGTTATACGCGTTGTCCCTTAGTTGGACACGCATCACACGCTCATTCAAAAGGTCATCTATACACAGGCAATGGTTATTGTAACCGTCGTGTAAAAGGGTGATGTACTTTCTACTACTCGGTTTCTACATTGACTGAGTGGTCACTGTCACTAAAACTCTATAAATAAAGACCTCTATCAACAGAGGTCAAAGGTCAGAAAATAGAGTATCAGGTCGACAAAAAAAGGAGAAATTGGGAGAGAAAATGGTCGAGAGAGAGAAGAATCCAGAGCTCAGGCAAAGGGTAGTGATCGACGACTTTGGCATCGAGCATCTACTCCCTTTACCAACCTTCGAAGCTGCTTTCTGTCTTCTACGACACTTCTTCATCCATATCTTTCGTTTATTTTATCAGACAACTGTGCCTCAAATCCTGTACGAAGAGCAACTGCTGATGTGGCAGTCTGTTTGTCTTCTGCGGAGCGTAAGAAGCCCACGTCTGCCTGTGTAAAACTAGGCAGCGTATTCCCTTGTATGCGTAAAAGCAGTTTACGCAAAGGGGTGTCACTAAACGACGGTTCAGTGATATTTAATCAAATCTCCTGCATTAAATGCAGAGATCTGCCATTATCCTGTGCATTAACTGCAGAGGCATGTTTTGAAGGTCTGCCACCCTTTCTGGGCGTTAAATACAGAGACGTGCCTCGAGTTCTGTCATCACTCTGCGCATTAAATGCAGAGACGTGCCTTGAGCCCTGTATAAAGAGCAGCTTTTGACGTGGCAGGCTGTTTGTCTTTTGTGGAGCGTAAACAGCTCACATCTGCCTTTGTAAAACTAGGCAGCGTATTCCTTTGTATGCGTAAAAGCGATTTACGCCAAGAAAATGGCAGTAAATGACAGCCTGGGTTGCAGTGCCGCGTCATCATTATAGCCGTCGCCTGGGTAGTCGTGCAGTACTCTTTGTCAGGAGTCCAGACGTCAAGTTCATTGCATGATCTGACAGGTTCATTTTCGAAGAATACGAAGCGTTCCTCGTATACTTCAATGCTGCATTGAAAGCGGATGAGTTCTACGCCATAAAGGCGATGTAGCACCCTTTTTACGTAGAAGCAGTCTGGACATACTGTATTACGCGGATGGTCCTTGAGTTTATATTTTACGCTGTGCTCAGCAAAAAAGCTCTGTTGCACGTTGATGGCTCTGAGGTCATCTTTTTATGCTGCCCTGCCTCAACATGCTGTGTATAGCTATCCAGCGTATTTTTTATGCTTCTACATATAGTACCAACACAAGACACAAGTTAGACAAAAATATACATATATAGAAGCACGAAATATAAAATATAGAGAACAAAAGTTGAACACATTTGATAGGGACACAAAATACTTTCTTTATTGAATACTTGAAAATTGGATTATAAGTACTTGCTTGGCTGATTATAAAATATGTCATAGATGGCTTACAACTCTTTTTACAAACATAAAACTAGCCACAACGCCCAAGCAGCATATCATTTTAGTAGGACCAAAATAGAACACCTAACAAAAGAGCTTGCCACATGAGAGAAAAGTAATGGAAGCAGCACGAGCATGATTCCGCTTAAAGGGATGCGCTCCTAAAGCTTCAAAATGCTCGCTAAACTTTTGCTACCAGAACCTGGAGATTTGACCACAAACACGGGTCAGTACTACAATATGTACTGTTGAGCGACCGTGGCCAAACTCACCTAGAAAATCTACAAGTAAAGCTAGCATTATTAGGTGATCTTTCTAATTGTCTAGGTTCTTTTTAACAATTTGTAAGAAAACTTAAAAAAAGAGTAGACCATGCATGTGATAAGTATTACCGACGGCCAAGCGGTTATCCCTGCAGCAGACACACTAGTTAGCAACAAGTTGCATATATATATAAAATTATGCATCAATTTTTGCATTAAACAATTAGACTTGCAAGAATGAAAACTAGCATGCGACCTAACTATATGATGGTCCATGGGTTGCCCCATGATTGGCAGCGGTGACTCAAGGTTGAGCTCTGCATTAGTACATACGTGTATCAGCAACTGTGACTCAAGGTTCAGCTCTCCACCAACACACACGAACACTAGCAGTTGTGACATCATGGTTCCACTCTTCACTAATAGACACAATACCCTACTAGATCATAATGACCGTACCTCAGGGTGCAACAAAATTTTTTTCCAGACCGACCGATTCCCAGTGCCCTAGGAACCATTTGAGAGACTAAACCTTCTGCATAAGTTATCTGAGACCAATGTATGACTTGAAACATCTATCAGATAAGACACTACTATGAACAGTTCAGAGTAATAAGCACACGATTCTACCTTCTTGTTCTTATCCTACAGATCATGTTCAAAACATAAGGACTTGCTATAGATCGGGTTGCACAGATAGTAACGAGGGACATGCAACATAAACTTGACAGGAAAGAAAAATTCTAATACTTCAAGCATACAGTTCATTTTTTTTAGCTTATCTTGTTAGTGAAGTATCATTTGAAACATAGGAACATGCAATTCAAGTGAACTAGAGATCATTTTTATTAGGCGTGCAGACTAAGGATTCATCGAAGGGCCGAAAGCCACTCACCGAACGAATCAACGCGAGAGATGGGAAAGCCTTACGCAGCGATCACTCCTTCGTTATGCGTCCTAAAATTGCAATAACACTTGGTTAGCATCCTTCGATCTCCTTATCTTACGATTCAAAATGAACACGCAAGCGAGAAAAGCAAAATATGGAAACCAAGTCATCGAAAATAAGATAAAACACAAAACAACACAAAACCAAGCAACAAAACAACCAACGAAAACTCTTGGACTCATTTCAATAGAAGTCGTTCCATCAGTTTGAAGGGTTCATTGTATTTCGTCCATGATTGATTTGGCGGTAAGGTTTCACTTAGACTCGATTCTCAACCGAGTCAAAGTTGCAAGTATTCCATAAGTGAACCGCTGGAGGAGGGGTATTATAAACTCCCTCACCCAAAATTAGGCTTACTTGGCTTAGATAGATAGACTATGGCTAGTTTGAATCCAATTAGAAATAGAACACGGCATTTTATTTAATTATATAATATTTATATCACTTAGTGCACCTTACCGTTGCTTCGATAATTGGAGCACTACACTAGCCATTATCTTCATACAAATTTTATATCCTTATCCTAGACATGCCCGCCTTCTATTCTGACCTTTGTGTAACTTATAATTATGCTCTCTTGTACTACATTTTAGTCGCACAATATTCGTCGCAGACGTTTATATTTAATTCTAAATAATTCCAACTTTGTATTCTTGTGTGTTCCAATCGAAATTAGAGACACAATCTTGACCCATTCTGAGCAACTTAATTAATGATAATATTCTATTCTAAGTCCTCTATGTCCATGATACTTGTGTTCTACCTAATTTTAGCCCTATGTACTTCTAATTAATTCAAGAACACCATTTATATTTTTTTAATTAATTTGATCCAATTTTCATCTTTCCGCAATTTTCTAATTTTTGGGCACTTTTATGCAAAAGTGCATTTAGGTGTCCACACCATTGGATACAACACATGAAGAAACCTATTTCTTCTTTATATGATTTTTTTCTATAATTTTGGAATGTGCAACACTCAACCTCACTCCATCATCCAACCCTAGCCTTGCATTTTAAACAATACAAATCCTAGCCCTCAAAACATCCCCATGTCAAGCCAAGACCCAATCCCAAGGATGTTGACCAAGCCCAATCCCTAGGTCAACCCCAAAATCCTACTTTCTACATGTATAAATATACAATTTTTATTCCTTTTCTTTTCTTTTTTTTCTATTTTAAACCAAATACCATCATCATCCCCATCCATCTCCTGTGCATCCCTCTCCCCCGCACGTGGGAGCTCGACCTCTGTCGGCCGGAGTAGCCTACACCGAGTACTCTGCCTTTGAGACCTCCGCCACCGCTCACCACCTGAACAAACCGCCCCGCCGTTCCCGTCCCCCTTAGCCGGAAGCCAACCTACCGACCTCCCTGAGCACGATCTCCCTCGACCGGAGCCCGCCGACAGCTTGAGCCGCCGCTGCAACCTCCCATCTTCGACCTCGACCCCGCTCACAGCAGACCCCGACTTCCCGGCCAGTCCTCCACCTGCACGACCATCTTCCTCCGCTAGTACCACATCGAAACCAGCGGCGCAGTAGCCTCCACCATTGCCTCCTCTCCACGACCGGAGCAGCGTCTCCTTCCATCATCACCGTCCCCATCACCACCCTCGACCTGCACCACCACCATTAATCTCCTCTTCATCCTCTTCCTCCTCCGCCTCGCCTGAGACGATGACCTGCCTGAACCACGGCTACACCACCACCACCTCCCTCATCTTTCCTCTTCCCGACCCCCTACACCAACACCATTAACACCACCACCCTGTAGTCTCCTTCTCTTCCATGTCCTCATCTTTCCTGTCCTCCGTCGACCTCCCTCGCCGGACCTCCCTGACCGTCGGACTCCGGCAGACTTCAACCACCATCATCACTATCATCATCACCCCCATAACATACATCATCACAATTATCATCCTAACTATCATCATCACCATTATCCCTTCAATCATCATCACCATCATAATTCCATCATCATCATAATCATCATCACCATCATCACCCTAATCATTGACCTAATCATCACCTTAATCATCATTATCATCATCTTCATTATCAACACAATTATCACCATTATCAACCCCTTTATCATCAATATTATCCTCACCAATTATCATCCTCCTCCTCATCATCATCATTACCATCCTCATTCCTATCATAATCCTCATCAACAACATCACCCTCGTCATCATCATCAACATCGATATCATCATCGTCATTGTGGACCGTCACCCTCACCGAAGACAACCTGCAGCAGTCACCCCGATCCTCGTGCCGGTATATGCTAATCCCTTGGTTCGAACCTGTCCCTCTCCTTTCATTTTATGCGTGCTTGTATGAATAACATCTAGGTAACATATTGGTTCAGTTTAGTGGTTATGAGTCCAGACCGTGCCGGAGAACCCAAACTCGTATGCGTATACGTACGCGTATGAGTAATATAATCTTATTATTATATGTAATTATATGGATCTATATATATAATTAAATAATGGTAATAATTATGACTATATATGTGTTTATTTGCTGTACGACCCTAGGATACCGTGGATTTTGCCCGTATATTTGCACATGACTTTGTGACCGAATATTAGGGAATTGTCTGCCTTGTGTACACTGACGCACCGGCGAGACATGTGTTAGTTGACTGTCTGATTGTGCACAATATTTGAAGATGTGACACCCGCGTAATTAGATGCGCATTTGACCCTATTAGTTGACCAGTATCACCCCTAGCGTACCCTCTGGTTCCAGTGTAAATATGGTTGTGTCTGTGCTAGTGTAATGGCTGATGTTGTATTATATTATATTATATATATATAGGACCATTGGATTGTTCTGCACGACTTCAGGAGCAGGTTATTGGTACTACGCAGCTTTTGTCACGACCCGCACCCGGAATTTGGGCATGAGTCGTGGGTACGTCCAGCCTACGCCGCAGCATCGGCGGTAGAACGCTGTCTAGGTCTAAACATAATATATCCTGTCAATAATCTCAACTCCGTACGGAGGACAATGATAATAATCCACAGTTCTATGATATACTCAATCACAACCTAATAGAAATCATGGCACGATGAGAATAGAAAAGAGTTCTAATAAAACCAACCACAATAATCCAACTCAAATCCTGGGTCTAAATGACCTCACAAAGTCACAAAATAATAAATACATCTCAGTCTCAGTCTAAAACAATAATGCAGAAAAAATAGTCTAAGAGCAGCCAGGTACGTTCTCCTCTAGGCTAGGCAACTCCTCTGGGGTTTCTGGAGTGAAATCACCCTCTAATCCTGGGCCGTAATGAGTGGGGCAAAGATCCTCCAGGTCCTCTGAAAAATGTTATCCAGTCAGGATTGGAGCGAAGCACAAGCACTAACAGCAGTTTCATTAAATTGACAAAATCTATAAACAGTGTAAGAGATACAAGATGGAAATAAATGCTGAAAATGAGAAGTACAGGAGAAATGAAATAAACAATAGAGCATCTAGCAATGAACAATAAACAGTGAATGCTAGAACAAGTAAATCTGAATAAAGATAAAACATCTAGCTAAGTGTTTGAAATATTAGTTTATCATGTGATCGGCTTGGGACTAGATCAGGCTGGTTATATATGATTAGCTATGATTCTTGAAGGTCAGGCTAACCATATGGTTAGCTATGATGCATGATAATGATCAGGCTAATCATATATAACAGCTATGAAGCATGATGATGGTCAGGCCGCAGCCGACGTGAGAAGTGGGGTGAGCTATAATGCATGGTAAGGATTTGGATATGATCACATAATCTACTAATAATTCCCCATCCCCCAGCTAGCACGGTGGATTCCAATCACGACTCCTCATGATGGGGATCTAGGGTGCTAACTCGTGTATCCACAGTGTCGGAATCAAGTATGTAATACACTACAATTTATAGAAGTAATCAACAATGAAAACTGTCAGAGAATATACTCGCCTGTGGTCCTGAGCAAAGTGTGAGGATCGATGTCCAAAGGGGGATCACAATGACCTATTTATGGAATATTAATGTCAAAATATTGAAACAAAAGAATAAACATGCTTAACAATTTAAATACGAGGTTTCTAGGTCAATACTAGCTAAACTAGGTCTGAATAGTAAATTCTTGGTAGTATCAGTCTATACCTGGGTTTCTAGGTTGATTTCCAGGCTATACTAGTTGATACTAGGTTGTGACTAAGTTTCTAGGTCCATCTCATGAGTATCTAGTTACTAGGTATCATATAGCTATAGAGACTATATAGTGACTCGTAATACTATATATATGACTTATAAATATACTTGTATTAAGCTATAACTAATATCTCACCTAGGACTTAATACCTACCCTATTACATTATACTAATACCTGGGTAGCACCCACCAGCTACCTACACTAGGCATCTTGATACACTATATGAACTTCTATAACACTAGTATATAATACCATAACTATATTACCTATAAAATATTACTGACACTAACCAATTTATACCTTAACATATCTTATATCTTAACATTTACCCATATTCAACCCCAACTTGACCCAAATAACTGATACACCTCAGCTATCTAACATACTGAAATTAATTCCTACACACACACAGGAAACTAGGTTCTATGAAACTCACACACACAAGTTCTGAACTGACACAGTACCCACTGATGTTCACACAGTTTGCTCACTGCTCACTGGTTTTTGGGATACTCACAAATGTACACAGTCCTCACAATCACTCACAGGCACTCTGTTATGTATCAGTGAATGATACACCCTCATCTGTACTAAACTCCTACACTGGCACCCAGATGTCTACTCACTGAACACACACACACAGTACACAACTGCTCTCTCTCCCTTCCTTCTCACATAGGCACAATTACTCACCCAATTCAATACCCTCATACCCACAGTCTACATACAGATCCTGAGACACAGATATAGATTACTGATACTAGGGGATACACATAGATATTCACAGGTTTCCTACCAATTGATACACTACACAGGTTTTCTGATCTGGGTACACAGGTACTCACTGAGAATCTCCTCAGTAGACACACAGGTAAACACTATTCAGCTGCACACACTGATACACTGTTCTCCTTCTCTCACAGAAATCTGATACACTCAGAATCTACACTATACAGACACTTAAGTATTGGACTGAAACTCCTCACTGAGACACCCCTAACACAGTTTCTTACACTGTGAACACAGCACATCCATTAAACCCATATGAACAACAACCACACTCTAATTATTCATCACAGTGAATACCTCACCACACCTACACAGTTTGAGTTCTGATACACAGAACCTAATCTACACAACACTATCTATACACACAGGTAATACTCTGAGATTCACATACTGGCACTCTAGTGATACACACACACATATACACAGAACCTAACTAGTACACCTACAGTTTGTGGAGACTGGCACAGCACACACACACAAATACACATGGACACAGGTTCATTGATACACTAACTAAGACACACAGGTACAACTAGATACTAGGTTCCAGTCATCTCACACACACACGCCCATCCTCACCTAATCTAATACACATATACTGATACATAACTACCCAAGTTCTGGATACAAAGAAGTACACACAAGAACCACCATAATACACTGCACACAGTCACATATTGGTTCTAACTGTCACAGGTACACCTAGGTTCAAACACACAGAAACACACAGTACTCTGCTACACATGATAACCCAACACAACACTGATACCTAACCCTTACTCACTGCTCAACCCCGACTCTACACAGAGTACCCCCAAATACACAGCACAGTTCTCCCCCGATTGCACAGAACCCCAAAAATGCACACAACCTAGTTACACGATGCAAGGAATTCCACGTATAGACTGGTATATCTAAACATGTAGTAATTAGAGTATATTATGTAGGTGAACCCTAACAAACCATTTCATCAAACACAATAAGTGCAAAAAGTCAAATTTACATAAGAACCCATAACTCCTCAAATCAAAACCCAAAAAAAATCGAGTTCAACCTACACCTATGAGATGAATCAGTCTCCCTACAAATACCTAGGGTTAGGGTTCCTGTTAATTGGGAAAAACCCCATATTGGTCACCACAACCCAATCCAAACCCTAAAATCAAACTCTACACAGAAGGGTGGGTTTCTAATGGCCATTAACATCTGAAAATAGGAATTTAAATGAATAAAAATAGGGTTTTTACCTGCAGGGATGGTTTCTTCAATGAGGTTCTTCTTCCCCAAGGCTTCCTGACCCACGTTCCTTGCTTCCCTTGCTTGGAGGAGGAAGGTGGAAACCCTAGGGTTAGGATTTCGAAATCTGGAGGTGGGGAGATGGTTTTTCTCTTGTGGAGGCTAGGGTTTCTTCTCTCTACATGAAGAATGGCTTCCCTTTTTATATAAAGCCCAATTAGGGTTTCTAATGCATGGTCTAGGTTTAAACCCCCCCCCCCAGGCCCTCTCATGTAGAACCTAATAACTCAGGTTTAGGCCTTCTAGGGTTTGAGGTCCAAACCTAAAATTGGATTCTAGGGTTTTACTAGAACTGGTTTACAATTAGGGTTGACTCACTAGGGTTTGACCTAATGGGTTCTAGGGCTTGACCTAAAACCAAAAAATCACTAACAATATGAATAGTTTATAAAACTCAACAATTTAATTAAATTCATAATTATTTAAAATAGCTAAATTACACAAATGCCCTTATATGGAAAAGTGGTAGTGACAAGTCTACCCTCCTAAAAGAAATTTCGTCCTCGAAATTGGACTGAACTACAACAAGAATGAAATCAGAAAAGGAATATACCTCAAGTCTAGAAGAGATACGGGTATTGCTCGTGCATTTTGTCCTCTCTCTCCCAGGTCGACTCCCCTGGAGAGTGGTGTCTCCATGCAACACGAACCAAAGGAATAGTTTGGTTCCGCAACACCTTCTCTCTGCGGTCCAAGATCTCTACGGGCTGCTCGGGGTAGCTGAGCGTCGGACCAACCTCAATCTCCGAGTAATCAAGTACGTGACTAGGGTCTGCCACGTACCGTCTCAGCTGACACGTGGAACACATCATGCACTCCCTCCAATGCAGGCGGCAAGTCCAGTCTATATGCCACTGCACCTACCCTCGCGAGAATGCCAAAGGGTCCGATGTAGCGTGGGCTAAGCTTCCCGCCTCTGCCAAAATGAATCGTTCCACGCGTCGAAGAAATCCGTAGGAAAACTAGATCGCCAACCTAAAACAAAACAGTCTCAACACGCAGTCTAACAAACAAACACAAGCTAGAAAACAATAATCTATACCTGAAACTCAAGGGGTCTACGGTGGCTGTCGGCCCAATGCCGCTGTCTGTCCTGCGCCACTCGCAGTCTGTCTCTGATGAGTTTCACCTTCTCTGCTGCATCCACGACCATTTCTGGTCCTAACAAGGCCCTCTCTCCAACGTTGTCCCAAGATAATGGTGTACGACACCTCCGTCCATAAAGAGCCTCAAACGGTGACATCTCGATGCTGGCCTGATAGCTGTTGTTGTAAGCAAACTCTACCAGGTGCAGATGATCCTCCCAAGAATCTCCGAGATCTAAAACACAAGTGCGTAGCATATCCTCGAGAGTCTGAATAGTCCGTTCAGACTGCCCGTCCGTCTGGGGGTGATATGCGGTACTGAACTTGAGCTGAGTGCCCAAGCTAGCCTGCAGACTCCTCCAGAAGTGGGAAGTGAAACGGCTATCCCGATCCGAGACGATGCTCACAGGAACTCCATGAAGCCTAACAATCTGTCGTACGTACATCTCTGCTAGCCTCTCTGTCGACGTGCCCACCTTGAAAGGTAAGAAATGGGCTGATTTGGTCAACCTGTCCACGATGACCCAAATCGCGTCCTTCCCTCCCGGAGAACGTGGAAGCCCCGAAACGAAATCCATGGTCACGTGCTTCCATTTCCATTCTGGAATCGGTAAAGGTTGAAGCAAACCTCCTGGCCTCTGCCGGTCTGCCTTTACCTGCTGGCACACTAGACACCGAGATACGAAGCGTGCTACCTCGCGCTTCATTCCATACCACCATACGTGCTCCCTCAAGTCTCGATACATCTTGTTGGCACCGGGATGCATCGAGTACTGAGAGCGGTGTGCCTCCTGTAAAACCTCCTCGCGCAGCTCCCCGCTCGGCACACACATCCTCGTGCCGTGCCGTAAAGAACCGTCATCTGCGATAGTAAAGTCATCCGATAATCCCATCCGAACCTGTGCCCTGATACTCCTCAGAGCCTCATCATCGTACTACGCAGCTCTGATCCTGTCCATCAGTTCGGACTGTATCTGCAATCCCCACATCTGAATCTCAGTACCGGGAACTAACACTTCAATCTCCAAGCTCTCCAAATCAGCCAACAAATGCCTATTTGTCGTCAAGTACATAGCCGTCGGATACCTGCTCAAGGCATCGGCGACTACGTTAGCCTTCCCTGGGTGGTACTGCAATGAGATGTCAAAGTCCTTCATCAAGTCCAACCACCTCCTCTGCCTCATGTTCAGCTCCTTCTGTGTGAACACGTACTTCAAGCTCTTGTGGTCGGTGAAGATCTTCACACGCTCTCCGTACAGATAATGCTTCCACAGCTTTAGAGCGAAGATAACTGCTGCCAACTCTAAATCGTGGGTGGGGTAGTTCTTTTCATGAGGGCGTAACTGCCTGGAAGCATAGGCAATTACCTTCCCGTGCTGCTGAAGAACGCATCCCAGACCCTTCCCTGAAGCATCACTGTATATGGTAAAACCACCTGTCCCTGCTGGCAACGTCAAAATTGGAGCTGTTGTCAACCTCTTCTTTAGTTCATCAAATGCAGCCTGACACTCCTCCGTCCAGACAAAATCCACATCTTTCCTAGTCAATCTGGTCATCGGCGCTGCAATCTTGGAGAAGTCTTGTACAAACCTCCTGTAGTATCCTGCTAGCCCGAGAAAACTCCTGATCTCAGCTACCGAACTGGGGGTAGCCCACGACTCCACTGCCTCGATCTTCTTTGGGTTTACCGAGATTCCGTCACCCGATACCACATGCCCAAGAAATTTGACCTTGTCAAGGAAGAATTCACACTTAGAGAGTTTCCCGTATAGCTTCTCCCTCCTGAGAGTCTCTAAGACCAACCTCAGGTGCTCTTCGTGCTCCTCCGGGGTCTTGGAATACACAGGAATATCGTCAATGAACACCACCACGAACTTGTCAAGGTACTGGTGGAACACCTTGTTCATCAAGTTCATGAATACTGGGGCGCATTGGTTAAACCAAATGGCATCACCATGAACTCAAACTGGCCGTATCTGGTCCGAAAAGTTGTCTTCGGCGTGTCTTCTTTCTTCACCTTCACCTGGTGATAGCCCGATCTCAAATCTATCTTTGAAAATACCCTCGCCCCGCTCAACTGATCGAAAAGATCATCTATCCTCGGCAGCGGGTACTTGTTCTTGATAGTGATATTGTTCAAAGCTCTATAATCAATGCACATACGCACCGTGCCATCCTTCTTCGGTACGAACAATACCGGAGCTCCCCATGGTGATGAACTGGATTTGATGAAGCCTTTGTCCTGCAGCTCCTCAACTTGCTTCTTCAGTTCTGCCCGCTCGCTGTTGTTGACTCTATAGACATGTTGTGAAATGGGCTCCGCTCCTGGAACCAAGTCTATAGAGAATTCAACATCTCTGTCTGGCGGCAAGCCTGGCAACTCTTCTGGAAATACATCCAGGAACTCCGCTATCAGAGGATGCGACAACTCCTCTTCTTCTGCCCTGGCTCCGCAAAATGTGCCCCTGCTCTGTTCCGTTGCTCCTCTGACGACCTCAAATTCCGGCTCTCCTGGTGGTCTAAACAATACTCTGCCTCCATAACAATCTATAGTAGCATGATGTCTACTCAACCAGTCCATTCCGAGCACAATATCGTACCCCGGAAGTGGCATGACGAGTAAACTCACGCTCAATTCTCGGCCTCCTACTGACACTCTCCGGTCCTTGCAGTGATCACGGACTAGGATAATACCTCCACCAGTCATGATCTTGCAAGTCCTAGCTAATGGTTCTGTGTCTAAATGATGTCGAAGTGCATAAGATACAGACACAAAACTATGGGAAGCACCAGAGTCGAATAAGGTAAATGCGGGAATACAATCGAGAAGAACCGAACCTGTGATCAAGTCTCCTGCTGGCTCGATCTCCTCGACTGCCATGGCGTATGCTCGCCCCTGGGGTGCACCTCTCTGCTGCTGATGCTGGGCGAACTTCTGATGTTGTGGTGGAAGTGGTCCCCTCTGTTGTTGGCCTCCTGGTGCGGTAGGCATCCTGTCTGATCCTCTCTGGGCGGCTGCTCCACCCTGACCTGGACGAAAGGTAGGACAATCCTTCAGCTGGTGTGTCGTCGATCCACAGGATAGACATGAGCCCAATCTCGTCCTGCAGATATCTCTAGTATGTCCCATCTTCCCGCAGTAAGCACACTGTATGGCGGGCTGGTTCTGTCTCTGTTGCTGCTGCTGGACCTGCCCTCTGGCTGGTGCCTGATGCTGCTGCTGAAAGGGTCTCTGCTGTTGCTGCTGAAAGTGTGGACGCTTGCCCGGTCCCGTACTACTGTTTGCTCCTCCGGAACCATCGCGTCCCCTCTTGGGCCTGAGGCCCAAGTCGTCCTCGGCTACTTGGGCATCCATCAATATGCCCTCGTAGGTAGCTGTGCGACGTCCCGACGTGCGAGACTTGATCTCCCTTGTCAGCCCCTTTCTGAATTTCTGGGCCCTGTCCCCCAGATCTCTAATCATCGATGGCGCGAAGCGGCTCAGGCGGGAAAACTCCGCAGCATACTCGTCGACGGACGAGCTCCCCTGGGCTAAGTCATGGAACTGACTCTCCAAGGCTCCCAGGGCGACATCAGGAAAGAACTTTTCTTTGAAGAGTTCCTTGAAATCTTCCCAAGTGAGTCCCCTGCGCAAGAGTCTCGGCTCCGTGCGAAACCACGTCAAGGCAATATCGAACATCTGGCTGCCCGCGGCCTCGATCTGGAGCGCCTCTGGAATCTGCGCCAAACGCAAGTTCCTCTCGATATCCTCTAGCCAATCATCGGCGTAGAGTATCCCTTCTGTCCCCTTGAACTCCCGAGGCATCATCCTCTTGAAGTCCACAATGGTGCCCGGCCTCTGGTGGTGCTGATCAGGATGCTGCTGCTGCTGAGTGACTCTCTCCACAGCCTGGAGAGCCACTTGGTGAGCATTCTCCATGTTCACCCTCATCATCTCTGTCTGGGCCTGGTGTGGCTCAGCCTGCACTCTCTGGGCCTCTGCCGACGTCCTCTGGGCATCGACCATGCCCTGAATCAAAGCGAACATCTGTGCTCCATCGACGGGCATACCTCCTGGATGCTGAACTGGTGGTGGTGGTGCCGTCGTAGCTGTGGGGACCCTCTGAACTGGTGGTGGTGGACCCCCGAATGCTGCAGACACTCCCACATGTACTGGAGATGTAGGAGGTGCTGCGAATGTCTGTCCGGCAGGGCGAGAGGTGGCAGACCTCTCTGAATCTGCTGCTCCGAGTCTCTGGGACCTTCTTGGCGGCATCCTGAAGACAGATCGAAAGATTTAATTAAGGCAATAGATACGATATCATCAAGGAAGGACAGAAAAATTCTAAAGGAAAAGTTATTAAGAGTAATGTCATAAGAATCAGAATTTCCTAATTGTGATTGAGCATATCCTCGGCCTAATTCCTTTTTCCTAAAACAGGCTCGTAGGAATACTCTAAGCGAGCACCACTACGATATCGCTCTAATGCGGTTCTAGGACTCGACTACTGACCTGCATGGGCCACCACTAAAAACGTGTCACGACCCGCACCCGGAATTTGGGCATGAGTCGTGGGTACGTCCAGCCTACGCCGCAGCATCGGCGGTAGAACGCTGTCTAGGTCTAAACATAATATATCCTGTCAATAATCTCAAC
Source organism: Iris macrosiphon (assembly GCA_036927795.1). Lineage (NCBI taxonomy): Eukaryota > Viridiplantae > Streptophyta > Magnoliopsida > Asparagales > Iridaceae > Iris > Iris macrosiphon. Next base: position 45,874,050 of record JAYESA010000005.1, on the reverse strand, counting down.
TCCGTACGGAGGACAATGATAATAATCCACAGTTCTATGATATACTCAATCACAAGCTAATAGAAATCATGGCACGATGAGAATAGAAAAGAGTTCTAATAAAACCAACCACAATAATCCAACTCAAATCCTGGGTCTAAATGACCTCACAAAGTCACAAAATAATAAATACATCTCAGTCTCAGTCTAAAACAATAATACAGAAAAAATAGTCTAAGAGCAGCCAGGTACGTTCTCCTCTAGGCTAGGCAACTCCTCTGGGGTTTCTGGAGTGAAATCACCCTCTAATCCTGGGCCGTAATGAGTGGGGCAAAGATCCTCCAGGTCCTCTGAAAAATGTTATCCAGTCAGGATTGGAGCGAAGCACAAGCACTAACAGCAGTTTCATTAAATTGACAAAATCTATAAACAGTGTAAGAGATACAAGATGGAAATAAATGCTGAAAATGAGAAGTACAGGAGAAATGAAATAAATAATAGAGCATCTAGCAATGAACAATAAACAGTGAATGCTAGAACAAGTAAATCTGAATAAAGATAAAACATCTAGCTAAGTGTTTGAAATATTAGTTTATCATGTGATCGGCTTGGGACTAGATCAGGCTGGTTATATATGATTAGCTATGATTCTTGAAGGTCAGGCTAACCATATGGTTAGCTATGATGCATGATAATGGTCAGGCTAATCATATATAACAGCTATGAAGCATGATGATGGTCAGGCCGCACTCGACGTGAGAAGTGGGGTGAGCTATGATGCATGGTAAGGATTTGGATATGATCACATAATCTACTAATAATTTCCCATCCCCCAGCTAGCACGGTGGATTCCAATCACGACTCCTCATGATGGGGATCTAGGGTGCTAACTCGTGTATCCACAGTGTCGGAATCAAGTATGTAATACACTACAATTTATAGAAGTAATCAACAATGAAAACTGTCAGAGAATGTACTCGCCTGTGGTCCTGAGCAAAGTGTGAGGATCGATGTCCAAAGGGGGATCACAATGACCTATTTATGGAATATTAATGTCAAAATATTGAAACAAAAGAATAAACATGCTTATCAATTTAAATACGAGGTTTCTAGGTCAATACTAGCTAAACTAGGTCTAAATAGTAAATTCTTGGTAGTATCAGTCTACACCTGGGTTTCTAGGTTGATTTCTAGGCTATACTAGTTGATACTAGGTTGTGACTAAGTTTCTAAGTCCATCTCATGAGTATCTAGTTACTAGGTATCATATAGCTATAGAGACTATATAGTGACTCGTAATACTATATATATGACTTATAAATATACTTGTATTAAGCTATAACTAATATCTCACCTAGGACTTAATACCTACCCTATTACATTATACTAATACCTGGGTAGCACCCACCAGCTACCTACACTAGGCATCTTGATACACTATATGAACTTCTATAACACTAGTATATAATACCATAACTATATTACCTATAAAATATTACTGACACTAACCAATTTATACCTTAACATATCTTATATCTTAACATTTACCCATATTCAACCCCAACTTGACCCAAATAACTGATACACCTCAGCTATCTAACATACTGAAATTAATTCCTACACACACACAGGAAACTAGGTTCTATGAAACTCACACAAACAAGTTCTGAACTGACACAGTACCCACTGATGTTCACACAGTTTGCTCACTGCTCACTGGTTTTTGGGATACTCACACATGTACACAGTCCTCACAATCACTCACAGGCACTCTGTTATGTATCAGTGAATGATACACCCTCATCTATACTAAACTCCTACATTGGCACCCAGATATCTACTCACTGAACACACACACACAGTACACAACTGCTCTCTCTCCCTTCCTTCTCACATAGGCACAATTACTCACCCAATTCAATACCCTCATAACCACAGTCTACATACAGATCCTGAGACATAGATATAGATTACTGATACTAGGGGATACACATAGATATTCACAGGTTTCCTACCAATTGATACACTACACAGGTTTTCTGATCTGGGTACACAGGTACTCACTGAGAATCTCCTCAGTAGACACACAGGTAAACACTATTCAGCTGCACACACTGATACACTGTTCTCCTTCTCTCACAGAAATCTGATACACTCAGAATCTACACTATACAGACACTTAAGTATTGGACTGAAACTCCTCACTGAGACACCCCTAACACAGTTTCTCACACTGTGAACACAGCACAGCCATTAAACCCATATGAACAACAACCACACTCTAATTATTCATCACAGTGAACACCTCACCACACCTACACAGTTTGAGTTCTGATACACAGAACCTAATCTACACAACACTATCTATACACACAGGTAATACTCTGAGATTCACATACTGGCACTCTAGTGATACACACACACATATACACAGAACCTAACTAGTACACCTACAGTTTGTGGAGACTGGCACAGCACACACACACAAATACACATGGACACAGGTTCATTGATACACTAACTAAGACACACAGGTACAACTAGATACTAGGTTCCAGTTATCTCACACACACAGGCCCATCCTCACCTAATCTAATACACATATACTGATACATAACTACCCAAGTTCTGGATACAAAGAAGTACACACAAGAACCAACATAATACACTGCACACAGTCACATATTGGTTCTAACTGTCACAGGTACACCTAGGTTCAAATACACAGAAACACACAGTACTCTGCTACACATGATAACCCAACACAACACTGATACCTAACCCTTACTCACTGCTCAACCCCGACTCTACACAGAGTACCCCCAAATACACAGCACAGTTCTCCCCCGATTGCACAGAACCCCAAAAATGCACACAACCTAGTTACACGATGCAAGGAATTCCACGTATAGACTGGTATATCTAAACATGTAGTAATTAGAGTATATTATGTAGGTGAACCCTAACAAACCATTTCATCAAACACAATAAGTGCAAAAAGTCGAATTTACATAAGAACCCATAACTCCTCAAATCAAAACCCAAAAAAAATCGAGTTCAACCTACACCTATGAGATGAATCAGTCTCCCTACAAATACCTAGGGTTAGGGTTCCTGTTAATTGGGAAAAACCCCATATTGGTCACCACAACCCAATCCAAACCCTAAAATCAAACTCTACACAGAAGGGTGGGTTCCTAATGGCCATTAACATCTGAAAACAGGAATTTAAATGAATAAAAATAGGGTTTTTACCTGCAGGGATGGTTTCTTCAATGAGGTTCTTCTTCCCCAAGGCTTCCTGACCCACGTTCCTTGCTTCCCTTGCTTGGAGGAGGAAGGTGGAAACCCTAGGGTTAGGATTTCGAAATCTGGAGGTGGGGAGATGGTTTTTCTCTTGTGGAGGCTAGGGTTTCTTTTCTCTACATGAAGAATGGCTTCCCTTTTTATATAAAGCCCAGTTAGGGTTTCTAATGCATGGTCTAGGTTTAAACCCCCCCCCCAGGCCCTCTCATATAGAACCTAATAACTCAGGTTTAGGCCTTCTAGGGTTTGAGGTCCAAACCTAAAATTGGATTCTAGGGTTTCACTAGAACTGGTTTACATTTAGGGTTGACTCACTAGGGTTTGACCTAATGGGTTCTAGGGCTTGACCTAAAACCAAAAAATCACTAACAATATGAATAGTTTATAAAACTCAACAATTTAATTAAATTCATAATTATTTAAAATAGCTAAATTACACAAATGCCCTTATATGGAAAAGTGGTAGTGACAGCTTTCTTGCCAAGTAAGTATACCTTGCCATTGTACTGTAATTTATATTCCATATGATGTATGTATTTTATTTCTGTCATTTAGTTCATATATTTTAACTGCTATATAAACTATGCATCCAAGAAAACTTGGGTGCAACGACGGTAGCGTCGTATTCTATTTTTATTATGTATATGCATGTGACCTAGTTTATGAGACCACCCCATTATCATGAGGCATTCTTAGGTTTCATTGGTCGTGATACAGCTGTTACACGAGTGTGAGTCTCATGTAGGACACGGACTTGCGTGACAGGTCTGGCCTCCTGTACGTATGGGACGTGCGTTAGGGATAACTGCTGTTAGAAATTGCATGCTAGAAGACTTGGCAGTAATTAGAGGTATTATCGTGTCATGGATGTGACATGCTTAGAGCATGGGGTGAAAAGAACAACAAGTAAGGCGTTTGGGCTCCGTTGCACTTTCCTTGTGTAACCCGTACGCTCCGCCGGAGATGCGCGGTCATGATGACCAATATATATTATATATTATCAAGCGGCCTCTGTCGTTCAAAAGACGACATAATTTGTAGGCCCCTGAATCTCCAAGAGAATTATGTCAATCCTATTTTAGCCAGATAGCCCACGTGTTGGAAAGTTATTCTCAAACTGCATTCATTTAGACGGTTAGGCGACTCCATTAGATATTTATATTACAGTACTTATTGGCATGCTTCTATGTATCTTGTTATGTCCCTCTGAGGACCTGGTCCCTTTTCAGGTGTAGATGTTCATGACTTAGCAGAAGCGCAGATCCGGACTTGCTACTTATATTTCGAGAAGGTTTTCTCTTCGAGCCTTATTGCTTATTAATGGATGTACTTGTATTATTTCTTTTATATTCTAGTTTGGTAGTGGATTTGTTTCCATCCGACTATCATCCTTTGATACCTCACATTGAGATTTAGTTACATAATTATTAGTTATTTATTTATATTGATTTCTGTGGATGAGATTTAGTTATGCCCTGTGACTTATGACATATGTTTATACCACTTGTGAATTATTGTTCATAATACAGCGTACGCATGTGTTATGGTTTACATATATTAGAGTTGCCATATACATGCGGCTGGCATGCTTATGTGTTCCTAGTACTACGTATTTTGGGATTGGGGCGTGACAGGTATTACAGCTGGTCACCACACCGATACAGGATTGAATGAAGAAGTCTCGAGTTGGCCATCGACCGACCCCAAGGAGTGAATCGAGTGATTCCGTGCAGGAAGCACTAGTCAAAGGGTTCCGTTTTAAAAAAAAACATACCGAACACTTTCATTTATTTTGAGCGGGTTACACGAGAAGCATCGGACTAGGATCCGAGCCAAACTGTTGGGCGTAAAATCGTGCAAGCCTAAGTTATGCTTGCCCAAGGCATAGTACCTAAATAAAATACAAAACAGACAATAGATATAGAAATATAAAGCTTTAATTGCAGAAAACCAAACATTGACACTCTTGATAAGAACATAAAATATTTATTTATTGATAAATTGAAATAGGATTATAATGTACATTTGCTTGGATATTACAAAATATGCCATATTTTGGCTTAAATTTCTTTGAAACCCAAAACTAGCCACAACACCATACATCATATCCTTTTACTAGGAAAGAAATAAAATACATTAAAAGAAAACATATAAAACTTGAATGGAAAGCTTGGAAGTGACGAGCATAATTTTACTGGATTAGATGAGCTCCTAGCGCCCCAGAATATCCTCCAGACTCTCGCTACCTGGTGTCGACATCACCAAAAAATATAAATGGTGTAAAGTTATACAATTTTTTTTTATTGATTGTGAATTGATAAAGAGTATCAAAGAATTTCTATTACAAAGAATCTAAGTACAAAAAAGATCTGGGCAAGTGTGATGGGGGAGATCGAGCTCTGCAGTGGCTCCTTTACTCCGTTAACGATCTGGGACTAAGGGGGGTTGATGAGGTTTCAAGGTTTCTGTCTTCTCCTTCTCTCTCTTTATGTTTGTCGTTGGCGCGCTAGGGATCCTGGTTGTGATCATGGCCTATTCTTTTCGTGGGGAAAATACCCCCTATTTATAGCCTTTAGGAAGGCATTATGTAGTCTCATGTACGCGGGCCGCATATTGGCTCATGGCACGGCAAGCACATACTATGTTAAATCTACCAAGTGAGAAATCAAGATCTGGGATTGTTGATGCCCATAATATTCCCACTTTGCGCATGGGGATGCCTGATTGCACCTTGGGAATACTCTCATAATACTCCCACTTATCAAGTCATGCCTAATTTTGGTGGCTGTGATTGCACCTTAGGAATACTCCCACTTGGCGCATGGGGATGCCTGAGGGAGTAGTGGCGCATGACGCTGCTGGCACATGCGGATACTAGTTACTTAGTGGCGCATGGCAGTGCTGGGGCATGAGAACACGAGTTATGAAATGGACAACGCATTATACTAGATCATTATGGCGCAGGGGGCTTGATCACTGCGGCGCATGGACTTTGATTACTGTTGGCGCATGGTAGAGATTTTTCATGCTTCTACAAGACCCCTTTTAAAGTTTCTAAACTTTAAAATTTGTAAGTTACTTAAGTTCAGAATAGTTTTAACAGAAGCATGGAAGAGATAGTCGCAGGAACTGTAGCGACGCATCTATGAAGCATCCTTCTGCTTGGCGCATTTGTTCACTTAGCACATTAGGTTGTGTGGCACATCAGATGTGGCCACTTGACTTGGCATACCTGACTATTCGGTACAACGGACTTTGTCTCTTCGTTCGTGCCCTGAGCTATTAGAGTTAGCACGTTTATCGAGGGGCTTTTAATTCACCCATTTAACCAGTAGATTCATCTATTTAATGGCTAGATTCATCCCTCGTTAATGGTGCCCAGCTATCCAGAAGCTTTAATGGGTTATTTACCTATAAATAGGAGGCTGAAGGAAGAAAGATGGTAGCACTCTTTTCTCTTCTCCTTATACCTGATGCCTCGACAAAAGTCATGGGTGAGGAGACTATAAACCCCCTCACCCAAAATTAGCCCTAATTTGCTTAGATAGTAAAAATTAGGGCTAGCTTGAGCCAATTAGAATTTAGAACCCGGCATTTATTTAATTATGAAATAATTTATAACGCGTAGCGTACATTACCGTCGCTTCTATAATTGGAGCACCTTACTAGCCATTGCCTTCCAACAAACTTCACAACCTCATCCTAGACATGCCCGTCTAGTATTCTGACCCTTGTGCAACCTATAATATTGCTCTCTGATGCTATATTTTAGCCGCACAATAAACGTCGCAGACGTTATTTATTAATTATAAATTCCAATTTTGTACCCTTGTGCATCCCAATCAAAATTGGGGCCACAATCTTGACCGTTTTGTGCAAACCGAATTTTATTAATATTCTACACTGTTCCCTCTACGCCCCTGACAATTGTGGCCGCCTAAATTTAATCCCATGTACTTCTAATTAATTCTAGAACATCGTGCGCATTCGGTTTTATTAATTAAAATTCAATTTTTGCCTTTGTGCAATTTTTCCAATTGTCGGGGACTTTTATGCAAAAATATATTAAGGTGCCCCCACCATTGGAAAATTCGTGAAGAAACTCAGTTTTCCCCTTCACATGAATTTTTCCGAAATTTTTGGATGTACAACGCGCACATCGCCCCCATTTATTTTAAACCACATCCCTGTATTTTAAACCCTGCAATTATAGCTCAAACATCCTCATGTAAGCCCAAGACCCACTCCAAGGATTGTAGACCAAGGCCCAACCCAAGAGGGGTTGACCAGTCAAACCTATTCTAGGTCAACCCAATACCATACTCACATAAATATATATATTATTCCTCTTACCTATTTTTCCTATTCCTAAAACCACAAAAAGAAAACCCACAGCCGACATTACCCCCATCCCTCCTCCTTCATCAGTCATCCCCTTCCCTGTCGAGATCCGCCCGCCGGAGACACCTCGACCACCTGCCAATACCGCCGCCTCCATACGATATCTCCCCGCCGGCCTGCACGAACGCTTGACCCGCCGTCGGCTCAACAGCCTCGACCGGATCTCCTTCCTCGCCAACCGATCGACTTAACCTCACCGGAGCCGCCGGACTGATCTCCCCGACTACACCAAGCCATCACCGTCCCACCGCAATACATCGTCGACACCTCTCTAGCCGGATCCCGAGTCTTCCCTCTCCCTCGTCGATGTCCCCAAGCTGCTCCACCTCTGCCGTCAACTTCTCTCACCGAATCTTCATCACCACCACCGCCATTAAAGTCATCATCATCACCCTGACCTCTCCCTCTCTTCTCCGACTGCCTTCTTCATCGCCTGAGCAGCAGCCCGGAGCCGCCGGACTGATCCCCCGACCCGCTGACCTTCCCAAGCTGCTGCCCCCACTGAACCGCCACGTCGGAGCCCTGTATCCCGACCACGACCTCCCCAGTCATCCCCTCTCCCTGAACTCCTCCCTGTGCCTCCGGCCATCCGCCATTGCCAACACCACCACCACAATTAACACCCAGGCCATTACCAATACCACCACCCGGTCACCACCTCGACCACCTGTCCCTCCCTCCAGTCCCAGTCCCACCTTCCCTGCTCAGCCCCCTGGCCGGAGCAGCTCCTCCCCTTAACACCACTCCCCTTGGCCTTCCTCAAGTCAGTCGACAGCAGCCATAACTTCACCAATCACCATGAACATCATGATCATCACCATCATCTTTACCTTGAGCATCGATATAATCATTGTCATCGCTTCCTTCATCATCTTATGTACGCCTTCACCATCCCTATCATCATCATCTCACTGTCGTCATCCTCATCCTAATTGTTACCACCATCGTTCTTGGCATCATCATCATCATCATCCATCCTCAACACATAAAACCCTAATCATTGCCTCGTCATCTTCATTACCATCATCACCATCTTTGTCATCTGTAACCATCATCATTATCCCATTGTCGTTATCACCATCGCTCATATCTCCATCCCTGTCACCGTCCTCGTCAACACCATCGTCCTCGTCATCATCAGCAGCATCGCATCATCGTCATCTCACCATCAATCTATCATCATCATCGCTGTAGTCGTAATAATCATCATCATTGTCGTCCTCACCATCATCATCGTTATAGTCGCCACCATCATCGCATCGTCATTAGTCCCACCGTCATACCGTGTACGTACTTCGAGGTATGAACCTGTCCCATCTTCTCCTTGTTATGTGAGTTTGTGTGTGTGCCAGTAGGATATTAGTATTACTTATTGACTGTTAGTTGGCATCAGGCCCTGAGTCGGTGAACCCAAATGCGTGTACGTGTATATACGCGTACACGTATTTTATTCATTGGTATATATATTTATATAGATATTTAGTACATGTATTCCATTGGTATGTATATTTGGGTGTTATATATAGAATATATAAATATATGGTATGTACATAAATTATAAGTAATTAAATACTATGCTAATTTATAATTATGACTATATATATATTTAGACTGTACGACCCTAGGACACCGTGGATTGTCCCATACTTACCTTGATCATATTGACCCTAAGAACTTATGAATTGCCTTCCTTGTGTACCTTAACGTACAGGCTTAGACACCTGTCAGTCGACTGTCTGATTGTGTACAACACTTGAAGATGTGACCCTGCATAATTCAACGCATAATTGACCATGGTAGATAACTAGTGCCACCCCTAGTGTACCCCGAGTCCAGTATAAATATTGTTGTGTGTGTACTAGTGTAATGACTAATGATTTATTTCTATTATATTATATGTATATAGGATGTTGGATTTAATCTGCGCGACTTCTGGAGTAGGTTATTGGTACATCGCAGCTTTCTTGCCAGGCAAGTATATCTTGTCATTGTACTGTTATTCTTATTCCATATGATTGCATGCATCTTTATTTTCTGTCTTTAGTTCATATATTTTAACTGTTATATAAAATGCGCGCGATGGTGACATCGCGATATATTTTTATTTATGTATTTGCATTGACCTTGTTTATGAGACTACCCTATTATCATGTAGCATCATTAGGTTCATTGGCTGTGACACAGTTGATACACGAGTTGTGAGTCTCATATAGATCACGGACTGGCGTGCAGGATTTGGCCTCCTGTACGTATGGGCCGTGCGTTAGGAATAACTGCTGTTAGAAACTTTGCATGCTAGTAGACTTGGCAGTTATTAGAGGTATTATCGTGTCATGGATGTGACATGCTTAGAGCATGGGGTGGGGAGAACAACAAGTAAGGCGTGTGGGCTCCGTTGCACTTTCCTTGTGTAACCCGTACGCTCCGCCGGAGATGCGCGGTCATGATGACCACTATATATTATATTATTTTCAGGCGGGCCTCCGGCGTTCAAAAGATGACGTGCCTTTGTAGGCCCCTGGATCTCCAGGAGAACCATGCCAATCCTATTTTAGTTAGATAGCCCACGCGTTGGGAAAGTCGTTCTTAACTACATTCACTTAGACGGTTAGGCGACCCCTTTGGATATTTATTTCAGTACTTTATTGGCATGTGTTTAAGTATCTTGTTATGTCCCTCTGAGGACCTGGTCCCCTACCAGGTGTATCTGTTCTTGAGTATTCGCAGGAGCGCAGATTCGGATGGTTACGTATGATTCGAGGGTGTCTTCTCTTCGAGCCGTGATTGATAGCTAGTATTCTTATATTGTGTTGTTGTGTTGTACTTATATTGTATTTACTTTTATATTCGAGTTGGTAGTGGATTTGTTTCCATCCAACTATCAACCTTAGATACTTCTCATTGAGATATAGTTCATAGATACTAGTTATCTATTTATATTTGATTTTCTGTGGATGAGATTTAGATTGTACCCTGTGACTTGTGACATATGTTATACCACTTGTGGATTTGATATTCATAATACAGCGTACGTGTGGATTTAGTTTCCATATATTGGAGTTGCCATATCCATGCGGCTGGCATGCTTACGTGTCCTAGTCCTACATATTTTTAGGACTGGGACGTGACATATTTTTGTGGTGGCCCATGCAGGTCGAGAGCATATTGTCTCGGTTACGTTACTGTACCGAACAAGCCTGCACCTAGGACTAGAGTATAGGATCTCATCCATAATTGACTATGATTCATCTTCCTCCTATCTGTTATACTTGAACAATTGTATTCTGCTTGATTCATGTACTTTCCTAATAGTTCTTTGAGTATAGCCTTCTGCTAGAATATAGGAACCCCTGTTATTATGATGATAATTAGGGTAGCACACCTATTAAGAATACAACGAGAATATAGACACACCACTAAGTTTGGAATATCTAGTGAACCCTAGAATATTTCATCTTTAGAATTGGTTTACCATTACCCCTGATGTATTATGAGGACCTGTGAGTAGTATAGATACAACTAGAGTTAGTTAAAAGTGTTACCATGATGTTTGACCCTAGTATTGAGAAACCAATAGAAACCAAAATTTAGAATTAGGACTGAACCTAACCTTCATAGTTAGATAATATTAGAACTATAAACTTAGATCATTGTCTTTATTATTAGTAGACAGCACCTTAGGAAGCTAAGAGCATTGAATATAGTATTTTCTTGATCATACCGCAAACACAGAGAGTAGCGTAGCATCTCCCCTTAGGAAACCTTGACATTATCTATAGCCTCTCTATTTTATTTTATATATTGTTCCCCTGAAACCCTAGCGCTCGCTACTTGTACAACGACTAATCATGTTTTCTTTTCTTCATCTTTTAACTCGTGTCACCTGATCCTCCTGATAGTAGGCCAAGTAATTTTATCCTTTGTTAAGGACACATAGTGTGGTGCCCCGTTCCCCCTATTCGGGGAGCGCGGCTAAGAAATACTAAGACGGTATCGTTCGATCGGGATAGATTGAATTAAGAACTCGTCCTCGTTATGGATTTGTTTCTTCGGAATCGATTCTCATATTCAGTGGACCGTGCCCCAAGGATCGACTTAGCGGCAGAGTCAGGAGGGACCTCTCCGCTGCATTCTTTTGTTGCCTAGTTTTCGCTGTCGCTTGTTGCTTTCGTGCCTTGAGTTGGATTTCGGATTTGTTTGGGTTTTCTTGAACGGTTTCGATGGATTTCATTGCTTTCGTTCTTAGGACTGCACTTCAATTCCGATAATGGAAAGAGAGGAAGAAGTACTGATCAGCTGTTCGTGTCAATACAGGTGATCCAGCACTAGGCGTCGCTCAAGCGGACTCCTAAATCACTTCCTTCCTTCCTCCTTCCAACCACTAAAAGTGAGTGGCTACCAACCCGATTAGCTAGCCCTACTTGCTAGTCTTCACATCTAAATCTTGCGTTCGTGCTTGCCCCGATCAAACGATACCAAGTATTAACTAAAAGATATCAAGATAAGGGAAATAGACTTGGATCTGTATGCTTGTCATTAAAAACGTGTGAATGGTTACTTACTACGTGCTTGCCTATTCAAAATGTTTACCATATGCATATATACAAGTTAGAATGCTTACTTCTTCTTCTATAAATATGCTTTATGTAGAACACCCTTGCCATGCATCAATTATTCAGGGAGACTATGCAAAATACATCACACAATGCTATATATCCCCTGATTTCAATGCCTCAGCTACATAAATGCAAACTTAACACAAACGCCGTTGATCACGGACAACTTGTGCACAAGGCCTCTCGGTTCCTGCGGACGGTCGCTGGGGAACTGGCACCGATCCGATCCGGACGGAACCTCAAGATTAGTCTCTCCCATAGGCGAGATGGCGTGCAGCGATACATGTGCCTCCGTCACCTTAGCCTGAGACTAAGACCGTCCATTATGGCATCAAAGCCAGTGATCCCCTCGTATATTTAAACCTGTTGCTACTAACTTGTGTCTTCTTGACAGGGAAGGCAAGGTAAGTATTGTGCAGGTGGTTCAGACGGACAGGTAAATGTCACCGAACGGGGACGGGTTATTTCAATAATTCTATATCTATGTCTTGTTGTAAAATAAACTAAGGCAAGATAGAAACCCACAAGAAATATGCATGCTTCATTAAAACAACGTGTTGATTTGTATAGTTGGGTTAGCTTGCCTTCACCAGTACGTTTCGATGTACTGACCCTCGTTGAAACAGGTTCCCCGCGCTAGGAGAACCAAGCGAGGAGCAGGAGACAATCCCCAATCCAGTCCAGCTGTAGGCACGCCTCGACCGTGCCACCTTTGACGCATTTTGAAGAAGAAGCCTTTTTGAAGAAGAAACTAGCCACCAAAGCAGTCATGCAGCTCCGTGGCAAGGCAGTCGTTCCGTCCCAAGGTCTTATATTTTGTGTTTAGTAAGGGATGTAATGTACAGGACTGCTATCTCATTTTGTGTCAACACTTTTGTAAGCCCATAGAGGCAATCCTTATGACTCAGTTCAAGGAGTTTGTAATAGATGTTCATATTATCAATAAAAGAGAACTTTTCTATGTTTCAATCTGTGTTCAATTATCTGCGTACTCTGAATATGTGCTCGCTATGCGAAACAAAAATACTTAGCCTTGTGCGGTGCGCAACCTAGGCCCGCACGGCGGTCACGCCCGGGGGACGACTATCGATTCCACGGGATCGGGGCGTGATATGTTGGTATCAGAGCACAGCTTCAAAGTTCCTTTGATTCATAAACTGGAAAAGTTCCCTTAGCGATAACTCGCCAATGCAAACTCCTGAACTCGTTAAGGCCAAAATGGGATACGTTCATGCAATAAGTCCATAATACATTATGATCCTGATCTAAATTATCTCCTTTCAAGGAACGACGCAAGCGCAACCATCAGCGCTGGCGCCAGGCGAGCCTCGGACTCAGGAGAGCAGCTCCGGAACATCAGGAAGCTCTCGGAGCCAACGAGGCATGTCTCAAACAGACTCGATTCAACAAGTGGTGCAAATGTTAGCCGAGCAAAGACAGAGGGATGATGCCCGCCAAGCCAAGTTCGAGAGCAACCTAGAGGCACGGCTCTCAGTCCAACAAAAGCAGGTAGATACCCTGCAACAGCTTGTTCAGACCCTGGCCTCCAACCATTCTGCCGCAACGACAGCTACACCAGTGGAGCAGCCAGCGCTTGAAGTCGAACCATCGCCCGTGCCAAAGACGAGGGAAGTGACTACCTTCACCTTTGCAAACTTCAAGAAGGTCTGCAACACGCCATTTAAGGGGACTGAGGACCCAATCGTGGCCCTAGATTGGCTCGCCGAGCTTGAAGATCATTTTTCTCTCCTGGACGTGCCGGAAGACAAGCGCGTCACTTGTGCCAAACTACTGCTTCGCTTCAATGCGCACGACTGGTGGGACGTGCATCGACGATCTCTTCAACTTGGCCATGGAGAGGAGGCGATCGCGTGGACGACCTTTCGTGCCGCGTTTGAGGAGGAGTTTATACCCCCGCCTCTACGACGTCAACGGGAAAATGAGTTCGTTCAGCTCCGGCAGGGCAGTATGACGGTGAAGCAATACTCGGCAGAATTCAACAAACTGGCCAAATTTGCTACCGCTTACCTACCGGATGCAGCGAGTCGTGCCAGACGATTCGAAGGAGGGCTACGTCCTGGCATCCACGGGCACGTATCCGTTCCACAGTATCAGACGATGAGGGAAGTTTTAAACCATGCCCTCTCCCTCGAACCGCAGTATCCTCACGTTGCCACCGGCGCTATACAAACCCCCAATCACAAACGCCAAGGCAACGATAGAGGAAACACAGCTGCAAAGCGCCCTAACAACGGCGGTTCGAAAAAGGGAAACTCGGGGCAACGATGTGATTTCTGTAGGAGGACAGGGCACGTCGAAAGTGAATGTCGTCGAAAGCATGGGTTATGTCTCATTTGTGGAGCTTCCGATCACGCCCTTCCCAACTGTCCAAAGTTCACCGAGCGCCGTCCTCCGCAACAAAATCAGACTCCGGCACCTCAGGCGAATCGAGCGGCGCCTTAGCAAGGGCGTAATCAAGCTCAAGGCCGAGTCTACACCATGACACGGGAAGAAGCATTAGCTTCGGATACCGTCGTGTCAGGTACCTTACTTTTCAATAATATACCTGCTCGTGTTCTATTTGACTCAGGTGCAACGCATAGTTTTATTTCCACAAATTTTGCCGTGGAAAACAATGTAAAAATGACTCCGTTGCACTTAGATTTAAATGTTAGCACCCCCTCTGGTACAAAAATCCCTGTTCGTTCAGTATGCCTAGGTGGTTACATTTGTATTGGGGAGAAGAAGCTGTCGTTCGATGTCTTAGTTCTAGATGTTAGGGACTATGATATCATCTTGGGAATGGACTGGCTAGGCGCATGCGCGGCAACCATTGAGTGTGCAGAGAAGCGAGTCGTTTTCTGTCTGCCCGGAGAAGCCGTGTTCTGTTACACCAGTAGTCCAGCGAACGATGCGACCACGGCCTGCATGGTGATTTCGGCAAAATCTGCTCGGCGAATGCTCTACACAGGCTGCGAGGGATTTCTAGCATCAGTTCGGGACGCGCGGCAGGACTACGCAAACGTCGAGCCTAATTCCGTTGAGGCGGAGTTCCCCGACGTATTTCCGAGCGAACTACTCGGCATGCCGCCCGATCGAGAGATTGAATTCACTATTGACACATTTCCGAACACGCAGCCGATCTCCAAACCTCCATACAGAATGGCCCCTGCAGAGCTGAAGGAACTAAAGTGCCAACTCCAAGGATTACTTGACCGTGGGTTCATCCGTCCAAGCGTGTCTCCTTGGGGCGCTCCCGTGCTCTTCGTGAAGAAGAAGGACGGAACTCTACGCCTATGCATTGACTACAGAGAATTGAATAAGGTCACAATCAGAAACAAATATCCTCTGCCACGGATTGATGACTTGTTCGATCAACTACAAGGAGCAGCAGTGTTTTCAAAAATAGATCTTCGCTCGGGTTATCACCAGCTGAAGATTAAGCCAGAAGACGTACCCAAGACTGCTTTCAGAACCCGCTACGGCCATTACGAGTTTTCTGTGATGCCGTTTGGACTGATGAATGCTCCTGCTGCATTCATGGATACGATGAACCGTGTCTTTAGGCCCTTCATCGATAAATTTGTGGTGGTGTTTATCGATGACATCTTAGTGTACTCGAAGACTAGGGATGAGCACGCAGGACACCTGCGGATGGTGCTGCAAACCCTTCGAGACCACAAGTTGTATGCCAGATTAAGCAAATCAGAATTTTGGCTGGACAGTATTTCATTTTTGGGGCATATCATCTCCTCGGAAGGCATCTCAGTTGATCCGAAGAAAGTAGAAGCAATCACGCAGTGGAAACGACCGGAGTCAGCTAGCGACATCCGAAGTTTCCTTGGCCTGGCAGGGTACTACCGAAGATTTATACAAAATTTTGCTAGGATTGCTTCGCCCTTGGCGCAGCTCACACGGAAGGGTGCAAAGTTTACTTGGACGGACGACTGTGAAGCTTCGTTTACGGAGTTAAAGCAGCGCCTCGTCTCCGCCCCGGTCCTTACTTTGCCAAACGGACCAGATGACTTCAAAATATATAGCGATGCATCAGGAAGGGGACTAGGATGTGTCCTGATGCAACGGGACAAAGTCATAGCCTACGCGTCTAGACAGCTAAAGCCTCACGAGCAGAACTACCCAACGCATGACCTTGAGCTTGCCGCGGTAGTGTTTGCATTAAAGCTGTGGCGCCACTATCTTTATGGTGTGCCGTGTGAAATCTATACGGACCACAAAAGTTTGAAATACTTGTACACTCAAAAAGATTTGAATCTTCGGCAGCGGCGATGGCTTGAACTCCTAAGCGACTTCGACCTCATGATCAGATACACGCCTGGCAAAGGAAACGTTGTAGCTGACGCACTGAGTTGAGTTTTGCAGGAAGTTTGGCTATTGATGATAGGCTGCGCCGGGATCTTGAATCACTGGGCATTACTTTGAAAATCAGATACACAAAGTGGGCGCAAGTATCACAACTGCGCCTCGAACCCGACTTGTTACAACGAGTAAAGACCGCTCAGAAGGACGACCCATTCCTGCAAAAGATTCATGCTCTTATCTCAGCAGGGAAGGCGTCCGACTTTGCGGTAAGCACGGATGGGATGCTTCGAGTGAAGGGAAGACTGTGCGTTCCAAGCGACGCGGCCCTCAGGGAAGAGATACTCACGGAAGCCCACTATTCTAGCTATACTTCTCATCCGGGTAGCACAAAGATGTATCGGGATCTTCGTACGACGTTTTGGTGGCACGGCTTGAAAAAGGATGTGGCGCAGTTTGTGTCGCATTGCATGGCTTGTCAACGAGTAAAGGCCGAACACCAGAAACCAGGCGGAGAACTGCAGAGCCTTGCTATTCCGGAGTGGAAATGGGATGATATAACGATGGATTTTATCGTTGGTTTGCCAAGGACGCAACGGGGACATGATGCAGTCTGGGTTATCGTCGATCGACTCACCAAGTCAGCTCACTTTCTGCCTATCAAATCTACTTGGAGTGCCGACCGCCTGGCTCAGATATATCTCAACGAAATCGTTCGACTCCATGGCGTGCCCGTAACCATAGTCTCCGATCGAGATGGTCGATTCATATCACGTTTCTGGGGAAGCCTGCAGTCAGCAATGGGGACAAAGTTGAAGTTTAGCTCCGCCTACCATCCACAGACCGACGGCCAAACCGAGCGTGTCAACCAGATCCTCGAAGACATGTTGCGACTCTGCGCCTTGGACTTGAAGACGAGTTGGGACCTTCATCTACCTTTAGCTGAATTTGCTTACAACAATAGTTATCAATCAAGCATTCAAATGGCGCCGTATGAGGCGTTATACGGGCGGAAGTGAAGATCTCCTATCTGTTGGGACGAAGTTGGGGAACGACAAATACTTGGCCCTGAGCTCGTCGAGCAGACCGTCCAGAAAGTCCGGCTGATTCGGGATAGATTGAAGGTAGCTCAAAGCCGCCAAAAGAGCTACGCGGACACACATCGAAGACCGCTAGAGTTCCAAGTAGGCGACCGAGTATTCCTCAAGGTCTCGCCCATGCGAGGAGTCAGCAGGTTCGGAGCAAGAGGAAAGCTGAGTCCGAGATTTGTCGGCCCGTTCGAAATACTAAAGCGGGTTGCCTCAGTTGCGTATCAGATTGCTCTACCACCATCCCTATCCGACGTACACGATATATTCCATGTTTCACAGCTTAGGAAATATGTGTACGACCCGAGCCATGTGGTAGACCTCGACCAACTGAACCTACAAGCCGACTTGACGTATGTAGAACAGCCTGTGCAAATTTTGGATAGAAAAGAAAAGCTGCTTCGGACCCGTTCGGTTCCTCTAGTGCGCGTGCTTTGGCGGAATCACTCCGTTGAAGAATCTACTTGGGAGCTTGAATCCGAAATGAGGGAAAGGTTCCCCTCACTATTTCCTAGTGGTAGGTTTTATTCCTTAAGTTTCGGGACGAAACTTTCAATTGGTTGGGTAGGATGTGGTGCCCCGTTCCCCCTATTCGGGGAGCGCGGCTAAGAAATACTAAGACGGTATCGTTCGATCGGGATAGATTGAATTAAGAACTCGTCCTCGTTATAGATTTGTTTCTTCGGAATCGATTCCCATATTCAGTGGACCGTGCCCCAAGGATCGACTTAGCGGCAAAGTCAGGAGGGACCTCTCTGCTGCATTCTTTTGTTGCCTAGTTTTCGCTGTCGCTTGTTGCTTTCGTGCCTTGAGTTGGATTTCGGATTTGTTTGGGTTTTCTTGAACGGTTTCGATGGATTTCATTGCTTTCGTTCTTAGGACTGCACTTCAATTCCGATAATGAAAAGAGAGGAAGAAGTACTGATCAGCTGTTCGTGTCAATACAAGTGATCCAGCACTAGGCGTCGCTCAAGCGGACTCCTAAATCACTTCCTTCCTTCCTCCTTCCAACCACTAAAAGTGAGTGGCTACCAACCCGATTAGCTAGCCCTACTTGCTAGTCTTCACATCTAAATCTTGCGTTCGTGCTTGCCCCGATCAAACGATACCAAGTATTAACTAAAAGATATCAAGATAAGGGAAATAGACTTGGATCTGTATGCTTGTCATTAAAAACGTGTGAATGGTTACTTACTACGTGCTTGCCTATTCAAAATGTTTACCATATGCATATATACAAGTTAGAATGCTTACTTCTTCTTCTATAAATATGCTTTATGTAGAACACCCTTGCCATGCATCAATTATTCAGGGAGACTATGCAAAATACATCACACAATGCTATATATCCCCTGATTTCAATGCCTCAGCTACATAAATGCAAACTTAACACAAACGCCGTTGATCACGGACAACTTGTGCACAAGGCCTCTCGGTTCCTGCGGACGGACGCTGGGGCACTGGCACCGATCCGATCCGGACGGAACCTCAAGATTAGTCTCTCCCATAGGCGAGATGGCGTGCAGCGATACATGTGCCTCCGTCACCTTAGCCTGAGACTAAGACCGTCCATTATGGCATCAAAGCCAGTGATCCCCTCGTATATTTAAACCTGTTGCTACTAACTTGTGTCTTCTTGACAGGGAAGGCAAGGTAAGTATTGTGCAGGTGGTTCAGACGGACAGGTAAATGTCACCGAACGGGGACGGGTTATTTCAATAATTCTATATCTATGTCTTGTTGTAAAATAAACTAAGGCAAGATAGAAACCCACAAGAAATATGCATGCTTCATTAAAACAACGTGTTGATTGGTATAGTTGGGTTAGCTTGCCTTCACCAGTACGTTTCGATGTACTGACCCTCGTTGAAACAGGTTCCCCGCGCTAGGAGAACCAAGCGAGGAGCAGGAGACAATCCCCAATCCAGTCCAGCTGTAGGCACGCCTCGACCGTGCCACCTTTGACGCATTTTGAAGAAGAAGCCTTTTTGAAGAAGAAACTAGCCACCAAAGCAGTCATGCAGCTCCGTGGCAAGGCAGTCGTTCCGTCCCAAGGTCTTATATTTTGTGTTTAGTAAGGGATGTAATGTACAGGACTGCTATCTCATTTTGTGTCAACACTTTTGTAAGCCCATAGAGGCAATCCTTATGACTCAGTTCAAGGAGTTTGTAATAGATGTTCATATTATCAATAAAAGAGAACTTTTCCATGTTTTAATCTGTGTTCAATTATCTGCGTACTCTGAATATGTGCTCGCTATGCGAAACAAAAATACTTAGCCTTGTGCGGTGCGCAACCTAGGCCCGCACGGCGGTCACGCCCGGGGGACGACTATCGATTCCACGGGATCGGGGCGTGACACATAGTTTGCTAGGATTATAGTTGTAGTCTTGAATTTGAACATTTTGTGCTTGGTAGTTAAAGTTTGATAAGTTTGAGTTGTTCTTACAGACTGCGACCCGATGATTATCCCTTAGTGTTAAATCGCATAATTTGTACCCCCACCTCGATACAAGTTAGATCCATTTCCCTTTAAACGGCTAGTAACTCTCATATCCCTACGATTGACACATGTTCTATGAGCACTGTGACTAAGGCTTAAGATGACCATGATCTATATAATAGGATACTCTAATAAGCACGAAGACCCCTTCTTGTAAACCTTAATAGGAATTCCTACATTTTCTTTAAGGCATTAGCGTATTAATTTATTATTCTAAGTTGAGTAATATGCCTCGCCACCTAGTATCACACAGTCCTCTTAACCCATTGGTGAAGTATAACCAAATGACACCAACTTTAGACTTGCATAAGAAGATAACATTTAGACTATAGAAATGGAAGGACCTATCCCTATTTGGTCGACTAGCGACTTAGACAAGGAGGTTGTATGATAACTGTAGAGATTGTAGAGCCTTTTGTTATTATTGCTTATGTTGTTTTTGTTTTTGCAAACTTAAATTATTTTGTAACTTCTCTCATCATAATCCAGCGTTATATTTTCTGTGCTACCTCGAATTATACTGCTATTATAGCCTAGTTTTTTTTTGCAAGCTTATTCTTTATCAAGCTTGTTCATGACATATGTATTATTGGGTATACACACTAATACATTTCAGAATCAGTGTATTAAGGTCTAGCTAACCTTAGTGCGCTTGATTCGCCCTTCGCATAACTACTTTACGTGGATTGAGATATATAGTGATTAGTAGACGAATGTACTTGCCCTCTAGACATGTCTGAGCGTATTGTATCGGCTACATGACTGTACTAATACGAGCATGCGAACGAAAAATTATCAAAATAGGATTTCAATCCACAACTGCTTTGACAAATCCCATTTGAATTCTTTAAACACTTTGATTCCCATACTTCCATTCTATTACCCCTCCTTGAACGCTTTACCATTGTTTTTCGTCTTTCTTTGTTTCGGAAAGACGAAACCTCGTGCTTGGAAATAAGTGATACACTGATAGTGCTAGGTATACCCCATAGGCTAATCATATGACTTGGTGACCCTCTATTATAAA
The DNA here is from genome assembly GCA_036927795.1 of Iris macrosiphon. Lineage (NCBI taxonomy): Eukaryota > Viridiplantae > Streptophyta > Magnoliopsida > Asparagales > Iridaceae > Iris > Iris macrosiphon. Next base: position 45,852,812 of record JAYESA010000005.1, on the reverse strand, counting down.
TGATTAAGAGCATATCATAGATGTTATGTTTGGTATTAAAAACTTTGAGGATTAAATAACATGATTAAATAATTTGGGGCATAGTCTTCTTAGATGTATAGCCTTAAATGATAGATGGGTAAAATCTAAGTTGGGTAGAAACTGCAATGTTAACTTAAGGAGAATTCTTTAGAATCTAATCAAGTGAGGTTAGATAGAGAAACCATACCCTAGTTTAATTTCGAGGACGAAATTGTTTTAAGTTGGGTAGATTGTAAATCCCCTCACCCAAAATTAGGCCTAATTTTCTTAGATAGTAAAAATTAGGGCTAGCTTGAGCCAATTACAATTTTGAACCCGGTGTTTAGGATAATAAACGAGAAAAGATTGATAATATGGAAAACGAGGTCTTATACGAAAACGCGCCCTTCTTTTATGTTTACAAACAAGATTGTACAATTTAATCCTATACGAGGATGTCTGAGTATAATTTATTTAATCTGGATGAATATTGCTATAGGTGCCTGATCTGCAGTCGATCACTTTAGCCCTTGGACCACACGATGGTGAAGAAGTGCCGTAGAAGACAGGAAGCAGCTTCGCAGGTTGCTAAAGAGGGTGGATGCCCGATGCCAAAGTCGTCGATCCCTTCTCTTTGCCTGAGCTCTGGATTCTCCTCTCTCTCTTGACCTCCAATCTCTGTGACTGTTGGATCTGATACTGGATCTCTCGATCAGTTTTTCTCCTAATTTCTTTGACCTTGATTTCCTCGACCTCTTTTCTTCGACCTTGATTTCCTCGACCTCTTTTCTTCGACCTTGATTTTCCTCCCTTTCCCTCTGTTGATAGAGGTCTCTATTTATAGAGTTTTTAGTGACAGTGACCACACAGTCGGTGTAAAAATCGAGTAGTGGAAAGTACAGCACCCTTTTACACAACGGTTTAAAATAACCAATGCTTGCGTATAAATGACCTTTTGAGTGAGCATGTGACGCGTGTCCAACTAAGGGGACAAAACGCGTATATCTGCTATGAAGATCACGGCGTAGAAGCCACGTAGGTAGTTATCCCTTGTGTAGAAAAGGTTGGCGTAGAAGCCAATGACTGTCACCATGGCGTAGAAGCCAAATAGGCATAGAAGCCGAGTAGGCGTAGAAGCCAAGTAGGCATAGAAGCCGAGTGGTCATAGAGGCCGAGCAGGCATAGAAGCCGAATAGGCGTAGAAGCCGAGCAGGCGTAGAAGTCGAGTAGGCGTAGAAGCCGAATAGGCATAGAAGCCGAATAGGCGTAGAAGCCGAGCAGGCGTAGAAGCCGAGATGATGTAGACGTTTCAGCCAGAATTACGGTTCTTGGAGATATAATCAAATCGCTTGTATTAAATGCAGAGATCTACCCCCATCCTGTGCATTAAATGCAGATGCTTGTCTTTAAGATTTGCCATCATTTCGCGCATTAAATGCAGATACGCGCCTCGAACTCTGCATGAAGAGTAACTGCTGAGGTGGCGGTCTGTTGGCCTTCCGCGGAGCATAAGAATCTCACGTTCGCCTGTGTAGAACTGGGCAGCATATTTCCTTATATGCGTAAGAGCAGCCTACGCAAAGGGGATGTCACTAAACGACGGTTCGGTGACATTTAATCAAATCTCCTGCATTAAATGCGGAGATCCGCTATTATCCTGCGCATTAAATACAGAAGCGTGTTTTGAAGGCCTGCCACCCTTCTGTGCATCAAGTGCCGAGACGTGCTTTGGGCATCAGTCAGTATTCGGCGCTTTCAAATGCAGAGATGTGCCTCGGGCAACTGTCATAGGTCTGTGTATTAAATGCAGAGACGTGCCTCGAGCCCTGTACGAAGTGCAGCTTTTGACGTGGCAGGCTGTTTGTCTTCTGCGGAGTGTAAACAGCTCACATCTGCCTGTGTAAAACCAGATAGCGTATTCCTTCGTACGCGTAGAAGCGATTTACGCAAGGGAAATGGTGGTAAATGACAGCCTGGGTTGCAGTACCATGCCATCATTATAGCCGTCGCCTGGATAGTCGAGCAGTACTTTTTGTTAGGAGTCCAGACGTCAGGTTCATTGGAGGATCTGACAGGTTCATTTCGAAGAATACGAAGCGTTCCTCATATACTTCAATGCTGCATTGAAAGCTGATGAGTTTTACTCCATAAAGGCGATGAAGTACCCTGTTTACGCTGAAGCAGCCTGGACATACTGTATTATGCAGATGGTCCTTGAGCCTATATTTCATGCTGTGCTCAGTGGAAAAGCTCTGTTGCACGTTTGATGGCTTTGAGGTCCTCTGTTTACGCTGCTCTGCATCCACATGCTACGTAGAGTTATCCTCCAGATAGTTGCAGTGCCCCGGCCTCAAAGGTAGAGCTTTTGGGACGAGAAGGAACGACTGAAAATCCTTCGCACACGTTGTACGTGACCGCGCTAGGTCGTCTTCTGTGCTGATAGCCTCTTTGAGGAAGATGATGCACAGAGACGTTTCATCTTTTACGCCCACATTGCTAATGTGTCAGCGCAAAAACTCCAAATTTTCGCAGTCGGGCTTAAAAGCTTTGACTGTCGAAAGTTGGGGTATAAAATTTGAGTGTTACGCTTCTGGATGAAAATTCTGATGTAATAACTCAATTTTATCAGTCTGGCGTAAAGCACAGACCGTATACTGCCAATCTTGAATTTTACGCTTTAGGAAATGGATTCCAGCGTAAAAGCTCAAGTTTCACAGTCTTGGCGTAAAGCACAGATTGTTGATTTTTGGCATATGCTGCAAGATCTGCAATGTCTATTTGTAGGGACTGATGCATTTTTTTTCTTGCACTCTTGCAGTTGACTTGTATGTGTCTCCGCTAGCCGATGTGATGGGTTCTGCCACAGGGATGCTGCACTCCAACTATCTGGAGGATTTGTCACATGTGATATTTCCTATCTCTGGGCCCCAGTATCCCGAAGGAAGGGAAATTTTGATATCGGCTCAGGGCGAGCGAACGCTGCTAAACTTGATCAACGGAGAGCCCCTGACGTACATAGACGGGGACCAGTACCTGAAGCCGGCTTTCCTCTTTGGGGACATGATTGACAAGCACTCCCAGACGAAGCCCAAGGGAGAACTATGGGTTTTTCCTGCCGAGGGTTTGGTTTTATATCTGCCCAAGATGCCAAGAGACTATGCCATCTCGGCTTTCTTCCATGCTACGCATCCCAGGAGGATGTCGTGGACGTTGACTCCCGATCTTCACGGCAGGCCGGGGCAGATCTTTCATCTGAAAGAAGCTGACCAGGGGTCGTTCGTCAGTCAGCCTACTGGCTCTGTGACGTTGTTCAGGGGACTGTACCCGGGCAGCGTCCCGAGTGAAGATAGTTTAGTGATCCAGCCGGTGCAATTACCGACTTTTTGCAATGATTTTATGGGGCACGGGGGAGTATACCCTAAGGTGAACCCTCGGTGCGGTGGGTGGATTACCCCTACGAATCTTCGATGGGCTCGTTTAGTTGATTGGGCCCTGAAGCATTTTCAGACCGAGTTGGAGAGTATTGGTCTGTTTGTAGCTGTGAGTGCCACCAGTATTGGGCTACCTCCCAACCCTAACCTGTTTCTGGCACTGATGGAGCGATATATTTTGCTCACCGGGACTTTCGCCACTCCACTGGGGGAGTTGGGATTGGCCCTCCATGAGATGGTAGAGATCTCGAGACTGCCGATGGGGGATACTCCGTATGAAGAGTATGTTCCTACGAACCGGGAACTGGGGGATTCAGACCCTCAGTTAGTGGAAGTGTATCAGGAGCTGATGTGCCACTACCTCGCTTGCACCACTTTTTATGGTGAGCCTTCATATTTGGATCACATCAATAAATGGACGTCCTACTGTCATGTCCCAGTCCCAAAATATCGAGGGACTAGACACGTGGCAATGGCCAGCAGCACACACCGATGGACAAACCTAATTTAATGGATCCATCGGGGCATACTTAAGCTGTATTACAACTATCAGGGTCTACTAATACTAATCTCATCCACAGAAAATAAATATAGCAATATCAGAATCAATAAGCAAGATTAATCACAATAAAACATGATCTCGGGAAATAATCCGATAATGAGTCTAATACAACTGTCAAGATACAAAAATAAAGATAACCGCAGAAAATACTGAGTATGGAAACAGTATATACTCAGAAGATACCCGAAGAGATCACTCGACTACCGGATCTGGTACTGCTCCAGTGTCTGCTCCTGTTCCTGCTTTTGCTCCTGCTAATGCTCCTGTCCTGTATATCTCTGGGTCAAACTCGTCTGCTAATCCTGGGGACATAATCCGGATCTAGGTCCTCAGGGGACATAGCAAGGTACAGATAATACAAGCCAAAGATAAATGTAGTGCAGCAAATAAATGAAATAATAGGGTAAATATATAACCAGCTAAGTGATATGCAATTTGAGAGCAGCACTAGAACTCAAGCTGAAATTACTACAAGCTCTGTGTCGGAGAGTCAGTAACAGTGATATCATGTGGTTGTCTAGCTCGAAGAGAGACTAAGACGCCGACATAATATATAATCAACCTGTAGTTTGTGTGTCTCTCCCCACCCAATGTAATCATACGTCTCATGTCCACGATGTCTCATGTCCATGCCACGCAGGATCATAACTAATGCATCAAGTCATATAATATCTAAGCAAAGGAATAAGTCATGAAAAACTGTATCCTATACAGAATCACCATGAATATCTCAGGACGATTCTGTATCATGAATAGTGTCAGGTGTCCTGGGTTATGTCATACTTGATAAGACAAGTACAAGAATGCAAAGGGTCACGATAACCATCTCTAGGTGACGTACACAACTCCGTATACGGTGTTGGCACCCGACCATAATCGGACGCTAAGTAAGTCACACGGTCCTAGGTTGAAGTATGTATAACAAGTATATATGTCAAGAAAGTAAGTAGCAAAAACTGCAGAGATTGGCAAGGTACACTTGCCTGGGGTTCTGGCTCCAACTGTAGCTCTAACTTCAGCGAGAATTGCAGGGACTCCTCCGGTTGCTGAAATAAATATCACCGTTAGATTCAGAAAATATCAATCAGCTAGAAACGCCTGTCCTTGAGTCCAATTTGGACACAGGGGCGAAAATAACAATTTTTGGTCAAAGCGGGTCCACATGTGGGCCGCTTTGCACCGAAAAATGTGTCAGGGTCAAAGGTCTCCAAATCTGTCAAACTTAGTGTCAACAAGTCAGGAACGATGATATGAACCCAACGAAACTTCCAGAATTGGATTCCGATGAGCCAATCACAAAATCGCTCATCAAGTGGAGCCTGTGGGGCCCACGACACACGATTTTGTCAACGTTCTCAGAATCGAACCAATCTTGGGTCACAGGACCAGCGTATTGCTACGAGTCCGATGGCACAAGTTTCGTTTCGATCCGTCATGTGTACACTAAGTTACAGGAGAACCAGAAAGGACGGATACGGGGCGTTGTCGGCGGATACGCGTTAATTCCGGTGTGCACGCACATCCAAATCAACTTCTGTGAACTCCCGCACGTCCGTATCGACGGCGCTCACGTATCGGTGAAGACCGCACGCGATCAAGTCATCCTGTTTGGCGGGGCGTACTCGATTCAGGGGTGAAACAGGGCGTTGTTTTTCCTGTTTATGGATCGCGGTTCGCGATCGCCACAGGACGCGACGCACCGAGCGAGTTACACCGGCATCGAGAGGGTCACGCAGGGTTCGCGTCACAACTTATGGAACGAGAATCAGAGCTACGAGGAGAGAGAAAAGAGTACCTGAACAGGGCTCCGTTGAATGGGAATTTTCGTGTCCAAGGTGACACGACACAAGGGAATACGTGTCCTGTGTCCGGGCCGTGTCCGACCTATGGTTAGGGTTTCTGCTTCGAGTCGCCGTAGCTTCGTCGGAGGGCTCGCCGAGGCTGGGTCGGGCTGAGTGGAGGCTGAGCAACTCCGGCTCGAGGGGTTGGCGGCAGGAGCGGAGGGCAGCGGCAGCGGCGGAGCGGGGTCGTGGCCGAGCGGGACGGCGCTGAGACGCTGAGACAGAGGGAAGAAGAGCAGTGGGGGCTGGGCTCGGGGCTGCGGCAGGCGAGTGGCACTGGAGGTTAGCTGGGACGGAGGATGGCCGGAGTAGGAGGTTCTTGCCGGAGAAGAAAGGGGGAAAGGGAGATCCTAGTCGGCCGAAGGTAGGTTTAAATAGAGGGGAAAGGGAGGAGATCGGTCGGCGGTTTAAAGGGAGAGGAAGGGGAGGCGGCCGGAGGTTGAAGGGAGCCGAAGAGGGAACGTCGCCGACGTTACACGGTGGCCGGAAGTGAAGCGGCGCCGGAACGGTCGGGTTCTGGGAGAGAAAGGGGTTTGGGCTATTGGATCCGGGTCGGGTCGGGTTCAATTCGGATCCGACCCGACCCGTTAAGGCTGGGTTGGGTTTGGGTCGGTTCAGTTCAGCAGTTGGTTCGGTTTGGTTTGTTTTGGTTCAATTGAACCGAGTTTATTTAGGGTTTATTTTGGTTTAATAATAAAATAGTTTTTAGGGCTTTAAAAATACTTCCGGGGTCCAATAAATTTTCAAAAAATTACCCTATGTCTAGTTTTTCATTTTACACCATAAAATATTATTTTCATAATATTTTAATATTATTTAATAACATTTAAAAATCATTTAATAATTAAAACACCTTAGTTTAATTAGAGAAAAATCCCAGAAATTTATAGAAAATTATAAAAAATTCTAAATTAAAAATTCTTGAAAATCAGGGGGTTTACAATCTACCCCCCTTAAGAGGATTGCGTCCTCGCAATCAAAGAATAACCGATCAACAGAGATGACACGGTTACAAATATTATTCGAAGCACATTACTATCAAGAAAAATCAAAGTTGAGAGTTTTGAAGAAGAACACATAGGAAAAATCATTTTCCTAAGCATTAAAAGTTATGCAATCTCCCGTATAAAGGAGATCTAGAAGACTGCAGTTTTAGAAAACTAGGTTATTATTTAAAAACATATCAGGTTATAAGTTATAAAACATTCTAGATTATTTAACAAGTTCAAAATTACTAGGTTATCACTAGATTATTTAGCTAGTCAGGTTAAGTCTAAGGTCATGAACCAGCAGGCACGAACTAAAGCAATACTAGAAACGATAGCTACGAATCACTTACTCGCATTAGCTACTCCATGATTCTGCGCATCCTCCAAAGTCATCACGAAAGCTTGTCTGCGTCCTTGCAGTCGATTCCTCTGCTGTTGCTGAGCCTGTTGGAAGAGCAGTGCCTGGGGTATCAAAGGTGGCCTCGGCTGATACCCTCCTGGAGGTGGTGGTATAACTCCTTCAACTTCCGTTTGCGGTGCTCCCAATGCTGGATAGGCTGGCCTCGGTGCTGGTAACGCTTGTTGGTTTACCATTGGTGCTCTTTCTCGACGCTCCGGGCATTCCCTCATTGAATACTGACTGGACCCACAAGCTAAACATACTTTCATTTTTCGTCTGCCCTCGTTCTCTATATGGCCTCGCTTGCGACAATATTGACAGACAGGTAGTGCCTGTGAAGATTCTTCTGATGGTTGCTGTACGTGAGGTCTTTTTGTAGCTTCTTCCTGTGGTGCTCCGGCTGGTGCTGATGTAGATGGCCGCTTCAGACTGGTCTTTCTCCTGGTGACGCGCTCCATGCATCGAGCTGCAGCAAGGACGTCCGAGTAAGATATAGGTGCAACGGATCCAATTAGTTTATATAGCTCTAAGTTTAGTCCGTCGAAGAACTTCTCGGCCTTCTCTTCTTCTGTCGGGATCAAGGTTGGGGTGAAGCGACTCAAACGAATAAATTGTGCGTTGTACTCTTCCACTGTCATGCTGTCTTGAGTGAGGTGATTGAACTTATCCCGAAGTTCTGATCGAGCGATGGCTGGAATGTACATCTCCTAAAAGAGTCTAGAGAACTCTTCCCAAGTGACTCGGTCTGGTCTGAGCCACGTCTCCTCAGATAGCCACCAGTGATGTGCATTGTCCGTCAATTGCATTCTGACTGCAGTCATCCAGCGTTCTCGTGGAATCTCAGCTGCTTTTAATTGATGTTGTGTGTTGGTGAGCCACTCATGAACTTCTGTGGGCTCCTCTTTTCCTGAGAAGGTACGGGGCTTCGGCTGGCAGAAATCAGAAATAGAGCCCGTCATTGGTCATCGTGCTGGTAGATCTGCCTGCTCTAGTGTGTTTACTAGGCTGTGACTCAAAGCCTCTTGTTGAGCTTGCATTATTGCATAGATTATTTGAAACATCTGCTGTCCGTCCATGGCCTGCCCTTGTGGTATTACGGGCATTTGTGGAGTAAATTACGTCGATGGTGGAATGTTATCTTGCTGGATTCCAGAGGCATGTTGATTCGCTTGAATGTGTTATTGAGCAGATTGACCTTCTTCTACTGGTGTTACTTCCTCTTCATTGGTTACCAAAATATCTCGTGGTGATATTGCAGGAGTCTCGTCGTTTGCTCGAGGATCCATTACTCTGCAACCAAAATAAACAATAAGAGGCGTACAGGAATCAAGGTAGGATGCAAGTCAAGAAATTGATTTGAATCCGATATAGATATCAAGAACGTTTCAAGCAAGTGGATGAGATCCTAAAAAAACTTATCCTATTCTTATTGCAGGCCTGTTCGGTCCCTAAGTTGAAATCGAACAATTTAGTCGTTGACCTGCATGGGCCACCACAAAAACCATGTCACGTCCCAGTCCCAAAATATCGAGGGACTAGACACGTGGCAATGGCCAGCAGCACACACCGATGGACAAACCCAATTTAATGGATCCATCGGGGCATACTTAAGCTGTATTACAAGTATCAGGGTCTACTAATACTAATCTCATCCACAAAAAATGAATATAGCAATATCAGAATCAATAAGCAAGATTAATCACAATAAAACATGATCTCGGGAAATAATCCGATAATGAGTCTAATACAACTGTCAAGATACAAAAATAAAGATAGCCACAGAAAATACTGAGTATGGAAACAGTATATACTCAGAAGATACCCGAAGAGATCACTCGACTACTGGATCTGGTATAGCTCCAGTGTCTGCTCATGTTCCTGCTTCTGCTCCTGCTAATGCTCATGTCCTGTATATCTCTGGGTCGAACTCGTCTGCTAATCATGGGGACATAATCCGGATTCAGGTCCTCAGGGGACATAGCAAGGTACAGATAATACAAGCCAAAGATAAATGCAGTGCAGCAAATAAATAAAACAATAGGGTAAATATATAACCAGCTAAGTGATATGCAAGATGAGAGCAGCACTAGAACTCAAGCTGAAACTACTACAAGCTCTGTGTCGGGGAGCCGGTAGCAGTGATATCATGTGGTTGTCTAGCTCGGAGAGAGACTAAGACGCCGGCATAATATATAATCAACCTGTAGTTTATGTGTCTCTCCCCACCCAATGTAATCATACGTCTCATGTCCATGACGTCTCATGTCCATGCCACGCAGGATCATAACTAATACATCAAGTCATATAATATCTAAGCAAAAGAATAAGTCATGAAAAACTGTATCCTATACAGAATCACCATAAATATCTCAGGACAATTCTGTATCATGAATAGTATCAGGTGTCCTGGGTTATGTCATACTTGATAAGATAAGTACGAGAATGCAAATGGTCACGATAACCATCTCTAGGTGACGTACACAACTCCGCATACGGTGTTGGCACCCGACTGTAATCAGACGCTAAGTAAGTCACACGGTCCTAGGTTGAAGCATGTACAACAAGTATATATGTCAAGGAAATAAGTAGCAAAAACTGCAGAGATTGGCAAGGTACACTTGCCTGGTGTTCTGGCTCCAACTGTAGCTCTGACTTCAGCGGAAATTGCAGGGACTCCTCCGGTTGCTGAAATAAATATCACCATTAGATTCAGAAAATATCAATCAGCTAGAAATGCTTGTCCTTGAGTCCAATTTGGACACAGGGGCAAAAATGACAGTTTCTGGTCAAAGCGATGTCCACATGTGGGCCGCTTTGCATCGAAAAATGTGTCAGGATCAAAGGTCTCAAAATCTGTCAAATTTAATGTCAACAAGTCAGGAACGATGATACGAACCCAACGGAACTTCCAGAATTGGATTCCGATGAGCCGATCATAAAATCGCCCGTCAAGTGGAGCCTGTGGGGCCCACGACACACGATTTTGTCAACGTTCTCAGAATCAAACCAAACTTGGGTCACTGGACCAGCGTATTGCTACGAGTCCGATGGCGTAAGTTTTGTTTCCATCCGTCGTGTGTACACTAAGTTACAGCGAGAACCAGAAAGGACGGATATGGGGCGTTGTCGGCGGATACGCGTTGATTCCGGTGTGCACGTACATCCAAATCAACTTCTGCAAAATCCTGCACGTCCGTATCGACGGCGCTCATGTATCGGTGAAGACCGCATGCGACCAAGTCGTCCCGTTTGGCGGGGCGTACTCGATTTCGGGGTAAAACAGGGCATTGTTTTTTCTGTTTTTGGATCGCGGTTCGCGATCGCCACAGGATGTGACGCACCGAGCGGGTTGCACGGGCATCGAGAGGGTCACGCAGGGTTCGCGTCACAACTGACAGAACGAGAATCAGAGCTTCGAGGAGAGAGAAAAGAGTACCTGAATAGGGCTCCGCTGAATGGGAATTTTCGTGTCCGAGGCGACACGACACAAGGGAATACATGTCCTGTGTCCGGGCCGTGTCCGACCTAGGGTTAGGGTTTCTGCTTCGAGTTACCGGAGCTTTGCCGGAGGGCTCGTCGAGGCTGGGTCGGGCTGAGCGGTGGCTGAGCAACTCCGGCTCGAGGGGGTGGCGACAGGAGCGGTGGGCAGCGGCAGTGGCGGAGTGGGGTCGTGGCCGAGCGGGACGGCGCTGAGATGTTGAGGCGGAGGGGAGAAGAGCAGTGGGGGATGGGCTCGGGGCTGCAGCAGGCGAGTGGCGCTGGAGGTCGGCTGGGACGGAGGATGGCCGGAGTAGGAGGTTCTCGCCGGAGAAGAAAGGGGGAAAGGGAGATCCTAGTCGGCCGGAGCTAGGTTTAAATAGAGGGGAAAGGGAGGAGATCAGTCGGCGGTTCAAGGGGAGAGGAAGGGGGGGCGGTCGAAGGTTGAAGGGAGCCGAATAGGGAACGTCGCCGACGTTACACGACGGCCGGAGGTGAAGCGGCGCCGGAACGGTCGGGTTCTGGGAGAGAAAGGGGTTTGGGCTATAGGATCCGGGTCGGGTCGGGTTCAATTCGGATCCGACCCGACCCGTTAAGGCTGGGTTGGGTTTGGGTCAGTTCGTATCAGCAGTTGGTTCGGTTTGGTTTGTTTTGGTTCAATTGAACCGGATTTATTTAGGGTTTATTTTGGTTTAATAATAAAATAGTTTTTAGGGCTTTAAAAATTCTTTCGGGGTCCAATAAATTTCCGGAAAATTACCCTATGTCTAGTTTTTCATTTTACACCATAAAATATTATTTTCTTAATATTTTAATATTATTTAATAACATTTATAAATCATTTAATAATTAAAACACCTTAGTTTAATTAGAGAAAAATCCCAGAAATTTACAGAAAATGTGAAAAATTTCAAATTAAAAATTCTTGAAAATCAGGGGGTTTACACCTACCTCTTCTTTCACCGGTCCAGGACTGCTAAGCCGGAGAAGGTATTGGAGGGCAAGGATCTGCCTGTGAATCCTCTGAGCGTGCTTAATGCTCAGGTAGTCGACGATCTCATAGTAGATGCTGGTGCTCCGGACCGGCTCCTCGACGAAGGGATGGGCAAGTATCCTGTAGGCACTAAGGCCTATAGTTATGTGAGGCGTTGTCGCAGGCCTCTGTCCAGGGAAGCTCAACTGGCTGGCTTCCTCTCCATATGGCTGCGTCGAGTAGTAGTGCCCGGCGTCGCATCTGCGGACCGCATTCACCGTAACACGCTATGGCCTGCAGTGCGTCTGGTGTTCGGGGCAAGACTGGGCTTGCTCCCTGCCATGGTGTGTCCTATACAAGCTGGCCTGAGGCCATGACTGACGGGCTGCTCGCCGATGAAACTCGGCGTGATAGCTCTCCCAGGGTAGAATTACCATACCTGTATTTGATGGGATGGTTAATTCTCCATAACCCCAGGGTTATGTCTCCCGAGTCTGGCAGTAGCTCGGGGGCTAGATTCTTGTTGAACTACGGGAAGTCTTCCTGGAATGTGAACACAGTTATAGACTGTCGGCGGGTGCTGGGCCTCACTCACAGCTGGAAGCTTTTCTGCACTGTCCCCTCCGTACATCGCAATCAATTGGGGATTAGGCTTGAGGACTCAGGTAGAGAGAAGACCAATCTTTCTCCTGAAGCTTTTAATTGGTTGGTCTGCATTAGGCCTTCCCATTTGCTGTATAGAAGTGAAGATTATTGCTTCTTGGAGCCCTACCTGCCTAGTCGGTTTGCCAGGCAGTTCGGGTATGATCAGTTGCACGTGGGCAACGCCGTCACTAGCTTCCGATCCAGGGGTGGACTCATTGATGGGGCGAGAGGCTGGCGGTACTTCCTTATGGGTTGTACTGGAGCAATTTTCACTGTGCCAGTCATTACCCTCTCCACGGAGCTGCGCATCCTGCACTCGTATGCCCAGTTCTATGTGGCAACGAACACCTTCCATCGCGATTTTGATATGCATGGAAGTTTCAGGGTGAAGTCTTCCAAGTCTGGGAGAAGAGTCGAAGTCCCCTCGGTTTCTTTCAACGAGGGTGAGGAATCCGTCATTCCAGATGAGCCTCTGTTGGCGGTGTCGAGGGGTGAAGTACCTCTGCCTGCAGGGGCTTTGGTAATCCCCGGGAAGCGAAGGGCTCCTGCTCCGAAGGAAACTTTTCCTCGTAAGAGGAAGAAGAAGATGGTTAATCATCCTCTCCGGATTACTGGCAATGAGGCTCCTGGAAGTGAGTCTACATCTCCCCATGTCGGGGATGATTCTTCGATTGGGGGTTCCTCGCCTTTTAGAGAGGGACCCTCTACAGTTCCGGCTAGTGGTGCCGGAGAATCTCTGCTGGAGGTTGCCATCGCTGCTACTGCTTCAGGTAGTGGAACGAGGTCGCCTCCGGGGCTAAGCATAACAAGACTCCGTATACCTTTATGCGGATCGGCATCGGGAGGGACCCCTGCCGTGCCTGTAAGCGCACTGGCGAGATTCCAGCTGATGAGCCTCGGTTGGAATTTGACGAGGACCTGGAAGACTATTTTCCAGTGTCAGTTAGCAGACCCCTTTCTCCAGGTATGACAGCTTGCTTAGCATCATTAAAAAATGATTTAGCTGTACAGGCTGCAGATGTGACATATATGTCGTCTGCCATGGGTAAATATCGTCTTCACGCCTCTTTTTAGAAAAGTTAATATCGTTTCGATACTAACTTCCTTTGGCCTTCTTTTCAGGGGAAGACCTCTTCGGGGAGGGCAGTGTAGACGCTCTCTTCGGCTCTGTGTCAGGTCCTGGCGGCGATACAGAGGTGGCTGATTTTAAAGAGGAAACATCTTCGGCTGTCGGCTCGCCTGTTGACGAAATTCTGATATCTCAAGAGGAGGATGAGCCTGTCATTGCGACAATGCCTCCTTCGAGTGCGCTGGTATCTTCTTTCGGTGTTGGCGCTTCTTCTTTCATCGCACCACCTGTTGAGGCGAAGGCCGTGGCAACATCGTCTGCGGTTGTTCTTGGAGGGGGACTCGCCAATATCGAGGCCACTCCCGGCGTCAATTCGGATCTAGCCGCCCTGACCGAGCAATATACTGGCATCTTCTACACCACTTTAAAAATGTTAATATCAATGGTGTTGGCGTAGAATTTGGGCTTTGCGTCGCTGAAGAGGTCCTCCCGATTTTCGATAAAGGCGGTCAGGGAATTCGGCGATAGTGGGGTAGCTGACACCCTGGAGGCGATGGTTAATGGTCTGGAGCAGCCCATTAACGAATATCTGCAGCTAGCTCGAGACAACATTGAGGATCTGGTCCAGGCTAGATATGAATCCTTGACTGCGCATCTTGTTGAAAAGATAGAAGGTCTGAATAAGTTCATCCAGACTAATCAGTAGGAGATGGATGAAGGAAAAGTCATCTTGGAGGAGACTATTGCTCTTTAAACGAAGTGCCAGGCCGAGCATGACGAAAATGTAGCGAGGGACCGCAAACTGGAGACAAAGCTTGCTCAGGCAAAGGAGTGGGCTTCTCAGTCGTCGGAAGGTCTAGATGTAGCGAATGGCCGACTGGTCATAGCACAACAGAACTTGGCGAGTGCAGGGGTCGCCTGTGCTGGTTTCCTTCGGGCTAGAGCCAAACTGTCCCTCCTGCTAGATGATGAGGCACGGTTAGAGCGGGTCCGCGCTGATGTCTTAGATTCCAGGACTGAGAAGATGGCCGTACTGGCGCAGCAGCTTCGCGACCTGACCGCTCCCCCTAAATAATGTACTTTTGCTTTTTGCTTTTCAATGTACTTTCGCTCTTTTTTGGGAATAATAAAGAGGCTCTCATCTGACTTTGTGGACCCATTATTTCGGAATATAAATGACAGGTTAGGGTGAAAGTGATATCAGAGGTAATATGGACATGATATACTCTCGGTAAGCTTTAGCAGGGCATATCTATTCAGAGGTTATATGGACATGATAGAATATGCTTTAACAGGACATATCTATTCAGAGGTAATATGAACATGATAGAATATGCTTGGACTAAAGTTTGGACACAAAACACTATCAGAGGTAGTATAGACGTGATAGGTCTGGATGTTCCAAATTAGTTAAACATATCTATTCAGAGGTAATATGAACATGATAGAATATGCTTTGACAAGACACACCTATTCAGAGGACATGATAGGATATGCTCTAACTAGTTTCGTTTTGGAAGTAGTTTTGTCAGAATGAGGTTTTTGCCATATTCCACTTGAGCAGAGGAGGTTTAAGCATAGTACCTTTTCAGGAATTTGCCATTGATAGGAGCCATTAGCAGGTCTCCATTAGGCTGGGCTAACCTGTAAGCGCCGTTTGAGAACGTTGTCTCGATCACATAAGGGCCTTCCCATTTGGGCTAGAATTTGCCCTTACTCCTGTGAGTAAGAATCATCGGCCTTCTTACGGCTAAAACTAGCTCGCCGACTTTGAACACTCTTTCCTTTACTTTTTGATTAAAAGTTCTGGAAATGCGTGCTTGGTAGAGCGCGATACAATGTTGAGCTTGGAGGCGTTTCTCGTCTAATCCTTCTAGCTCTTGAAGCCTTAACAGGTTATTCTTTTCTTGAGTCAGCTCATTAGCCACGGCTATCATGAGTGACAGAATTTGGATCTCGATGGGGAGAACTGCTTCGCTCCCGTAGACCAATGAGAATGGGGTGCAACCTATCGGTGCTCGTACCGTTGTGCGGTATGCCCAGAGATACTCTCCTAGCTTCTCATTCCGATTCTTTTTGTTCGAAGAGACAAACTTCTTCAAGAGCTTGATAATGGTTTTGTTGAAAGCTTCCGCCAAACCATTAGTAGCAGGATAATATGTCGTAGAGGCAACATTTTGTATCCAATTTTTATCGCAAAATCGATGAAACGCTTGGCTGATGAATTGCGGCCCATTGTCATGAATTATCCTCCGGGGAATCCCAAAGCGATAAATAACGTGATGCTTGATAAAGTTGATCACATTAGATGCCTTTACCTCAGCAAGGAGGATTGCCTCTGCCCATTTGGAGAAGTAATCCGTGATGGCCAGTATGAACCGGTGAACTCTGAAAGAAGACGGGTGAATAGGAACAATGATATCCATACCCCATGCTTCGAAAAGCCATGACGCAACCGTAGGATTTAGATATTCCGGAGGTTGATGGATAAAGTCTGCATGGACTTGACAGGCTCTGCATTGCCTTGTATACTTTATTGCATCTGTGATCATGGTAGGCCAGTAATAGCCCATTCTCCTGATGCGATCATGTAGCTTAGGATCGGGTTGATGCGCCCCGCACACGTCTTCGTGGGCTTCACGGATAATCCGTTGTGCTTCATCACCAGAGAGACATCGTAATAATAGTCCGTCATAAGACTGGCAGTACAGATATTGTGAAGATGCATCAAAATAGAAGCACAATGATCGTCTTTTGATGGATACTGCTTCTTTAGGATCCTCTGGCAAGATTCTGTATGCTACGAAATCTATAAAGGGACTTCTCCAGTCTCTCTCTGGAAGATCTGTGTCCACCGCGTAGTTGTGTTCTATGTGAAAGTTATTTTCACACAGAATAAATCTCTGTTAAGAAGGATTACCGAATTCTGCCTTCTTATAGGAGTAGCTAAATCTGCAGCTAGACTGGCTATGGCATCAGCTTCCAGATTCTGAGATCAAGATACATGCTCTAGGAAGAATCCTTTGAAGGTCATAGCTATCTCGACCGTTGCTCGGTGATAGGGGATGAGGTCTGGATTTTGGACTTCATATATTCCTCTAACTTGATTGACGATCAGCAGAGAATCACCGAAATCTTCCAGAGATTTGACGCCCAGCTCTTTGGCGACTTGGAGCCCGATTAGTAGAGCGTTATACTCTGCTACATTATTGGAACAGGGCTCGCTAAGAGAATATGCTCGGTAGATGATGAGCTTATCAGGAGTAACCAGGACAATTCCTACTCCCGAAACCACGTTTCCCCTGGGACCAGTCCTGGAGGCACCATCGAAGAACAACTGCCATGCATCACTTTCCATTGCGAAATTATATTCTACAACTTCGTCGGGAATGTCCTCGTACAGTTTGGAGGACTCCGGGATCGGATGAGCGGCTAGAAAGTCAGCCAATGCTTGGCCCTTGACGGACTTTTGAGGGACGTACACCATGTCATACGGTGTTAATAACATCGCCCAAGTCGCGAGTCGGGAATTAAGAACACTTGGCTTGTTCATCAGTACCCGAAGAGGATTGATCCTAGAGATGATGTGAATGGTTTGGCATGTGACATAGTGTCGCGTTTTCTGATTAGCGAACATCAGAGCCAAGCATTCTTTCTCCACTGGATTGTACCGGTGTTCGGCTCCGACCATCATCCTGCTGAGGTAGCATTTGATATCTCCGAACGCTTGCTGACAGGCTTCGTCCCACACGAAGGATACACCTTTCTTCATGAGACGAGAAAAGGGCTGGCATCTCCCGAAGAGGTTGGATATGAATCTCCGGATATAAGCTAGACGACCTTAAAATCCCCTGAGTTCCCTCAAATTGCGGGGCGATCGCATCTCTAAGATAGCCTTGACTTTATCAGGGTCCACTTGAATGCCTTTGGTGGTAATGACAAATCCCAGAAATTTGCCACTAGATACCCCCAGAAAGGACTTTGTAGGGTTCATTTTGAGTTGATGTTGGCGCATCAATTCAAATACTGTCTTCAAGTCTCGGATGTGATTATCCTTGAGGCAGCTTTTGACAGCTACATCGTCAACGTAACACTCCACTGTCTTGCGTAAATGCTCATGGAATATGTTACTCATAGCCCATTGGTACGTAGCCCCGGCATTCTTTAATCCGAAGGGCATGACCGTATAGCAATATACCCCAGTGGTGTCCGGAAGGAAGTATGCTTCTCGTCCTCAGGATGCATCTTGATTTGATTGTATCCTGAAAATCCGTCCATGAAAGATATACGTTCAAAATCGCATGTATTGTCAATCATGACGTCTATGATGGGAAAAGGAAACTCGTCCTTGGGGCAGGCTACGTTCAGATCTCGGTATGATGCAGACCCGTACCTTCCTATTCTTCTTCATGATCGGGACAACATTGGCGACCCAGTCGGGATGCTGTTCTTCACGGATGAAGCCGCAGGCTATCAGCTTCTTGATTTCAGCTTCAATGGCATCCATCATATTCGGGCGGAACCGGCGTTGGTGCTGCTTCACAGGCTTTGAATCGGGCAATATATTGAGCTTATGAGTAGCCACCTTTGGATCAAGGCCTGGCATGTCCTCGTAATTCCACGCAAAGTCGTCGATATATTCTTTTATCAGCTGGATAACTTCTTCCCTTTCAGCTGGGGAAAGATTGTTACTGATAAAAATCGGCTTTGGCGAAAGTTCATCCCCAACGTCAATCTGGATAACTTTATCTTCGGTAGGAGGTTCTCTCTGCTCGAAGCGGAACTCCCATTGTGTATCCATTTGCTGAGCCCAAGCGTTATTCTCAAACAGTTCAAATTCTTGTTCGTCTGATTCGAAGGAATCCGTCACTACCATATTTGCTGATAATGTTTCCTCGAGAGCGTGAGATGAGTCGGAGGGCGATGAGCCATCTTGAAAAGAGGAAAAGGTATCCTCGTTTGACTCGAAAGTTGTAAGGGAGATGGCATACCCTAACCCAAAATGAGTTTATTGGTAGTGGGGATCGCCGAGCAGCGGTATTCGTCTGCCTTTCCCGTAGTTGAGACCTGGTTTCAGCTTCAAGTTGTAACCCATACTTTGCATAATCTTCAAAGCTTGCGGGTTGTATCTGTGAACTTGCATTTTACCAGCATCGTCATCGAAGGAATCTTATTGTATAGTCCGTTCGCTGCGCATGCGGCCGAAGACTATTGAACGCTGACCGTTGCGGGCAGGTGGAACAATAAAGATAGAATCCTCATGTGGTCCATATGTCGTAACGACATTGGATGATGATGCTACTTCCCATACGTACGGATAATAGGAATCTATAGCTGCCAAGAATTTTTGTGATATAGGCTCTATATCGTCATGGGGAGAGGATCCCTGATTTGGAATCCGAGCGTCGATATACTGGAAAAGAGGTCCTTTATTATTATCAGAAACCGCATTCCTGGTTTCTTTTACATCACTCGGCTGTCCATTGCGCTGAAGGTTGATGACCAAGGGTGGAGGCTTCTGGTTCAGAGTGATCACTAGAGGATCATCCCCTTTCCCTGACCTGGTCTTGTTCAGGTGGATAGCTATAGGCTCTGTGGCACTTGGACGAGTAGTCCGTCCTTTCACCTGGATTGACAAAGGTTGCTTTGCAGAGGATTCTTCAGGCTCCCGGTGGGATTCCTTCTCTGCTTCGGCTAACACCTCTTTCGTGCAGTCCTGAGAGTACAACACGGCATCAGAGTAGTATGATTCTACTCCTTTGAACGGGTTCAGGTCAGCAATCTCTGTTCGTACTGTTCCTTGGGTGTCTACATATTTAAAGTATTGATGTAGAGTCGAAGGAACGATGTTGTGGTCGTGGATCCAAGGTCTACCCTGCAGGATATTGTAGGACACCTCTGAATCGATGACGTAGCATGTAGCCACCGATATAAGGTTGCCAATCTAGATCCTCAGACAAATTTTCCCCAATGGCTTACTTCTTCCGGCGTTGAAACCCACGATTGTAGTGGTGGTGTAAGCCAATTCGCTGGTGGGAATCCTCGGCGGTCTGAGCAGACTATGAGGAATGATGCTGATTGAGGATCCCGGATCTATGTGAATCCGGTCGACCTCCATGGAACCGATGTACCCGGTATAATAGAGGGGTCTGTCATGCCTGTTATGTTTTAACAGCATGTCATCTTGAGTGAAAGTGATGTTTGGGACCACCTCCATCACACTGTGGCATTGAGGGCACGCCACGGGTTCTTCGTCAGTAGACCTATTATTCGTTGTGTACGAGAGTGCAAATAATAGTTTTTAGGACAAGCCCTGCCAGAGGTAATATGGACGTAGACTTGTGTCTGGATAATTCACTGCGTAGTGATCTTCTTGAGCGAGGATAGTCCCGAAGAACTCATTGGAGAAACTTTTAGGGACTCTTTGTCACGTAGAAAAAGAATAAAAATCCACTTGGTGATGACTGTCCCCTGGTTTACAGATGCAGAGTGATGACCTTGGCCTCGATCAACTCCTGAATTCTCTTTTTTAGCGCATAGCACGTCTTCGTAGGGTGATGAGTGTACCGATGGAAGAGAAAATAATCTGGGTCATCGACTTTGCCAGCCTCCTCAGGATGTCTGATGTTGGGTAGCTGAAGCTTGCGTTCCTCCCTTAATATATTGAAGATTTCAATGATGTCATCTTTATTGAAGGAGAAAGTCCCATTTGGTCGTCGGGCGCCTGATGCCTGAGCTTTACGGTCTTCCGGAAAGATTGTCGACGTTGCATCATCTTCGGCTTTTGAGGAAATTTTACCCTCGGCTTTGGAAGCCGCCCTATTTTGTCGAGGTAAGTTACTCCCAGACATAACGTGGCATCTGTCCACAGAAGCTGATTTAGCAGGACCTGCCTCTGGCTGTACAGGATCAGACTTTGAAGACTTGGGCCTCGTAAGCGATGCAGTATATCCCAACCAGAAACGAGCTTGTTGACGGTGAGAATTACCATGCAACGGTGTTCATCTTCCTTTTCCATAGTTGAGGCCTTGTTTCAGCTTCAAATCATAACCCATGCTTTGCATAATATTTAACGCTTGAGGGCTATATCTATGGATTTGTATTCTGCCAGTTTCAGACTCGCGAAATTCTTTCTGTATGATCGAGCTGTTCTGCCTGCGACCGAAGACTATGGGATGATGATCGTCGCTAGTTGGAGGAATAATAAAGATGGAATCTTCGTGTGGTCCACATGTCATGACAACATTATATGTTGATGCATCTTCCCACAAGATCTTTCCGCGTCTGACCGTTAGGGGAACTGAAGCCTGTTTATGACCCTTGTCTTCAAGTTTCTGGATCAGATAATTGTGCAGGTCAGGAGGATTTACAGAAGAAGAAGATGATGGCTTGTTCCTTCTGTTCACATCAGTGGGCATGCAGATATTGGGAACCATAGTTTTCCCTGTGCCACCTATATACAACAGGTTGGCCATCTGGGGGGCGGATAATCCCCGAGGAGGGTGTCTTCTCGTGGATTGAGCCTTCTTTACGCTGAGGGGCTTCTACTGGCGTAATTTGGAGCTCTGCTCTGGTTGGCGTAAAGCCGAGGACGTCCTCAGTCTGCCATCATCTTCTCGCGTAATCCGGAGGACGGGCAGATTGTTCCCTCGCTGGCTTAAAGGCCGAGAAGTTGAGTAGTCCGCCGTTTGCTTTCCCTTGCGTAGATTGCAGGGATCATCTGCTTTTCCATGGAAGAAAGATGCATTTTTTCATGCGGAGCGCGTTTGGGATTCCTGATTTGGCGCTGAGGCATTATCAGAAATTTTGTCTATTCCGCCAGGGACGGGAGACTGAATTTTATGCGCAGGGCGCGGTGTACGCTTCTGGACTAGCGCTGAGGCATTATCCAAAGTTTCGTCTTTTCTGCCAAGGACGGGAGACTAAATTTTATGCGAAGAACGCGGATTATACTTCTGGGTTAGCGCTGAGGCTTTGCCAGAAGTTTTGTCGGCCCTGCCAGAGACAGGCGACTGAATTTTATGCGCAAGGTGCGTATTATACTTCTGGGTTAGCGCTAAGGCATTGCCAGAAGTTTTGTCGGCCCTGCCAAAGATAGGCGACTGAATTTTACACGCAAGGCACGGAGGGAGCAACGCTACAACCTCATTAGTCGGAGAGGTCGGAGAGATCGGTGAGTCTACAGGAATGGTAGAGGATGTCTTAGGCATCCAGAACTTACACAGCTTCCTGTTGTTATGGACAGAGAGGGAGTGAGAGCTACCCCCTGCTCGAAGCATGTCTTCATAGGCAGACTGGTCGAAGTGGACGACCAGTGTCTTCTTCACGGATCCTACGGATACCGTATCGTGTTGAGCAATAGCTTCCTCATCAGAAGAGAAAGATGTCCCCAGCAGAGTCGCCATCTTGTTTAGGATAATAAACAAGAAAAGATTGATAATATGGAAAATGAGGTCATATACGAAAACCTGCCCTTCTTTTATGTTTACAAACAAGATTGTACAATTTAATCCTATACGTGGATGTCTGAGTACAATTTATTTAATCTGGGTGAATATTGCTATAGGTGTCTGATCTGCAGTCGATCACTTTAGCCCTTGGACCACACGATGGTGAAGAAGTACCGTAGAAGACAGAAAGCAGCTTCGCAGGTTGCTAAAGAGGGTGGATGCCTGATGCCAAAGTTGTCGATCCCTTCTCTTTGCTTGAGCTCTGGATTCTCCTCTCTCTCTTGACCTCCAATCTCTTTGACCGTTGGATCTGATACTGGATCTCTCGCCAGTTTTTCTCCTAATTTCTTCGACCTTGATTTCCTCGACCTCTTTTCTTCGACCTTGATTTCCTCGACCTCTTTTCTTCGACCTTGATTTTTCTTCCTTTCCCTCTGTTGATAGAGGTCTCTATTTATAGAGTTTTTAGTGACAGTGACCACACAGTCGGTGTAAAATCGAGTAGTGGAAAGTACAGCACCCTTTTACACGACGGTTTAAAATAACCAATGCCTGCGTATAAATGACCTTTTGAGTGAGCATGTGATGCGTGTCCAACTAAGGGGACAAAATGCGTATATCTGCTGCGAAGATCACGGCGTAGAAGCCACGTAGGTAGTTATCCCTTGTGTAGAAAAGGTTGGCATAGAAGCCAATGACTGTCACCATAGCGTAGAAGCCAAATAGGCATAGAAGTCGAGTAGGCGTAGAAGCCAAGTAGGCATAGAAGTCGAGTGGTCATAGAGGCCAAGCAGGCATAGAAGCCGAATAGACGTAGAAGTCGAGCAGGCGTAGAAGCCGAGTAGGCGTAGAAGCCGAATAGGCATAGAAGCCGAATAGGCGTAGAAGTTGAACAAGCGTAGAAGCCGAGTAGGCGTAGAAGCCGAGATGATGTAGACGTTTCAGCCAGAATTACGGCTCTTGGAGATATAATCAAATCTCTTGCATTAAATGCAGAGATCTGCCCCCATCCTGTGCATTAAATGCAGATGCTTGTCTTTAAGATTTGCCATCATTCCGCGCATTAAATGCAGATACGCGCCTCGAACTCTGTACGAAGAGTAACTGCTGAGGTGGCGGTTTGTTGGACTTTCGCGGAGCGTAAGAAGCTCACGTTCGCCTGTGTAGAACTGGGCAGCATATTCCCTTATATGCGTAAGAGCTGCCTACGCAAAGGGGATGTCACTAAACGACGATTCGGTGACATTTAATCAAATCTCCTGCATTAAATGCGAAGATCCGCCATTATCCTACACATTAAATGCAGAGGCGTGTTTTGAAGGCCTACCACCCTTCTGTGCATCAAGTGCCAAGACGTGCTTTAGGCATCTGTCAGTATTCGGTGCTTTCAAATGCAGAGACGTGCCTCGGACAACTGTCATCGCTCTGTGCATTAAATGCAGAGACGTGCCTCGAGCCCTGTACGAAGTGCAGCTTTTGACGTGGCAGGCTATTTGTCTTCTGTGGAGCGTAAACAGCTCACATCTGCCTGTGTAAAACCAAATAGCGTATTTCTTCGTACGCGTAGAAGCGGTTTACGCAAGGGAAATGGTGGTAAATGACAGCCTGGGTTGCAGTGCCGCGCCATCATTATAGCCGTCGCCTGGGTAGTCGAGCAGTACTTTTTGTCAGGAGTCCAGACGTCAGGTTCATTGCAGGATCTGACAGGTTCATTTCGAAGAATACGAAGCGTTCCTCGTATACTTTAATGCTGCATTGAAAGCTGATGAATTTTACGCCATAAAGGCGATGAAGCACCCTGTTTACGCTGAAGCAGCCAGGACATACTACATTACGCGGATGGTCCTGGAGCCTATATTTCATGCCGTGCTCAGTGGAAAAGTTTTGTTGCACGTTTGATGGCTCTGAGGTCCTCTGTTTACGCTGCTCTGCATCCACATGCTGCGTAGAGTTATCCAGCATAATTTTTATGCTTCTACACCCGGCATTTATTTAATTATGAAATAATTTATATCGCGTAGCGCACATTATCCTCGCTTCTATAATTGGAGCACCTCACTAGCCATTATCTTCCAACAAACTTCACAACCTCATCCTAGACATGCCCGTCTAGTATTCTGACCCTTGTGCAACTTATAATATTGCTCTCTGATGCTATATTTTAGCCCCACAATAAACGTCGAGGACATTATTTATTAATTATAAATTCTAATTTTGTACCCTTGTGCGTCCCAATCGAAATTGGGGACACAATCTTGACCGTTTTGTGCTAACCGATTTTTATTAATATTCTACACTATCCCCTAAACACCCCTGACAATTGTGGTCGCCTAAATTTAATCCCATGTACTTCTAATTAATTCTAGAACATCGTGCGCATTCGGTTTTATTAATTAAAATCCAATTTCCGCCTTTGTGCAATTTTTCTAATTGTCGGGGACTTTTATGCAAAAATGTATTAAGGTGCCCCCACCATTGGATAATTCGTGAAGAAACTCAGTTTTCCCCTTCACATGAATTTTTTTGAAATTTTCGGATGTACAACGCACGCATCGCCCCCATTTATTTTAAACCACATCCCTGTATTATAAACCCTGCAATTATAGCTCAAACATCCTCATGTAAGCCTAAGACCCACTCCAAGGATTGTAGACCAAGGCCTAACCCAAGAGGGGTTGACCAGTCAAACCTATTCTAGGTCAACCCAACACCATACTCACATAAATATATATATTATTCCTCTTCCCTATTTTTTCTATTCCTAAAACCACAAAAAGAAAACCCACAGCCGACATTACCACCATCCCTCCTCCTTCATCCCTCATCCCCGTCCCTGTCGAGATCTGCCCGCCGGAGACACCTCGACCACCTGCCAATACCCCCGTCTCCATACGACATCTCCCCGCCGGCCTGCACGAACGCTTGACCCGCCGTCGGCTCAACAACCTCGACTGGATCTCCTTCCTCGCCAACCGATCGACTGAACCTCACCGGAGCCGCCGGACTGATCTCCCCGACTGCACCAAGCCATCACTGTCCCACCGCAATACATCGTCGATACCTCTCCAGCCGGATCCCGAGTCTTCCCTCTCCCTCGTCGACGTCCCCATGCTGCCCCACCTCTGCCGTCAACTTCTCTCGCCGGATCCTCATCACCACCACTGCCATTAAAGTCATCATCATCACCCTGACCTCTCCCTCTCTTCTCCGACTGCCTTCTTCATCGCCTGAGCAACAACCCGGAGCCGCCGGACTGATCCCCCGACCCGCTGGCCTTCTCAAGCCGCTGCCCCTACTGAACCGCCTGGTCGGAGCCACCTGTATCCCGACCATGACCTCCCCGGTCATCCCCGAAGAGCCCCGACGGCATCTCCCCTCTCCCAGAACTCCTCCCTGTGCCTCCGGCCATCCGCCATTGCCAACACCACCACCACCATTAACATCCAGGCCATTACCAACACCACCACCCGGTCACCACCTCGACCACCTGTCCCAATCCCACCTTCCCTGCTCAGCCCCCTAGCCGGAGCAGTTCCTCCCCTTAACACCACTCCCCTTGGCCGGCCTCCGGTCACTCGACAACAGCCACAACTTCATCAATCACCATAAAAATCATGATCATCACCATCATCTTCACCTTGAGCATCGACATAATCATCGTCATCGCTTCCATCATCATCTTATGTACGCCTTCACCATCCCTATCATCATCATCCCACCGTTGTCATCCTCATCCTAGTCGTCACCACCATTGTTCTTGGCATCATCATCATCATCATCCATCCTCAACACATAAAACCCTAATCATTGTCTCGTCATCTTCATTACCATCATCACCATCTTCGTTATCTGTAACCATCATCATCATCCCATCATCGTCATCACCATCGCTCATATCTCCATCCCTGTCATCGTCCTCGTCAACACCATCGTCCTTGTCATCATCAACAGCATCGCATTATCGTCATCTCACCATCAATCCATCATCATCGCTGTAGTCGTAATAATCATCATCATTGTCGTCCTCACCATCATCATCGTTATAGTCGCCACCATCATCGTATCGTCGTTAGTCTCACCGTCGTACCGTGCACGTACTCTGAGGTATGAACCTGTCCCGTCTTCTCCTTGTTATGTGAGTTTGTGTGTGTGCCAGTTGGATATTAGTATTACTTATTGACTGTTAGTTGGCATCAGGCCCTGAGTCGGTGAACCCAAATGCGTGTACGTATATGTACGCGTACACGTATATTATTCATTGGTATATATATTTATATAGATATTTAGTACATGTATTCCATTAGTATGTATATTTGGGTGTTATATATAGAATATATAAATATATGGTCTGTACATAAATTATAAGTAATTAAATACTATGCTAATTTATAATTATGACTATATATATTTAGACTGTACGACCCTAGGACACCGTGGATTGTCCCATACTTACCTTGACCATGTTGACAATAAGAACTTACGAATTGCCTGCCTTGCGTACCTTAACGTACAGGCTTAGACACCTGTCAGTCGACTGTCTGATTGTGTACAACACTTGAAGATGTGACCCTGCATAATTTAATGCATAATTGACCATGGTAGATAACTAGTACCACCCCTAGTGTACCCCGAGTCCAGTATAAATATTGTTGTGTGTGTACTAGTATAATGACTAATGATTTATTTGCATTATATTATATGTACATAGGATGTTGGATTTATTCTGCGCGACTTCTGGAGTAGGTTATTGGTACATCGCAGCTTTCTTGCCAGGCAAGTATACCTTGCCATTGTACTGTTATTCTTATTCCATATGATTGCATGCATCTTTATTTTCTGTCTTTAGTTCATATATTTTAACTGTTATATAAAATGTGCGCGATGGTGACATCGCGATATGTTTTTATTTATGTATTTGCATTGACCTTGTTTATGAGACTATCCCATTATCATATAGCATCATTAGGTTCATTGACCGTGACACAGTTGATACATGAGTTATGAGTCTCATATAGATCACGGACTGGCGTGCAGGGTTTGGCCTCCTGTACGTGTGGATCGTGCGTTAGGCATAACTGCTGTTAGAAACTTTGCATGCTAGTAGATTTGGCAGTTATTAGAGGTATTATCGTGTCATGGATGTGACATGCTTAGAGCATGGGGTGGGGAGAACAACAAGTAAGGCGTGTGGGCTCCGTTGCACTTTCCTTGTGTAACCCGTATGCTCCGCCGGAGATACGCGGTCATGATGACCACAATATATTATATTATTATCAGGCGGGCCTCCGGCGTTCAAAAGACGACGTGCCTTTGTAGGCCCCTGGATCTCCAAGAGAACCATGTCAATCCCATTTTAGCCAGATAGCCCACGCGTTGGGAAAGTTGTTCTTAACTACATTCATTTAGACAGTTAGGTGACCCCTTTGGATATTTATTTTAGTACTTTATTGGCATGTGTTTAAGTATCTTGTTATATCCCTCTGAGGACCTGGTCCCCTGCCAGGTGTATCTGTTCTTGAGTATTCGCAGGAGCGCAGATTCGGATGGTTACGTATGATTCGAGGGTGTCTTCTCTTCGAGCCGTGATTGATAGCTGGTATTCTTATATTGTGTTGTTGTTGTGTACTTATATTGTATTTACTTTTATATTCGAGTTGGTAGTGGATTTATTTCCATCCAACTATCAACCTTAGATACTTCTCATTGAGATATAGTTCATAGATACTGGTTATCTATTTATATTTGATTTTTTGTGGATGAGATTTAGATTATACCCTGTGACTTGTGACATATGTTATACCACTTGTAGATTTGATATTCATAATACAGCGTACGTGTGAATTTGGTTTCCATATATTGGAGTTGCCATATCCATGCGGCTGGCATGCTTATGTGTCTTAGTCCTACGTATTTTTGGACTGGGGCGTGACAGAGACTGCTTTAGCGCTTCGTCGATCCTCTCCCTCTGATGGTCGATCATTCATCTGCCATCGGCGAAGGTAAGGGGATGAATGTTTGGCTTGCTGCTGTCACGAACACTCTTATACTGCATGTTGGTGTAGGCCAGACTTTTGTTGGTCCACGTGCAGACATTCTCCTCCGCCTGATGCGCATGGTCGTTGCCCACGAACTTCATTCTGAAGATGCGTTGATGGCAAAATCCCTTCACTAGGCGCATTGGTGACGCTGTCTTCGGCACTCCTCTGAGGCATGCACTGAGACGATATGCACGACCACACTGTATGTAATACCCCATTCCGCTCAAGCGGACTGCCGTCTCAAACGGCAATAGTGCAGCTGTCCCGACCCGCTTTGCCTCAAAGATGAAGCAAAGGATAGCCATACTTGTCCCTACAGGATCCCGGCTTAGGCTTTCAGAGGCTCGCTTGACGTATCGCTCTACCGAGGCAAATCATCGCTAAGGTGGGTGGCTACGGTGAACTTGTCTTTGCTTAGCCAGCACACATAAAATCTGGAATGATACATGCTAGTCGCTAGGTGAATCACCCCCTGCATGCTAATAAATCCAACGCACCTAGCTAAGGGAATAATCCTAACTTGTATTGCTTGTGCTAGAACATGGAAATTGAAATACTGCTTATAATCAGACCCTCGCATGCTAAGTCCCTAACGGTTTCATCTCTTGGCTTACCTTCGGGTCCGAGCAAACGTGTTTACTTATGTTTCTTAGAAACGCATGCTTGTTTGCTTGAATGTTGCCTTGTTTTCATCCAACCCCGGGAGACTACTAAGTAGTCGTCCCGTGCATGATTAAACCTGCAAGTATCAGGGACCGTTGGGTCACCAGGCAGCCCCGAACCAGGGGAATGCATCAAGACAAGTTAATCACTGTACAGAATCAAGATTCAAGTATCTCGTGTTCTCGTGTTCAAAGTGCACTTGCGTCCTCAAGTTCCAGTGCACTCATGTTCTCGTGTATCTCGTGATAATTGACAGACCCAATAATTGCATATCGTGGACAACCTGTGCACAAGGTAACTGATTGTTCAAGTTCCTGCGGACGGTTACCGGGGCACCGGGGCCGATCCGATCCGGACGGAACTTCAAGTTAGTCGCGTGTTTGTGGGCGGCATGGAGTGAACGCCTCAGGCCTCGCGTCTTTCTTTATACAGTCCCGGGCGAGGTGACGTATAGCGATGCAAGACCTCTCGCACCCATCCGCCCCGAGACTATAAACGGTCCTTTATGGCTATGCCAGCGACAAACGTTCATATAGATAAGTCATCCTCGCTTAGCGGCTATCCGCGTGCGAGTCATTGCATCGCATCAAGAAACAACTAAACACCTGAATGATCATGTTAAAACGACCCTCATGTTTGCATGTGCTATGCCTCCTGAATGTTATAGTTGCCCGTGCTTGAATTAACGATGTTTGCCTTAATGTTTGCCTAGGACAGGGAAGGAGATGGTAAGTTGGTAAGTCTCACCGTGATTTCTCTTATGTCGCACGGAGCACTGCCACACGAGTTAGGCTATTCAATATTTGCATGAAACTGATCCTAAGGCAACTAGAAAGATAACTTAATAGTTGTGCACGGAACCTGTATTACGTATTTGGATTTGTCGAGCGGGCGAGTAGCTTCCCCACCAGTGCATTCAATGTACTGATAATCCACCAGTCTATATGCAGGGTGCGGGAGAACCTCGTTCGGTGTGGATGCCTCCTTCGTGCGTGCTAAGGCCAGGAGTTCCCTCTGAAGCCTTACAACGGTGCGTCCGGTACTGAAGCACATATACAAGACATAATATTATGAACATAGCCTGAACTCGCCTGTACAATCATTCCACAGTTGTAGCCACTTGGCACGTTTTTACGGTTCAGAGAGAGAGGCTTGAGCGACTTGTAATCTCGGTTATACGCCGCCTGTAACACATGTTCATATCAAATAAAAGAGTTGCTTTACTTCAAACTTGTGTTTCAATGCTTTCGCTATATTTGTCAACTCAGTGAACCTGTTACCGATCGCCTATGCGTTCATGACTCCGCTGCACTCGGACAATTTGTGCGACTCTGTGGCTTATAACTCTTGCCGCCAGCCAATGAACCATAGCCTTGCACGGGCGTGGATCACGCTCGTGCAGCATCACGCCCGGATGGGTTAAGCGATCGTTCCGCGGGAGCGCTGGCGAGGGTGATTCCCGCATAGCGGGAACGGCCGATTTGCCTGCGGAAGATCGGGGCGTGACATGTTGGTATCAGAGCCTGGCTTCTACGCCTTTGGACTTCGATTCGATATCTCTGTTTCGAAAGCTCGTTCGTGGGTTATGTGCACGCTTTCTCTCAATGCCTCGATGGGATGTTCCAACAATAAGTCTAAATACTTTCAAAATGCATTTTGAATGTAATGATATACTTGTTTGTTTGCTGTTATGCTGCGAGTGGCCTTTATGCCAACCTGTACGAACCCTTGAGTGTATCGCAGTAGCTTATCCGATTTTCACTAACTCTAAGTTTGGGTGAATGCATCTATTCGAGGGACGCCTTGAACTAGTGCACCATCCAAGGCTTAAGAAAAAGTGGAACTCGAGTGCTGAGACTTCGCTATCACTAAGCTGGTTGACGTGTTCACGCTAGAGGGGCCCTTCGAAAGTGCGCACGATCCAGTCTAAGCGATATGCTGATTTCGACACTTGTGCAAGTGAACATCCAAATGAACAAGTACAACGACTTGTCTAGGATTGCCTCAACCCTAGATCACTGCTTGTCCTTAGTAAGTCTCAAGGATGAGACTATTTCTAAGTTGGGTAGGATTTAACACCCCGTTTCGCTCAAGCGGACTGCCATCTCAAACGACAATAGTGCAGCTGTCCCGACCCGCTTTGCCTCAAAAAAGAAGCAAAGGATAGCCAGACTTGTCCCTACAGGATCCCGACTTAGGCTTTCAGAGGCTCGCTTGACGTATCGCTCTACCGAGGCGAATCATCGCTAAGGTGGGTGGCTACGGTGAACTTGTCTTTGCTTAGCCAGCACACATAAAATCTGGAATGATATATGCTAGTCGCTAGGTGAATCACCCCCTGCATGCTAATAAATCCAACGCACCTAGCTAAGGGAATAATCCCAACTTGTATTGCTTGTGCTAGAACATGGAAATTGAAATACTGCTTATAATCAGACCCTCGCATGCTAAGTCCCTAACGGTTTCATCTCTCGGCTTACCTTCGGGTCCGAGCAAACGTGTTTACTTATGTTTCTTAGAAACGCATGCTTGTCTCTTGAATGTTGCCTTGTTTTCATCCAACCCCGGGAGACTACTAAGTAGTCGTCCCGTGCATGATTAAACCTGCAAGTATCAGGGACCGTTGGGTCACCAGGCAGCCCCGAACCAGGGGAATGCATCAAGACAAGTTAATCACTGTACAGAATCAAGATTCAAGTATCTCGTGTTCTCGTGTTCAAAGTGCACTTGCGTCCTCAAGTTCCAGTGCACTCATGTTCTCGTGTATCTCGTGATAATTGACAGACCCAACAATTGCATGTCGTGGACAACCTGTGCACAAGGTGACTGATTGTTCAAGTTCCTATGGACGGTTACCGGGGCACCGGGGCCGATTCGATCCGGACGAAACTTTAAGTTAGTCGCATGTTTGTGGGCGGCATGGAGTGAATGCCTCAGGCCTCGCATCTCGCTCCATACCGTCCCGGGCGAGGTGACGTGTAGCGATGCAAGACCTCTCGTACCCAACCGCCCCGAGACTATAAACGGTCCTTTATGGCTATGCCAGCGACAAACGTTCATATAGATAAGTCATCCTCGCTTAGCGGCTATCCGCGTGCGAGTCATTGCATCGCATCAAGAAACAACAAAACACCTGAACGATCATGTTAAAATGACCCTCATGTTTGCATATGCTATGCCTCCTGAATGTTATACTTGCCCGTACTTGAATTAACGATGTTTGCCTCAATGTTTGCCTTGGACAGGGAAGGAGATGGTAAGTTGATAAGTCTCGCCGTGTTTCCTCTCATGTCGCACGGCGCACTGCCACACGAGTTAGGCTATTCAATATTTGCATGAAACTGATCCTAAGGCAACTAGAAAGACAACTTAATAGTTGTGCACGGAACCTGTATTACGTGTTTGGATTTGTCGAGCGGGCGAGTAGCTTCCCCACCAGTGCATTCAATGTACTGATAATCCACCAGTCTATATGCAGGGTGCAGGAGAACCTCGTTCGGTGGGGATGCCTCCTTCGTGCGTGCTAATGCCAGGAGTTCCCTCTGAAGCCTTACAACGGTGCGTCCGGGATTGAAGCACATATACAAGACATAATGTTGTGAACATAGCCTGAACTCGCCTGTACAATCATTCCACAGTTGTAGCCACTTGGCATGCTTTTACTGTTTTAGAGAGAAAGGCTTGAGCGACTTTTAATCTCGGCTATACGCCGCATGTAACACATGTTCATATCAAATAAAAGAATTGCTTTACTTCAAACTTGCGTTTCAATGCTTCCGCTATATTTGTCAACTCAGTGAACCTGTTACCGATCGCCTATGCGTTCATGACTCCGCTGCACTCGGACAATCTGTGCGACTCTGTGGCTTAGAACTCTTGCCGCCAGCCAATAAACCATGGCCTTGCACGGGCGTGGATCACGCTCGTGCGGCATCACGCCCGGACGGGTTAAGCGATCGTTCCGCGGGAGCGCTAGCGAGGGTGATTCCCGCCTAGCGGGAACGGCCGATTTGCCTGCGGGAGATCGGGGCGTGACACTGCATGGGTTCATTTGCCTCTCCATGTTGACAGTTGCGTGTGTACAGACTAGTCTTGGCGATTGCGTGCCTCTCCCCTGAGCGCATGGATGGCTTGACTATCGTGATAGTGGCGCATGTTCTTACAGATGCGCACCCTTTGACATTTTGTTTTCTTCGCCATTATTGTAATTTTTTGTGTGTTCGTCTTTTGCAGGGGCTTTCTCGGATTGCTCAAGTCCCGATGGAGTATGAAAGGATATCATAATTGCCGTTGTTCGTGAAGAACAAGCACATTACCCGAAGGATTATTCATGATCTTCCAACCTAGCTCACTGTAGATTCTTTTCGTATGCGACCAGGATGTGATGGCTGGATATCGGGTCGAGTCCTAGCGGGGCATCTATGTGGCAGCGGTAGTGCTAGTCATCCCAACCCGGGCTTCTAGTCACATTCTTTCACATGACATAGTTGAGTCTGTAGAGACTTGGCTCTGCGTTGCAAGCTCCCATGCGTTCCATCAATATGGATTCTTTTCTCCTACTTCGGATTGCACCGAGGAGTCTTGCTGAAGTGATGACCCATAATGCATTGAGTTGCCGGCTTTTACACATGTTGCTACTAGAAATAGTACGGAGGGGTCTCCTTCTTTTCAAATATACTCATGACCTTGAATATTAATGAAAGATCATTAAATGTAATGGACTTTCATATGTACTCATGATCTTGAATATTAATAATTTTTTGTCTTATTTCCTGTTTAGAACTCTTCTTGTTGCTGTGGATATCTCGACTATGAGTATTTATACCCGAGGTAATATGGATGTAGTACAATATTATAATGGGGATAACGCTAAGCCCTATCATAGGTAGTATGAACGTGATATGTGAAAGTAGTTCCATTAAGGAGGTTCGGTGGAGACACCATCTGTGATGGTATGGATACTATGGTGTATAACCGATAATCAAGCAGATTTGCTAGGTACGATCATGGTGGGGTATTTTTGTGGAAGAAAACGAAAATAAGCCAGAGGTAATATGGACGTGGCTGTTTTCTTTGGATCAGGAACATGGGCAACTCATCATTCAAAGGTAATATGGACGTGAACTGTTTGCTTTTGTAAAATTTTGTGGAGGTAACAACAAAAGAGACAAGTCAGAGGTGGTATGGACGTGACGTTCTTCTTTTGATGGGAAAGACAACTTCTAGTTCAGAGGTGATATGGACGTGAACTATTTGCCTTGAGAAAGTTTTGTGGATCTATTACTGATTGCGTACTCGGGAATTCCGAGTACGGATAACAGATTTGGCCGCATATTACGGATATAAATAATTGGCTAGGGGAAACACCAGCCGTGAACATTACACTTTTATGTCCCTCTGCTAGGGATAGTAAGGATATACATTTTTTTTACTGCCTAACTTAGGTATAGTATTTCTTTAGGAAGTTTACATTGATTAGCATCATAAGCAAGTCACCATTAGGCTTAACCACCCTCTATGCGCCATTGGAGTAAACCGTCTCCACTACGAAGGGACCTTCCCACTTGGGTTAGAATTTTTCTGCCTTCTTGTGAGTCTTGATCATTGGTATCCTTACGGTAAAAAGGAGATCGCCCTGGAATGTCCTTTCCTTTACCTTTTTATTAAAGGCCCCGGTCGTGGTTGATATAGCTCAATACATTATTGGGCTAAGAGGCATTTTTTGTCAAGTATCTCCAACTCTTGTAGATGTCGTCAATAGTTGTCTTCAGCGGTTAGCTGGTGGGCGAGGGCTACCCGAAGAGAAGGAATTTGGGTCTCTAGAGGAAGTATAGCCTCACTTCCGTAGACTAAGGAGAACGACATGCTTCTAGTAGGAGTTTGGACCGTTATACGGAAGGCCCATAGACACTCGCCGAGACTCTCATTCAAGTCGCATTTGTTAGCAGAAACAAACTTTTTGAGAAGCTGAATTTGGGTCTTATTGAATGCTTCGGCTAATCCATTTGCTGCTGGATTATAGGCAATTGAAGCTATATTTTGAATTTAATTTTTATCGCAAAACCAAAAGAAAGCGTGGCTTACGAATTATGGACCGTTTTCATGAATGATCCGATTAGGCAAGCCAAAGCGGTAGATGACATGATGTTTAAGAAAACTGATTACATTTGACATTTTTAGCATCGCGACCGGAACGACTTCTGCCCATTTGGAGAAGTAGTCTGTTATAGCCAGGATGAACCAGTGCCCCTTAGATGAAGGTGGACTAATCGGTCCTATGATGTCCATTCTCTAGGCGTCGAACGGCCATGATGCAACGGGTGCAGAAACTCCAAGGGTTGGTGGATGAAGTTGGCATGAATTTGACACATCCTGTACTTTCTTGCATAATTAACGACATCCGTCACCATAGTTGGCCAATAATAACCCATTCGTCGGAGGCGATCTTGAAGCTTAGACCCGGGCTGGTGTGTACGACAATTACCGTCATGAGCTTTATGAAGAGATTGTTTTGCTTCTGCGTCCGATAGACATCGTTGCAGGATCCCGTCAAAGGAACGATGGTATATCATCCTAGTGGCTGTGTCATAGTAGAACCGGAGGAAACGCCTTCTGATGGAAATATCCTCATTTGGGTCGCCGGGAGGATTCCGTGGAATGCATAGTCTATGAACGCGAGCCTCCAGTATTTGACATTAGCATTTATTTATGCGGAGTGACTTAGATTTAAGCACACATTGTTCTTTAGGCAGACCAGCTCTTGGCCGACGACTGTGACCAATAGTTGAGTCTTGATTGGGACTGCCATGGATGCGGTGAGGCCGGTGAGTGTATCAGCTTCAATTTTTTGCAGTCGTGGTACATATTCTATGAAGAACTCTGTAAAGGTAGCGATCATATGAAGGACTTCATATTCGCCGCAGATTTGACTGACTATTAATTTGTAGTCGCCATAGGCTTCTAGGAAATCAACCTCCAGTTGTTTAGCTAGTTGAAGCCTAATGATAAGAGCGTTGTATTCTGCCACATTGTTGGAACATGGCTCTGTAAGCGAGTATGCACGATGGATAACTAGGTCGTAGGAAAAAATTAGCACTATCCCTACTCCGACGATATTGTCTTTGGGCTCCGTTCTGGAAGTACCATCAAAGAACATTCGCCAAATTGAGCTTTCCGTCGTAACGGTATTGGACTCCAACACCTTGTCAGGGATTTCGTCGTAGAGTTTTGAGGTTTCTGATACCGGATGAGTTGCCAGGAAGTCGGCCAATACTTGACCCTTGATAACCTTATGCTGGACGAACACCATATCCTAGGGTGACATTAGGATTGCCCATGTGGCTAGGCGAGAATTGAGTGCCCCGGGCTTGGTCATGAGAACTCTGACGGGGTTCACTCGAGAGATCACGTGGATGGTTTGCCCTATCAAGTAATGGCGAGTCATCTGAACGACGAACACCAGAGTAAGACATTCTTTCTCGATCGGATTGTACCTATGTTTGGCATCGATCATTGTTCTGCTAAGATAATAAATAGCTTGTTTATAACCTTTATCGCTATTTTGAGCAAGGAAAGCATCGAGTAAATGTCACTCCCCGTTCCCTATATACGTATTTGGAACGTACTTTTATTTTAGCATGGTTGCATGTGCATGGAGACTAGATCCATTCTTTTGTTTAACCTGGTTCATAGTTTATTTTGTGGGCTAGTTCAACTCATGAGAGTCTTTGGTTTAACCCTCAAACCCTAGCATATATAAACCAATATTTCATTCTCTCTCTCCACTTCTTTATTTCTTCCTTTCTTTATTCTCTTCCCATTTTATAGGCAAGTACACCTTGCATGGAAAATAGAGAAACCCTCTATATTATTATTTTATTATATTTATTATGTGTTTCTAAGCACTTTTAGTTCTTGGAGTTTTCTGTTTTGAATGATAGATTAGTGTAGATCTATATTTCTAACTTAGGTTTTTATTGGGTTTCAGGAGTTTTTCTTGGTTTTGATCTATTAAACTTGTGTCTTCGAAATGGCCGAACATGCTGTTGGACAAGACGAAGTCTTCATGCGGCCAGCGAGTTATGCGGATGAGAGTACTACGTGGCATGAGAGGGTTATGCGGGTGAACTCTTACCGCATACTGACAGCATGCGTCCATC
This sequence comes from Iris macrosiphon, assembly GCA_036927795.1. NCBI lineage: Eukaryota > Viridiplantae > Streptophyta > Magnoliopsida > Asparagales > Iridaceae > Iris > Iris macrosiphon. The sequence continues at coordinate 45,816,115 of JAYESA010000005.1, read as the reverse complement.
TTGTTGGACACATGATTGCTAATCTACACAAGTGTCTTTGAACACTTTGTGCATTCACTCGCTGAACGAATGAGAAATTTGCTAAGTCCAAAAGACACTCCATGCGACATCGAACTCCATGCGACATCGAACTTATACGGCAATCAGGGCATGCAACCACCTTCCCTTGGATGCATGACTCTGAACTTCGGTGCATCCTTGGCGCATCTTTCTATAGTTTTGTCTTTTCTTCCTGACACACTTTATGTCACATCATACTTTATGTCACCACACTTACAACACTGACACTTTATTTATTTCCCTCTACTTTATCACATATCCCGGGGAGTAGTTCTTAGCCCTTACTCCATGCGGCATAACTCTATGCAACCAGGATTGTCATGCTACCTGACTTCTCATACGGCCAAGATTATTATGCGGCCAAGAGACCCATGCGGCCCTGCTTTTTGATCGAATATTTTTTTGATTCATGTGACCCAATGTATAATTGGTAATTGGACTCGAATACTGTATCCGTAATAATACTACTATTGCTTGATAATTATTCATGTTTTTATGTGCGTTGAGGTGCGATACATCGTGTCACGTGTTAAGTGATTATATTTGGGTTGTGCATCGAGAATGCCTCCAAATTCCTGAATGCGTGATAATATAAATATGAACATTGTTTCTCCAGCACGGGCATAATAAGGTAGTCGAACTACCAAAGCATGGCTAAGATTTTTGATTATATGAATGTTGCATACACGCTCTGGTGAATCCAGATTTAACTTCCATGGATTCGTATCTAGCGTTCATGTACCTTATACGACATCTTAAGGGAAATCCTCGTATGACCACGCTTTGATATTTCAAATACAATCTAGGGCTAATTAGGTAACGAAAAGTGGTAGTAACATTGGAGGGAACGTTATTCCGAGATCATGCAAACGAACCTTCCCACAAAGATTTTTTCGATGTAAGTTATAGGCTGGCCATCACAGATACTGTATATCATCTGCCTTAGTGGAGTGCAGTATCTGACTTATTATTATGCCGAGCCACTGTTTCAATATAGGATTACTGGAGCCGCTAATACCATATTTTTAGCGCAGTGGCCCTATGGGGGACTGGTGCATCTTGCAAGTGCTTGTTTTATTATATTAGTTTGGTTAGCTCATATTCGGCACTGGCGTGATCTTAGGATAGTTATTATGCATTATTTTGAGATAACCTCAGACTCCATAAAATAGTAATCCGTACAAATGATTGGCCGATATAAGAAATATAATTTTTTGTGATTATATTTATTTCAGCTAGTAGCCTAGAAAAATGGGCTAACATGGTATGAGGGTTCAACCCTTGTCCTTGTTTGGTTGTATGGTTGAGCCTTAACGCTAGGATATGCCATGGACCTAACTCACGATATTGAACCTATGTAATATTATATTATTTTCTTGGATTTTTGTTTCTCTATTTTGTGCTTCCTTTGTGCTACTTGCTATTTAGGGTCTAACTCCACTGGTTTTGCATGGCCAGGTCTCGAGCCAGCACATGAGGATCTAGCGTTCTTTACCCCAACTTATGGTACATACCAGGAATATGGTCGCAGGGGATAGCGGGTGGATTTTTTTCTTCCCTGCTCGTCTTGCATATTTACTTCTTTTGGGCGTTTAGCCACCAACACCTGTTAGCCGGCTCGTCGGGATATTAGTTTTCCTACATGATTGTATTAAATCAGACTGCAGCTGAATCACTTTTATGTACTTTTATTACTTTTCCAGTTTCTTATTTTTGCACAGTTGGACTCCAAAATATTTTGAGAAAGTATTTGGGATACCTTATTGCTTATCATATATGCTCTATGATTACTGTTTCTTGTTTGAATGATGGAGACATAGAAGTTCTTGACCATAAGTGACTTGATTGTAGCATGCACCCCTTGTTTAATACAGCCGTGATTGTCGTACGACGTATAGTACCTTGTACGGGGTAGCTGGCCATGTCCGTCTCTATATTTCAGAACTGATGCGTAACAAGGTTTTAGTCGTGGCCCATGCAGGTCTATTCTTCAGACTTGTGGGGTATCATGGTCATAGGAGTCTCAATCAAATATGATCCTTCTTGAAACTATAAATTCGTACTCTTCAATACTTATTTTGGATTTTCCCAGATTGGTTGCTTCCTTGTTCCTTCTCGTCCTCTGCTTATCGGTTCTTGTGCTCTTTTTTAGGGCTTCTTCTTCCCCTCGATGTTGCAGCAATAGGAGAGGCAGCATTGCCAGTGGAACGAGATCCCATGGAACCTCAGCCAAGGATCTGAGTTAAACCCACGATGAATGGGACTGAGCAGCAGGCTCCAGGTGTTCCCGTATCTCCCGTAGTACCGGCAGCACTGGATATCCCAGCCTTGCTAGAGATTATTCATGGATTATTGGCTGCACACCAACACCAGTTGGTAGTGCAGCAACAACAACAATAACACCATCAGCAATAACAACTCCAGCAGCAGGAACAAAATGTCCTGTTGAACCAAGGGTTGCAAACGATCATAGAACGAGGCAAAAGAACAGACTCTAGGGCATCTGTTAGATTTTGTAGACTGAACCCCAGATACTTCGATGGCATGGAGGACACAAACATGGCAGATGATTGGCTCCAGGATATTGAGACCATTCTGACATCGGTTAAAGTTTCGGCCGAGGAACAAGTTGACTTGGTTCGCTAATAACTCCAAGATCTGGCAAGAGATTGGTGGGCTATAATGGAGGTAGGACTGAGGCATCCTATTTCATGGAGGATTTTAGGACCCGTTTCAGGATAAAGTACTTTAAGATTGTGGCTCAGTGTGAGTTACAGCAGAGGTTCATTAACCTCAAGCAAGCTGGAAGGACGATAGATGGCTATGTGGCAGAGTTTTTTCGACTAAGCAGATTTGCTCCAACCATGGTGGCAACAGAGTTAGAAAGAGCAATTAGGTTCCAGCAGGGACTTCACATGGAGATCTTATATATTGTAGAGGTGCACGACTACCAGACCTTCGAGACGGTATTTATAGCAGCCAAGGGGGTCGAGCTTACTTCTCAAAGGATGGCATCAAGAAGAGTGGATCGGAAGAGGCCTCATGTACAGAACAATAAGGGAGGACAAGTATCCAAAATGTCACCACCATCACTTGATGTTCATATACATGATTCAGCATCGCGGAGGATGGTAGTTCCAACAGTGACAATACCAACTCAGCAACAGCAACCGAGGCAGCAGCAGCAACAACAACGACGGGGAGCGCCGACAGGTTATACTTACTGTGGCAAAGGAGGTCATACCCGAGATATTTGTCGGGCAGCTAACAGACTATATTTGAGATGTGGGAGCCCAGATAACAAGATTGCCATGTGCCCATTGATGCAGAGGCCAGGAGGGCCAGTACAATAGTTTTCTACATTGCCAGCTCCAAGGGCAGTGCCGCAAGAAGGACCAGCAGTAGCAGCACGACCTCTGGCTCAGCATCTGTTGCTGACGTAGGCCCAGCTTTATAGGTAGCAACAATAGAATCAACAAGGACAACAACTATGACAGCAAGGAAGATAGCATCAAGGACCTCGACAAGGCCAAGGATATGCACTAACCTTGTCTTTAGAGGAAGCAATGGCGTTAGGCGACATAGTGGCAGGTAAAATTTCCGTTACAAACTTTTCTGCCATAGCTTTATTTAATTCTGGAGCTTCGCACTCATTTATATCTACATAATATACGACACGTATTGGATTGAAGTTTGAGGCATTGCCAGCGAGGCTGAATATACTCACTTACAATAGGATCGTAAAAGTTAGTAGGGTATGCCTAACATGTCCAGTCGTAATATGTGGGTATCTATTACCTGCAAAGTTGATCGAGTTTCCTATGGATAACTTTGACGTTATCTTAGGCATGGACTGGTTGAGAGACAGTCATGCAACGATAGACTATCATGAGGGTAGAGTGTTGTTTAGAATTCCTGGTCTAGTATAGTTTATCCTTTGCAGAATAACAAGAGACCATCACAAGGGAGGAGTCACAACTATAGCAAAAGAAGCAAACCCGCTGCCCAAGATAGTTGAAGAGTTCATTGACGTCTTTCCCAATGATCTTCCCAAGCAGTAGAGTTCTGTATAGAGTTGATGCCAGGAGCAGATCCAGTATCCCAGAAGGTGTACCCAATGTCACCATCAGAGCTTGATCGGTTATATCAACACGTGAAAGAAATAAAATCAAAGAAGTTTATTCGGACCAGTACATCACTGTGGGGAACACCGACGGTATTGGTAAAGAAGAAGGATAGATCGACGCGGTTGTATATAGTAGATTATCCTGGCAAACACCTTCGAAAACAAAAAAGAGAATGTAAAGTTCCATTCGTATGAATTATAGGCAGCTTAATATTGTGACCGTAAAGAACAAGTACCCATTACCAAGGATTAATGATTTGTTTGACCAATTAAGTGGAGCAAGAGTCTTCTCCAAGATATATTTATGATCAGGATATCATCAGGTGTGAGTCTGGGAGCAGAATATACCAAAGACAACATTTAGGTCACGATATGGGCATTACGAATTTTTAGTTATGCCATTCGGACTGACTAATGCTCCAGCGGTATTCATGGACTTAATGAACCATATTTTCATGCATTACTTAGACAAATTTGTGGTAGTATTCATCGATGACATCCTGGTGTATTCTTGTAATGAGGAGGAGCATGAAGAACAACTCAGGATAGTTCTGCAGACTTTGAGGGAGCATCAGTTATATGGAAAGCTTAGTAAGTGTGAGTTTTGGATTGATCGTATATCCTTTCTTTGATATATTATTTCTGAAGCAGGAGTGTCAGTTGATCCAAAAAGGTAGAGGCAGTAGAGAACTGGCTAATTCCAAAGATGGTAGCAAAAGTACGTAGTTTTCTGGGCTTGGCAGGATACTACAGTAGATTTGTGTCAAATTTTGCTAAATCTCGGCACCTTTAACTCGGTTGACGCAATAAGTTAAATTTATGTGGTCAGCAGAATGTCAGATATTCTTTGAAGAGTTGAAGAAGAAGTTAATTTCTTCCCCAATTCTTACTCTTCCAGCAGGCTCCAGAGGATTCACAGTGTACTGTGATGCATCTGGCAAAGGACTTAGATGTGTTTTGATCCAACAAGGGAGAGTGATAGCTTATGCTTCTCGGCTGCTCAGGGATTATGAGAAGAACTATCCAACTCACGATTTAGAGTTAGCAGCAGTAGTGTTTGCACTTAAGTTATGGAGGCACTACTTATATGGCGATCAGGTAAAAATATTCACAGATCATAAGAGTTTGAAGTATGTATTCATGAAGAAGGACCTGAACATAAGGCAAATGAGGTGGCTGGAATTATTGAAAGACTATGACATAGAACTTCAGTACCATCAAGACAAGGCTAATGTAGTAGCTGATGCACTTAGCAGAAGAGGTAGAAAATTTATGTTGACTACACAGAAGCACATTCTAGAAGACTTATGAGAGATGGATATGGAGATAGTACTTTCACAGAGTATAGGAGTTCAAGCTAGCCTACATATCCAGCCAAGCTTGGTGGATAGAATCAAGCTAGCTCAGGTAGAGGACCGAAGATTCAAAATCTATGAGAAGAATAGGAGTCCGATCTTCGGAAGGAGTTGACGATACATATGGATGGAACACTAAGGTTTGTGAACCGTCTATGCATACCAAATAGGGGTATTTGGCAAGAAGTTATGACTGAAGCACATAGTTTTCAGTATTCCATTCACCCGGGAGACACGAAGATGTTCCAAGAAATAAAGTAACACTTTTGGTGGAATAGAATGAAGAGGGAAATAGCACGCTTCGTATCGCGATGTCTGATATGTCAGCAAGTGAAGGCATAACAACAAAGACCGTCAGGACCGTCAGGATTATTACAACCGCTTTCTATTCCAGAGTGGAAGAAGAAATACATCACGATAGACTTTGTGACTGGTTTACCTAGATCACCGACTGGTCGAGATGTAGTTTGGGTGATAGTAGATCGTCTCACAAAAGTAGCTCACTTTCTTCCATTTTGAGTAGGACAGTCTACAGAACAATTTGCTGAAATATATATGCGACAGATAGTGAGACAATACGGTGTCCTAGTAAGTATCGTATCAGATCGAGACACACGGTTCACTTCTCATTTTTGGAAAATTTGCACCAGAGCTTAGGCACCAAGTTAAGATTCAGCACAGCTTACCACCCTCAGATAGACGGGCAATAAGAAAGAACCATCCAGACATTGGAAGATATGCTATAAGCTTGCACCTTAGATCTTGGTGGATCTTAGGAGAATCACTTCACTTGGTGGACTTCTCGTACAATAACAATTATCAGGCCAGTATTCAATGGCACCTTTTGAAGCACTGTATGGCAGAAAGTGTAGGTCACCATTATCTTAGGATGACAATGGTGAGTCGAAGATGTTAGACCCTGAAATAATCATGCAGATAATAGAGGTTGTCAAGCATATTAGAGAGCGACTTCGGGTTGCACAAGATAGGCATCGTCATTGGGAAGATCAGTATCGTAGACCTTTAGTGTTTTGTGTCGACGACCACGTATTTTTGCGAATTTTGCCTACCCATAGAGTCATTAGATTCGAGGTTTGTGGGAAGCTTAGTCCCAGATATGTAGGTCCGTTCAATATTCTCGAGCGGGTAGGCGTTATTGCTTATCGTCTTGCCCTTCCGCCTTCGCTATGTGAGGTACACGATATATTTTATGTGTCTCATATGTGTAGGTATATTCCGGATCTGAGTCATATCCTCGATCACTCTAATTAGTCGTTGGTACCGACTTATCTTATGAGGAGCAACCCGTATCTATTCTGGATTAAAGAGAGAAAGTACTCAAGAACCGGACTATATCTCTTGTCTGAGTAGCCTGGGGACATCAAACTCTTGGAGAATCAACGTGGGAGCGGGGTGACGATATTCGGTCTCGGTACCAGTACATGATCGATTCGAAAGGTATATTCTATCTTATGCCTTCATATCTCGGATTCTGTGATCAGGTGATCACGTAGATGTTGTGAAGATATTGCTTGCATGAGTAGTTGCCAGTAGGTTTATATCGTGCTTGTCCGGACTTTTCTAGCTATTGGTTGGATTCGAATTCCGAGGACAAAATTTTTTTAAGGTAGATAGAGATGTCACTCCCCATTCCCGATATTCGTATTTGGAATATATTTTTATTTTAGCATGGTTGCATGTGCATGGAGACTAGGCCCATTTTTTGGTTTAACCTGGTTCATGGTTTATTTTGTGGGTTGGTTCAACTCATGAGAGTCTTTGGTTCAACCCTCAAACCCTAGCATATATAAACCAACTTTTATTCTATCTCTCTACTTCTTCATTTCTTTCTCTTTCTTCAGCTTTCTTTTCCCATTTCATAGACAAGTACATATTGCATGAGAAATAGAGAAACCCTTCATATTATTGTTCTATTATGTTTATTATGTGTTTCTAAGAACTTTTAGTTCTTGGAGTTTTCTGTTTTGATGGATGAATTAGTGTAGATCTACATTTCTAACTTAGATTTTTATTAGATTTCATGAGTTTTTTTTGGTTTTGATCTATTAAACTTGTGTCTTTAAAAACAGTTTTTACGACATGTTAGATCTTTTGATTTAGAACATTTTGGCTTTTGGTTCACCTGATTTGGACTTAAAATGAGATTTTTATGAAGAAAACAAGATTTCAGTTTTTGAGAGTTTTTGCCATGGCCGGACCTGCTGTTGGAGAAGACGAAGTCTTCATGCGGCCAGCGAGTTATGCTGCTGAAAGTGCTATGCGGCCTGAGAGGGTTATGCGGCTGAACTCTTGCCGTATACTGACATCATGCGTCCATCTTGTTGGACGCATGACTGCTGATCTACACTAGTGTCCTTGAACACTTTGTGTATTAACTCGCTGAACGAATGGAAAATTTGTTAAGTCCAAAAGATACTCCATGTGGCATCGAACTCCATTAAACATCAAACTTATGTGCCAAGCAGAGCATGCGGCCACCTTCCCTTGGACGCATGACTTTGAACTTTGGCGCATCTTGGCGCATCTTTCTATGGTTTTGTCTTTTCTTTCTAACACACTTTATGTTTTATCATACTTTATGTCAGAACACTGACACTTTATTTATTTTCTGTCACTTTATCACTTATCCCGAGGAGTAGACCTTAGCCCTGACTACATGCGGCATGACTCCATACGGCCAAGATTGTCATGCGGCCTGACTTCTCATGCGGCCAGGATTATCATGCGGCCAAGATTGTTATGTGGCCTAGAGACCCATGCGGCCCTGCTTGTTTGATCGAATATTTTCTTGATTCATGTGACTCAATGTATAATTGGTAATTGGACTCGAATACTGTATCCGTGCTGATACTATAATTACCTGATAGTTATTCATGTTTTTATGTGCGCCGAGGTATGACACATCGTGCTACGTATTAAGTAATTATATTTGGGTTGTGCATCGAGAATGCCTCCAAATTCTTGAACGCATGATATTATAAATATAAACATTATTTCCCCAGCACGAGCATAATAAGATAGTCGAACTACCAAAACGTGGCTAGGATTTTTTATTGTATGAATGTTGCATACATGCTCGGGTGAATCCAGATTTGACTTCCATGGATTTGTATCTAGCATGCACGTACCTTGTACGATATCTTAAGGGAAATTCTCGTGTGACCTTGCCTTGAGATTTCAAATACAACCTAAGGCTAATTAGTTAACAAAAAGTGGTACTAACATTGGAGGAAACGGTATCCCGAGATCATGCTAACGAACCTTCCCACAGAGATTCATTCGAAGTGCGTTATGGGTTGGCCACCACAGATACTGTATATCATCTGCCTTAGTGGAGTGCAGTATCTGACTTATTATTATGCCGAGCCACTATTTCAATATAGGAACACTGGAACTGCTAATACCATATTTTTAACGCAGTAGCCCTACAGGGGACTGGTGCATCTTGTAAGTGCTTATTTTATTATATTGGCTCGTTTAGCTCATATTCGGCACTGGCGTGATATAAGGATACTTATTATGCATTATTCTGAGATAGCCTTAGACTCCACAAAATAGCAAGCAGTACAGATTATTGGCCGATATAAGAAATAAAATACTTTGTGATTGTATTTATTCCAGCTAGTAGCCTAGGAAAATAGATTATCATGGTGTGAGGGTTCAACCCTTTTCCTTGTTTGGTTATAGGATTGAGCCTTAGCACTAGGATATGCCATGGACCTAAGTCACGACACTGAACCTATGTAATATTATATTATTTTTCTTGGGTTTTTGTTTCTCTATTTCGTGCTTCCTTTGTGTTACTTGCTATTTGGGGTCTAACCCTACTGGTTTTGCATGGCCAGGTCTCGAGCCAGCACCTGAGGATCCAGCATTCTTTTCCCCAACTCATGGCGTGCACCAGAAATATGGTCGCAGGGGATAACGAGTGGATTTTTCTTCTTTCCTGCTCGTCTTGCACATTTACTTCATTTGGACATTTAGCCATCGGCACCTGTTAGTCGACTCGTCTGGACATTAGTTTTTCTACATGATTGTATTAAATCAGACTGTAGCTGAATCACTGTCATGTACTTTTGTTACTTTTTTAGCTTCTTATTTTTGCACAGCTGGACTCCAGAATATTTTGAGAAAGCGTTTGGGACACCTTATTGCTTATCATATATATTCTAGATTACTGCTTCTTGTTTGAATGATTGAGACATATAAGTTCTTGACCATAGGAGACTTGATTATAGCATGCACCACTTGTCTTATACAGCCGTGATCGCCATACGATATATAGTACCTTGTACGGGGTAGCTGGCCATGTCCGTCTCCGTATTTTGGTACTGGGGCGTGACAGTGAATGATCCATTGTACGAATATATAGTAAGAAGGGTTTTTCTATGATTGGGGCCACCAACACTGGAGGGCTTGTGAGGTACTTCTTTATGTCGTCGAATGCTTGTTGATATTCTCTCGTCCAGGCGAAAGAAACTCCCTTCTTCATGAATTGGGTGAAGGGTCGACATCGTCTAGAGAGGTTGGCTATGAATCTCCTGATGTATGCCAGTCTTCCTTGCAGACCGCGATGCTCTTCCAGGTTCATCGGTGGATGCATATCTAGGATGGCTTTATTCTTTTTAGGGTCGATATGAATACCCTTTGAAGTTATGATAAAGTCGAGAATTTTTTTGCGGGATACCCCTTGGAATGACTTAGTAGGGTTCATCTTGAGCTGATGTGTCCTCATTAGATCAAATACGGTCTTCAGATCTTGGAGGTGATCATCTTGAAAATATCACTTGACAGTGATGTCATCAAAATAACATTCAACTGTCTCGCGGAAGGGGTCACGAAAGATGGGGCTCATAGCTCTCTGGTATATTGTACCTATATTTTTTAGGCCAAAGGGCATTACAGTGTAACAGTATACCCATATTGGCGTTCGGAATGACGTGTTATTCTCGTCCTCTGGAAATATCTTAATTTGGTTGTAGCATGAGAAACTATCCATGAAGGACATACGCTCGAAGCGACAAATATTGTCAACCATTACGTCTGTGATCGGGAGTGGAAATTTGTCCTTCGGGCAAGCCGTGTTCAAATCATGAAAGTCGATACAGACTCGGATTTTATCATTCTTTTTAACAACAGGAACTATGCTAGCTACCCAGCCCGGATGATATTCTTCATGAATAAATCCGCTTGCTATATATCAGCTTATTTACTTCAGCTTCAATGGCGTTCATAATGTCTGGGCGGAATCACCATTGTTGTTGTTTTACTGGGTTGGCATCAGGCCGGATATTGAGCTTATACATGGAGATCTGTGGATCCAGGCCTGACATATCCTCGTAGTTTCATGTGAACACATTAATGTATTCTCTTACCAGTTGGTCAAGGGATTCACGTTCTTCCAGCGAGAGTTTCTTGCTGATGAAGATAGTCTTAGAAGCAACGTCATCGCCCAAATTAACTTGTACAACCTTATCTTCTGTAGGAGATTCCTGCTGCTCGAATCGTAATTCCTACAGAGACTCCAGCTTTTGGGTCCATGGTTCTGTTTCAAAGAGTTCAATAGGATCCTTGTTGTCTTCTTTTAGATCTAATAATACCATGTTGATGGACAATGCTTGTTTAAGCACATCCCTGATGCTAACGTCAGAGTCCCAAGCGGAAGATTTTGAAGAGTGAGATTATTTTTTGTCTTCTTCTCCTGAGCCTTCAGGAGTTGTGGAAGGTATAGCATATTCCAAACCATGACCGGTGCGTTGGTAATATGCCTCAGGTTTTCCCTTGGGGGCAAAGTGATGCAGTGGTAAGCGTCTTCCTTTGCCGTAGTTCAGGCCCTGGTCACTTTTCAAGTCACATCCTATTTTTTGGATAATACGTTTAGTTTGTACGCAGTAGCGATGAAGCTACATCCTTCTGCTTTCCAGTTCTGGATCTTCGGAGAGAAAGTCGGGACGACCTTCAATTTTTTCAAAGATGATAGGCTTGTCCCCCTTCTTTCTTGCGGGAACGACGAAGCAGGGGTTTTGACTAAGACAGATTTGGTTTTCCGAGTGAGTGGTAGCTACTTGTGTATGCAGATGTAGCCTTAGACCATACTCTAAACAATATGCGGTGCTCCAATGCGCAACCACGGAGCAATTCAAAGAGAGCCCATTGTTGAGAAAATATGGTACCTCCTCAAAAGGGATTATGTCATCATATGATGGTACATTGGCAGATGCTACAACATATTTTCCTAGTTTATCTTCTTCAGTGGCTGTCAGAGACGCTGACAATTTTGGAGTTCTCCGGCGGAGCTTGACTATCAGCTGCCCTGGGGTTCTCGTGGCAAGGGGATCTTTGCCTGTCATGAGTCTCTGTCCCTTGAGTTTGACTTCCAAGGGTTCAGGCGCCTTCTTACGACGCTTGACTACAAGGGGAGCAGCTGTATGGGGTGGGCGTTCTTTGAAATGGACCCTTAGAGGCTCGCCTGAAGTTGTAATGGTTTGCTTGTACAAGATTGAGGTAGAGTAGTATGCCTCAACCCCTTTAAAAGAATCCTCATCGGCGAATTCTGTCTTGACGACGCCTTTTTTGCTAACATACTTTAAGCACTAGTGGAGAGTGGAGGGGACGATCATATATTCATGTATCCACGGACGCCTTAGCAGGACATTGTAGGATACATCTACGTCGATGACATAGCAAGTCACCTCGATTCGGAGATCACCGATTTGTTACTTCAAACGAATCTTGCAGAGTGGGTAGCTTCTCCCAGCGTTGAAGCAGCTGATAGTGGTGTTAGTGGCCGATAATTGATGCATCAAAATACCTGAAGTTTTTAGCAGACTTTGCGGGATAATACTGAGAGATGAGACATGATCGATATGCATTCGGTCCACCTTTATGGCTCTGATGTATCCTGTGTAATACACGGGACGATCGTGCCTATTATTTTTTAATAGCATGTCTTGCTGAGAGAATGTGATATTCGGGATTGCCTCCATCACACTGTTGCAGTGAGGACATGTTGCGGGATTCTCGGCTGATGGCTTGACTTGGGCCATATAAGAATCGACGTTTAGCAATGCCTCACTTAGAGCGTCACAAGTCTTGTTGGAGAGACGAATGAGTTTGAAGAGTGACAGTTTTATAAGAGTGTTGGCTAGTTGTGCCAAGATATCAAAGTTGTATAGCTTTTGCAGTCCTTGAGTTTCGTCCTTTCACAGAGGTTTATCATAGTGAGTTTTCTTTTGCTTTTGTTTATATTACGCCGGAGGATAGGATAGACCCGGTTCAGATGTAGCAGGTGCCGCGAGTGGGGCCATCGGAGGTGTAGTGCCATTGGAGGCATTGTAGTCGCTTGGTAGGCCAGGTCTGACCTGGTCACATCAACAAGAGCTTCATCTGTGGACGGAGAGACCGTGTGACAAGGCTTGGGCTTCTTTCCCTTGGACTTAGAAGTAGGAGGCATCGCCGGCTATGTCATATCCGGGACTGTTTGCTATTTAATATCAAAACGAGAACTGGGAGAACTAGATTTGATTAACAAACTAAAAGAGTACAAAGAAGAGTCCTAGGAGACAATCTAAGTACAAATTTATTTTCTAGGGGGTTACGATGGAGGGTTAGGAGTGTAGCAACTCTCTTTACTCCATGGATAATCCGATGCAGAAGCTCTTCTCTCTCCCTTGAGTGTTGATTCATAGATAGCTAGCCAGCCCCTTGTTTGGGTCTGGTACCCTAATATTTATAGTCATATTTGTGGCCGTATGGATGGCGGGGTTGTTCACGAGTCCCTTCTCAACGGAAGGGTGCAACAGGTATGCACAGTAATCCGGGCTTCGCTGCCACGTGAACATTTGTTGGAATTTTGTTGTTTGCTGAGTATCTGGGCGGTTCTCAACTGTGTAGGCACGACTTGGTCAAATGGACACGTGGCCGCTATTTAGTTGGATATGACCACTCAGTTGTAATAACAAGACTTGATCGTCGTAGAATCTGGGATACATGTGGCCAAAGACGCACAAGACGCACAGAGTCTAGAACGCACTTTGCCAGAGACGCATGGACCGCATGGAGTCTGGAACGCCTGGGCCAGAGTCGCATGGAACGAATGGAGTATGGGACGCGTGGGCTAGAGACTCATGGACCGCATGGAGTCCGGAACGCATGGGCCAGAGCTGCATGGATTCTTTTTGTCGTGTTGTCCACGTGGCTCTGCACTATCCTTGGGACTTCTGCCTCTTAGAATGTTCTCGTCCTTCGAGGCGATCAGAAAAATCCCTTTTATCAGGATTCTGTGTAAGGCACCATCTTTGATGTCCGGACGTCATGTTAGGTCGACCTGCGGCCAGTTGTCAGGATTCTTGTTTGGATCGTATGGGTATCCCTTTTTGGGCCGCATGATGTCCATGCGGTCCATCATCTGTTGAGTTTTATTTGAGGCACTTCCATGCTTCTACAAGGATGAGGTCTGGATGAACCCATACGACTTTGCCTTTTGTAGTATTGAGAGGAACCAACTAGTCTGCTCGGCTGGGGGGAGGTTAACAACCTTCATGGTCGCCTTAGGTATCGGGACGATACCATCTTGGGCCTCTGTTGTCGAGAAAGTGTCAAACTGGAGGGACACCATGTTCGTAGTGACTGTCTTGTCTTCATAGTCCAAAAAGAGAGCTTTGAAGTCGATCAGTCATTGTATCTGCCTTTTAATATGTAACAATCACGTGTGGTATGATGGACATATCGATGATAGTAGCAGTACTTGGGGTTGTCATCCTTGCCTGCTTCGTCAGGGCGTTTGATGTCGGGTAGCTTGAGTTTGTTTTCCTTCATCAATACTTCGAAGAGTTCCATGACATCATCGTCATTAAAGGAATAAGTCTTTTGTACTCTTGGTGACTCCGTTGGCTTGGTGACGGGTGTGGTCAGACTCTTGGACAGCTGGTTAACTGTCAGAACTTTCTTCCCTTTGCCGTCATGGCTGTTGTTAGCGATAAAATTATGTTTTTCTCTATCTTCATTATTTGGAGCTTGGAATCCCAATAAGTGGGCATCTTTCTTGCACTTTTCCGCAGCAGTAACACTTATGATAAATGCCGTCAAGTCGCTGAATGGGCCAGACGCTGTCAAGAGTCTCACCGCTAACGAGAGGTTCTTTTGGCATGTGTCCATCAGCGAGGATTCGGGGATGCCAGAAGGCAATTTCAGTGCCGCATGTCAGAAACGTTCGATGTAGTTTCGTGCAAGTTCCATGTCCCCTTGGGTGATGTCCATGAGAGAGGACATGGTTATGTCCATCCATCCTTCATAAAATCGGGTAAGAAAAAGGGACTTTAGGTCCTCGAAAGACGAAATGCACTTGTTTGGGCAACTACAAAACCATTCAAACATGTAAACCCCCTGATTTTCAAGAAATTTTAATTTAGAATTTTTCACAATTTTCTGAGATTTTTCTCTAATTAAACTAAGTTATTTTAATTATTAATTAAATTTTAAATGATGTTAAATAATATTAAAATATTATGAAAATAATATTTTATGGTGTAAAATAAAAAACTAGACATAGGATAATTTTTCGGGAATTTATTGGACCCCGGAAGCATTTTAAAAGTCCTAAAAACTAATTATTTAATTTAACTAAAATAAACCAGGTTTATTTTAAATAAACCAAACCAAACCAATAGCTGAACCAAACCGGTTTAACTAAACCCAAATCCTTATTGGGTCGGATCCGGGCCCAAAACCCAGACCCGACCCACTAGCCCGACCCGACCCGTATTTGTTTTTGGATCGGGCCGGATACCCAGACCAGACCCGTCCGCCCGAAACCCGTTAACCCGTTAGCCACTCATCTCCCCTAACCCGACGACCCCCGACTCCTCACCTCCCCTCTGACCGGCCAACCTCTGCCGCTCGTCCTCCCTGCAACCTCCGGCGACCCACCGTTTCCCCTCCCATAACCGCCACCTCTCCGGCCTATAAAAGCCCTAGCTCGATCCCCTTTCTCCTCATCCGCCTCCGGCTCTCCGACCGACTCCAGCACCCTCCGCCGCCCTCCAGCACCAGAATCCGGCCGCCCTCGACCTCGCCGGCCTCCCCAGACCCCGACGCCCCAGCCCAGCTCCTCCGGGCGGCTCCCCAGACCCCGCACCTCCAGAACCCGCTGCCGGCACCCGTCTCCCACACGAACCCGACTCCGGCCGGCACCACAGCACCGCCGCCGCCTCCACCCGCGCCTCGGCCGACTCCGGCGATACCCTCAGCCGTCCAGCACAGCCTCCGGCGAACTCAGACACGACTGAACCCTAAACCTAGCACGGTCGGACACAGGACACAGTGTCCCTTTGTGTTGTGTCGGGAACGAAGAATTCAGGTTTTCTGGAACCCTGTTCAGGTATCCATATCTCTCTCCTCGCTACCCTATTTTCGATTCTGTCTATTGCATCGCGTAGCCTGTATAACCCTCTCGATGCCCGTGCAACCCGCTCGGGGCATCGCGTCCTGTGGCGATCGCGAACCGCGATCCAAAAACAGGAAAAGCAACGCCCTGTTTCACCCCAAAACTAAGTATGCTCAGCCAAACAGGACGACTTGGTCGCGTGCGGTCTTCACCGATACGTGCGCGTCTTTGATACGGACGTGTGAGATTTCGCAGAAGTTGATTTGGATGTGCGTGCACACCGGAATCAACGTGTATCCGCCGACAACGCCCCGTATCTGTACTTTCTGGTTCTCGCTGTAACTTAGTGTATACACGTCGGGTCGAGACGAAACTTGCGCCATCAGAATCGTAGTAATACGCTGGTCCTGTGACCCAAGTTTGGTTCGATTCTGAGAACGTTGACAAAATCGCGTATCGTGGGCCCCACAGGCTCCACTTGACGGGCGATTTTGAGAACGGCTCATCGGAATCCATTTCTGGAAGTTCGTTGGGTTCGTATCATCGTTCCTGACTTGTTGACACTAAGTTGGACGAATTTGGAGACCTTTGGTTCTGACACATTTTTCGGTGCAAAGCGGCCCACATATGGACCTGTTTTGACCTAAAAATGTCATTTTTGCCCCTGTGTCCAAATTGGACTCAAGGACAGGCGTTTCTAGCTGATTAATATTTTTTGGATCTGATGGTGATAATTATTTCAGCAACCGGAGTACTACCTGCAAATCCTACTGCCAGAGCTACAATTGGAGCCGGAACCCCAGGCAAGTGTACCTTGCCATAATTGCCGTATAATGATTCATTTTGTTCTCTTGATTTATTCCTGTGACTGTTGTATATGATCAACCTTAGGGCCGTGTGACTTACTTAGCTTTCGATTAATAGTCGGGTGCCAACACCGTTCGCGGGGTTGTGCAACGTCAACTAGAGATGGATATCGTGACATTTACATTCTCGTACTTGCCATATCAAGTACATTATACCCAGGACACTTGACACGAATCATGAGACAGAATCTTCCTGAAATATTCAATGTGATTTTGTAGAGGATACAGCTTTATGACTTATACCTTTTACATGCTTAGATTTTATTCTGACTTGCTACATTAGTTTTGATCCTGCGTGTCATGGACATAAGACGTGAGATTACATTGGGTGGGGAGAGTATTACCATATCAAGGCTGATTATATTATAATTATTGTTATCTGGAGGTGTCTTAGTCTCTGATACAGAGCTTTGGCGCAAGTTCTGGCCCTTCGAGAAAATACTGCTATGGTTTCTTTGACACTGATCCTATAGTAGTCTCAGCCTGAGTATGAATAAAACTCTCACTTGCATATCACTTAGCTGGTTATTTATTTACCCTATTGTTTCCTTTATTTCTGTATTGCATATATTTTGGCTTGTATTATATGTACCTTGTTATGTCCCTTGAGGACCTGGATCCGGATTATGTCCCCAGGATTAGCAGACGAGATCTATCCTGAGGTGTACGGAACAGGAGCACTTCTCGGAGTAGTACCAGAACCTGAGGACGAGGTGATCGCTGAGGATTTCTCCTGAACATCTGCTACTTCCATGCTCAGTTTATATTGGCAAATAAACTCTTTCTGCTGTTTAAATGAACATTTGTAACAGACTTAATATCGGGTTGTTCCCCGATTTTAATTATTTGTGACTGGATGTTGTTTATTTCTTTTACTGATATTGTTATATTTATTCTGTGGATGAGATTAGTAAACCCTGACTATTGTATTACAGCTTAAGTATGCCCCGATGGATCCATTAAATTGGGTTTGACCATCGGTGCGTGCTGCTGGCCATTGCCACGTGGCTAGTCCCTTGATATTTTGGGACTGGGGCGTGACATGGTTTTTGTGGTGGCCCATGCAGGTCAACGACTAAATTGTTCGGTTTCAACTTAGGGACCGAACAGGCCTGCAATTACATAGGATAAGTTTTTAGGATCTCATCCACTTGCTTGAATCGTTCTTGACATCTATATCGGATTCGAATAAAATTCTTGACTTGTATCCTGCTTTGGTTCCTGTGCGCTTCTTATAGTTTATTTTGGTTGCAGAATTATGGATCCACAAGCCGGCGAAGAGACTCATCCAGGAACACCACAAGGTGTTGTGGTAATCAACGAAGATGAAGAGATACTAGTGGATGAAGGTCAATCATCACAACAACGCAGTCAAGCAAGTCAGCATGCCTCGAGAATCCAGGAAGATGACGTTCCACCATCAACGCAGTTTACTATACCAATACCTACCGTCCCACAAGGGCAAGCTATGGACATGCAACAGATGTTTCAAATGTACTACCCGATGATGCAAGCTTATCAGAAGGCTCAGCAAAGCCAAACGGAGGAGTTCATTTGCAGACTTAGCTCAGAGCTACGGAAGTTAATCAGCTCTGTTGTAATGGACGTTGTTACTGCAGCACGGGCCATGGAGTGCATCACCAGGATAGAGTCCAGCCAGAAGCGGCCGCATGCATTAGACCAAGCACAGCAGGAAAGAGCTGCAAAGCGACCCCAGAAGAATCCACTGAGAGCAGCATCCAGAGCCTCATTCCTTCCTACTTGTTACTATTGTGGCAAGGTAGGCCATGTTGAGAAGAAGTGCAGATGCAAGTTGGGATTGTGCTTGATTTGCGGATCCAGTAACCATTTAGCCAGAAGTTGCAAGATGCACAGAGGAGAAGCATCAATGGTTAACCAACAAGCGTTACCAGTACCGAGGCCAGCCTGTCCAGCTTTAGGAGCACCGTAAACGGAAGTGGAAGGAGTCATACCACCATCTCCAGGAGGATATCAGCCGAGGCCACCTTTGATACCCCAGGCCGTACTCTTCCAGCAGGTCCAGCAGCAGGAGAGGGCACCACCTCAAGGACGCAGACAAGCCTTCGCGATGACCTTGGAAGACGCACAGAATCATGGAGTAGCTAATGCGTGTAAGTTTTTGTAGTTCTGTTTCTAGTATTGCTTTAGTTCGTGCTTGCTGGTTCGTGACCCTAGACTTAACCTGATAGTTTTAACTTGCTAATAATTGATAATCTAGTGATAACCTAGAATTGTTAATCTAAATATGTTTTTAAAGAATAACCTAGATTTTTCTAAAATCTGTAATTTTTTAGATTTCCTATATTTGGGAAATTGTATAACTTCCATTGCTTAGGGAAATAATTTTCCTTAGGTATTTAAACCCTCAACCTTGATTTTCTTCATCGTGTTGTGATTCGAATAAATTTTGCAACCGTGTCAGCTCTGTTTACCGGTGATTCTTTGATTGCGAGGACGCAATCCTCTTCAGGGGGGTAGATTGTAAACTCCCTGATTTTCAAGAAATTTTAATTTGGAATTTTTCACAATTTTCTGAAATTTTTTGAGATTTTTCTCTAATTAAACTAAGGTGTTTTAATTATTAATTGATTTTTAAATAATGTTAAATAATATTAAAATATTATGGAAATAATATTTTATGGTGTAAAATGAAAAACTAGACATAGGGTAATTTTTCGGGAATTTATTGGACCCCGGAAGTATTTTAAAAGCCCTAAAAACTAATTATTTAATTTAACAAAAATAAACCGGGTTTATTTTAAATAAACCAAACCAATAGCTGAACCAAACCGGTTTAACTAAACCCAAATCCTTATTGGGTCGGATCCGGGCCCAAAACCCAGACCCGACCCACTAGCCTGACCCGACCCGCATTTGTTTTTGGATCGGGCCGGATACCCAGACCCGACCCGTCCGCCCGAAACCCGTTAACTCGTTAGCCACTCATCACCCCTAACCCGACGACCCCCGACTCCTCACCTTCCCTCCGACCGGCCAACCGCCGCCGCTTGGCCTCCCTCCGCCGCTCGGCCTCCCTGCAACCTCCGGCGACCCACCGTTTCCCCTCCCATAACTGCCACCTCTCCGGCCTATAAAAGCCCAAGCTCGATCCCCTTTCTCCTCATCCGCCTCCGGCTCTCCGCCCGACTCCAGCGCCCTCCAGCACCAGAATACGGCCGCCCTCGACCTCGCCGGCCTCCCCAGACCCCGACGCCCCAGCCCAGCTCCTCCGGCCGGCTCCCCAGACCCCGCACCTCCAGAACCCGCTGCCGGCACCCGTCTCCCACACGAACCCGACTCCGGCCGGCACCACAGCACCGCCGCCGCCTCCACCCACGCCTCGGCCGACTCCGGCGACACCCTCAGCCGTCCAGCACAGCCTCCGGCGAACTCAGACACGACTGAACCCTAACCCTAGCACGGTCGGACACAGGACACAGTGTCCCTTTGTGTTGTGTCGGACACGAAGAATTTAGGTTTTTTGGAACCCTGTTCAGGTACCCATATCTCTCTTCTCACTGCCCTGTTTTTGATTTCGTCTGTTGCATCGCGTAGCCTGCATAACCTCTCGATGCCCGTGCAACCCGCTCGGTGCATCGTGTCCTGTGGCGATCGCAAACCGCGATCCAAAAATAGGAAAACTAATGCCCTATTTCACCCCGGAACTGAGTATGCCCCGCCAAACGGGACGACTTGGTCGCGTGCGGTCTTTACCGATACGTGTGCGTCGTTGATACGGACGTATAGGATTTCGCAGAAGTTGATTTGGATGGGCGTGCACACTGGAATCAACACGTATCCGCCGACAACGCCCCATATCCGTACTTTCTGGTTCTCGCTGTAACTTAGTGTATACACGTCGGGTCGAGACGAAACTTGCGCCATCGGACTCGTAGCAATACGCTGGTCCTGTGACCCAAGTTTGGTTCGATTCTGAGAACGTTGACTAAATCGCGTATCGTGGGCCCCACAAGCTCCACTTGACTGACGATTTTGAGAACGGCTCATCGGAATCCATTTTTGGAAGTTCCGTTGGGTTCGTATCATCGTTCCTGACTTGTTGATACTAAGTTGGAAGAATTTGGAGACCTTTGGTTTTGACACATTTTTCGGCGCAAAGCGGTCCCCGTTTTGACCTGAAAATGTCATTTTCGCCCCTGTGTCCAAATTGGACTCAAGGACAGGCGTTTCTAGCTGATTAATATTTTTTGGATCTGATGGTGATAAATATTTCAGCAACCGGAGTACTGCCTGCAAATCTCGCTGCTGCCAGAGCTACAATTGGAGCCGGAACCCCAGGCAAGTGTACCTTGCCATAATTGCAGTATAATGATTCATTTTGTGCTCTTGATTTATTCCTGTGACTGTTGTACATGATCAACCTTAGGGCCGTGTGACTTACTTAGCTTCCGATTAATAGTCGGGTGCCAATACCGTACGCGGGGTTGTGCAACGTCAACTAGAGATGGATATCGTGACATTTACATTCTCGTACTTGCCATATCAAGTACATTATACCCAGGACACCAGACACGAATCATAAGACAGAATTTTCCTAAAATATTCAAGGTGATTCTGTATAGGATACAGGTTTATGACTTATACCTTTTACATGCTTAGATTTTATTCTGACTTGCTGCATTAGTTTTGATCCAGCGTGTCATGGACATGAGACATGAGATTATATTGGGTGGGGAGAGTATTACCATATCAAGGCTGATTATATTATAATTATTGTCATCTGGAGGTGTCTTAGTCTCTGATACAGAGCTTTGGCGCAAGTTCTGGCCCTTCGAGAAAATACTGCTATGGTTTCTTTGACACTGATCCTGTAGTAGTCTCAGCTTGAGTATGAATAAAACTCTCACTTGCATATCACTTAGCTGGTTATTTATTTATCCTATTATTTCCTTTATTTCTGCACTGCATATATTTTGTCTTGTATTATCTGTACCTTGTTATGTCCCTTGAGGACCTGGATCCGGATTATGTCCCCAGGATTAGCAGACGAGATCTATCCTGAGGTGTACGGAACAGGAGCACTTCTCGGAGCAATACCAGAACCTGAGGATGAGGTGATCGCTGAGGATTTCTCCTGAATATCTGCTACTTCCATGCTCAGTTTATATTGGCAAATAAACTCTTTCTCCTGCTTAAATGAACATTTGTAACAGACTTAATATCGGGTTGTTCTCCAATTTTAATTACTTGTGACTGGATGTTGTTTATTTTTTTGCTGATATTGTTATATTTATTCTGTGGATGAGATTAGTAAACCCTTACTATTGTATTACAGCTTAAGTATGTCCCGATTGATCCATTAAATTGGGTTT
The DNA here is from genome assembly GCA_036927795.1 of Iris macrosiphon. Taxonomy (NCBI): domain Eukaryota; kingdom Viridiplantae; phylum Streptophyta; class Magnoliopsida; order Asparagales; family Iridaceae; genus Iris; species Iris macrosiphon. The sequence goes on along the minus strand of JAYESA010000005.1, from coordinate 45,793,949 downwards.
GACCATCGGTGCGTGCTGCTGGCCATTGCCACGTGGCTAGTCCCTTGATATTTTGGGACTGGGGCGTGACAAAATGCAACCCCGGACAGTGCTCTAACGAACAGGTTGGTGAGTAAGGCATCATCCCGAGGTAGGTAACCTGTTGTAGATCTAAAGTATATCATGTACTGACGGGGTATCGTCTTCCGCTCAAATATAGCCAGAGATAGTGGCTCATACTTGGGAGGGTACACCATGTTATCCCACTCAGGAGGATAGAGTTATCAGATTTTAAGCTTCTGAAGGCTGTCTTGATTATCCTGCATATCAAAGTGGGCACACAAGTCCCTAAGAGTCTCCTGGATATCATCTAGCAGAAGAGGGACTGAAGCTTGAGGTACGGTCTGGCTACTCGCGACATGAGGAGCCGGATCAGGCATACCGGATTCCTCATTGCTCCCATGATCTGGGTTTGTTCGCCCCGGACCGGTGGCTGTGTTGAGACCAAGTTTTCTCTGAGTTCCAGCACTGTATAGGTAAGAGTCTGCATCGAAGTGCTGAGAGCTTGCATCATGGATTCGAGTGCCTCCAAGCATTGTCGGTTACTGGATTCTGCTCCATGCTCGTCCCCTGCCATGTACACTGGCATTACATGGGAGGAGGTGGACAGGAAGGTAGATACCTCACTTTCCGCCTCTAATGTCTGGGTCACATTTTGTTAAGGGAGAGTGGGAAATATCGCATCACTTTCATCATGGGAGAGATTACTACCCAGTCTCAATAATAGGCTCGTCCTTGGAAGCATGGCTACCCCCAGCTAGGCTATCACCCATGTGCAGAGACTTTCTGTCCTCCTAGAAGGAGGGATTGCCATAAAATATCGGGGGATTGCTACCCCCAGCTCTGGTTGCAGCATCATTCGAGGTGGTAAGGCTACCCAGCCTTCATTCTCGAGCGCGTGCCTTGGAATACCCCCACGACATGTAATTGTTTGCTATTTTTCAGACGACTTTGTGGTGTTCTGACCGACACCCTTAGGTTAGGTGAGCTCTTCTTGGAGATCTTCTTTATAGGGGAAGACCTCCATGTTGAGCAACAGGAAACGACGGGCAATTCTTCATCTTCACACGGTTATTTCCTAGGATGTCGCCAAGACGGTGCTGCGGAATATAATCGCTGAAATACTGACTATCTGGTTGGAGGGGCTGACACCTCGGTACATCAACAGTTGATGATGATGTTGGCACAAGTGTGTCTTTGAGGGGACACATCATACGCAAAGGTTGCTTCTTTCTCCTTATGTTTGTGATTAATCACATTACATAAATCAGACGATGGAAGTTTTACCCCTACCCCCATTTCATGCGCTCAGAAAACCCTTGCGTATGGAGGTAAGATTATAGTGTTTTCTCCCTGACCCAGTTCTTCTGCAGAGACTGCAACTGGATCATTGATGGAAGGCATGAGGTAAGATGGACCCACTACATGTGCACAAGTAAACTTGACGTATGGGTCTGTCATCTCAATGTTTGCTCCCCAACTTTGTTTAAGTGCACCTACGGCATCCAAGTGGGTTTGTAGAGGCTCTAAGGGTCGTTGACCCACATCTGGCACATGAGTGCAAGGGTCTGCCCTATAGAGTCTTCCCTTAGCAGCGCATATAACAACCAACGGCGCATGGCTTTGGGGAGCTGGCGGCGCAGCCCCTCTAGCACGCATGGCTCAGGCTATTTTGGACTTCCCTGATCTGACGCCCTTAGGCGCGTAATGCCGGGCATCCAGATTAGGACTATACGAGTCCTTGTTGACGGCGGCCTTGCTCAGAGGAGACTTCATGCACCCAAGATCGGCACATCTTTTCCTGCATGGACGTGCTGTATGCACGCATCTTGAGACTCAAGAATGTTCATCTCAAGGGCGGCTTCAGGGAGGGAGATAGGATGCGCGACAACCTCATGTGCACTACGGCGGAGGTAGATGACGCTTCTTAGACAGAGTTCAGGTTTGGCGCGGCGGCTCTTGCATCCCAAATCTTATGAGATTTGTGAGGTCATACGGCCTCGTTGAAGATCTCGACTTGTTGGCTGAGTACATGTCAACCACATGTGCATCTGCGGTGGAGGTTGACAATGCATCGAGTACCAACTTTGGGGGGAACGCAGCGGCCTTAGCGCCCCAGATTTGGTGAGTCTTGCGGAGTCCAGCGAGTCTCGTTGCAGAGCTCAATTTGTCCAGCATGTATTCGAATGCCTGTTGGTCGAAACGAACGATCAACATCCTCTGAGTCGAATCCATTTTGGTCACGTCGGATTGCGTCACCAGCTTCTCATTGGAGGAGAGTCTCTTCCCCAGCAGAGTCGTCATTTTTGTCGACATCGTCAAAAAATATAAATAGTGTAAAGTTATACGAACTTTTTTATTGATTACGAATTAACAAAAAGTACAAAAAAATCCTATTACAAAGAATTTAAGTACAAAAAAGATCTGGACAAGTATGACGGGGGAGATCGAGCACTGCAACGGCTCCTTTACTCTGTTGACGATCCGGGACCAAGGGGGTTGACGAGGCTTCAAGGCTGTTGTCTTCTTCTCCTCTCTTTTTATATTTATCGTTGGCGCGCTAGGGCTCCTGGTTGTGAACGTGGTTTCTTCTTTTTATGGGGAAAATACCCCTATTTATAGCTTTTAGGAAGGCATTATGTAGGCGCATGTATGCGGGCTGCATATTGGCGTATGGCATGGCAGGCGCATACTATGTTAAGGCTGTCACGTGGCAAATCGAGATCTGGGGTTGTTGTTGCCCATAATACTCGTGACACGTATCATGCCCTAATTTTGATGGCTGTGATTGCACCTTGGAAATACTGCCACTTGACGCATGGGGATGTTTGAGGGAGTAGTGGCGTATGACGCTACTGGCACATGCAGACACTAGTTACTTAGTAGCGTATGACACTGCTGGCGCATGGGAATACTAGTTATGAAACGATCGGCGGATGACACTGGATCATTATGGCGCATGGGGCTTGATCACTGCGGCACATGGCCTTTGATTACTTTTGGTGCATTGTAGAGATTTTTCATTCTTCTGCACTTGGAGATGCCTACAAACATGGGTCAGTAATCATCTAGTACTGATGAGTGACCATAGCCAATCTCACCTAAAATGAACACTAAGTAAACACGTGAAGCTTGCAGATATTATTAGGTGATCTTTCTAATTGTCTAGGTTCTTTTTAATAATTCATGTAAATAAGCATAGATAATAGAAAAGAAACACTTATATGATGATTCTTACCCATAGTCGAATGCTGTCACGCCCCAGTCCCAAATACGTAGGACTAGGAACACGTAAGCATGCCAGCCGCATGGATATGGCAACTCCAATATATGGAAACCATAACCCATACGTACGCTGTAATATGAATATAAACTCACATGTGGTATATATAATGTCATAAGTCACAGATATGCTAATCTCATCCACACAACAAGTCATAGAAAAGAAATACTAAACTAGAATAAGGAGTCTGAAATATCTAAAATAATAGTCGGGTGGAGACAAATCCACTACCAAAGACTATAACCAAAACTAAAATGAGAGAGGAGTATAAAATCTCCAATATAAAATAATGTGAAGACAAAAGTGTATCAGCTAAAAGAATCCATCGCTAGATGTACTCAAAGATGGTCAGAAGGTAAGACCTCCTCGGCAAAAAGGAATGCGTCAGGTCCAGGCCCGTACTCCTGCAAAATACTCAAGAGCAGATACACCTGGCAGAGGACCAGGTCCTCAGAGGGACGTAACAAGATACAGAAAATACGAGCCAACTTGAATACAGTAAACATGCATATAATTTGAAAATAAATAAGTACGCTGTACAAGACAATCTATATGAATGCAAATGAGGACAACTTTTCGACGTATGGGCAAGGGTAGGCTACTCGATCTACCTCACAACTCACACACACGTCAATGGACATCAGAAATCGATATACCGCGGGGGTAGCGACCAGCGAGACTCCAGAAATCGACATACCGCGGGGGTAGCGACCAGTGCGACACACGCCCCTAGTGCGAGCTATATACTACGGTTTACCAGAGAGGTTAAAATCCCATACGCCTAATGATTGTCCTCTATGATACTAAGTGTCAAGTGTGTGTCAACATATCTAATATATAGTAATGACTGAAAGAAAAACTACACATGCAAGAACTATACAGAAATGAAATAAAAAGAAATATAAATAGCATGCAGAATACTGTAAGCAATTTGGCAAGGTATCTTGCCTGGTAAGAAAGCTGCAAGGTGTACTGTCCAGATGTCAACGCACAGGATCAAAAGCTATGGTCACAGAATAAATGTATCCGGATGCTGAAATAAACATCACCAACGTTCCCAGAATAAGCAAAATAGCTAAAAAGCACATCCCTTTCGTCCAATTTGGACACAGGGGCAAAACGGTAATTTCGGGCAAAAGTGGGGTCCACGTGTGGCCCACTTTGCACCGAAAAGCGTATCGAGGGTAACAGTCTCTAAATGGGACAAACTATGGGTCAAACAACTCTAAATGTCAATACGAACCCAACGGTATGTCCAAATGTGGATTCCGATGAGCCGTACACAATTTTGTCCAAAAAGTCAACTGTGGGGCCAGCCAATTGGAGATCTGGTCAACCGTCTCAGAAATGGTGAAAATTGGGTCACAGGACCAGCGCGTTACCACGAGTCCAGTGGCGTAAGTTTCGTCGCAATCTGACAAGCGTGCACAAAATACGCGCGAGTTCCACAAAAGTTGCGACACAGGATGTGTCCGTGGATACGGCCTGATTTCGGCACGCACACGCGTCCGAATCAGTCCCCATAAATTTTCACGTGTCCGGTTATACTGCGTGCACCGTTCGGTACACTTAGCACACGGCGGGGCAGTCCCGTTTGGCGGGACGCGCTCCATTTTCCAACTTTTAGAATTCTGGAAAAAGTGGGTGCGCGCAGTTTTGTGACGAATATAATTATGTCCACAGCAACTAATAGCATGGGGTTATTTTACAGAAAATAAACTAGGTCAGGAATTCTACAGGTATCGAAAAGAATTACCGAATTCGGATCTCTGTGGTGGGAGATACGAACTCGGCAATAGGGTGGTCACCGCAGTTTTCTGCGATTTCAGAATTGGGTCTGTCCGTGCCAACTTGGGCGCTATTTTTCACCTAGGGGCACACGTTTTCCGATGTTGGCTATAAAACAAATATTGGAGAGGGTTAAGGGATGATCATACCGATGAAAACGGAACAGCATTTGGTTGAGCGAGTCGACGAGAAATCACGCCGGAACGAAGGTGCTTCGAGTGGAATTTTACAGGGCGCGAGGTCGGAGTCGACGGGATGGTTGGATGGCTTGGCGGGGCTTCTCTGGCTGCGGTGATGGCTCTAGATGGGAAGAGAAGGTCTGGAGATTTAGGTTAGGGTTTGAGAGAGAAATATATATTTATATATATATATAAGAAGAGAGAGGGATGGGTGGATCGCGGGTTTGGATTCGGCCGAAGGGGAGGGGGTCGGGTGAATTGGTCTGGAGTGGGCTGAAGCATAAGTGGGCGGGTTCTTTTCAGCAAGTTTGCTGAATGCAAACGGCTGTAGAGTTGGAAGTAAGCAATTAGTTATCAATGTTATTATTATTACTATTATTATTATATTATTATACTTAGTTAGTTATTAATTAATAATTCTTTTCCTTTCTTCTCTTTATAAAATATATATATACATATATATATATTTGTATATACATATATATATATATATATATATATACTCATAAGAAAATTCTAGATTAGAATAATGCACAACATTAGGCTAGCAACTGCTCAAGGGGTCTCCTACATGGAATAAATTCCGAAAAATTTCTGATGGTCCCATAAGTCCTCTAAGTGCCCGAACACCTAAAATAAAAATTATTAAAAATCTATTTCTCTTATTTAGACCTAATTACTACAATTTAATTAATAATTAATAAATAAAAAAAAGGTATATACAATTTTTAGGAAGGGGGTTTTACATTCTACCCAACTTATAAAATTTCGTCCTCGAAATTAAAATTAAGCCACGATAGAATACAATGATGGTATAAGATTTGCATTGTTTAAAATGCAAGACTAGGTTTAAAGGGGTGGGCGATGTTGCACGTTGCACATCCCGAAAATCATAGAAAAAAATCCATATGAGCGAAAAATAGGTTTCTTCATGTGTCATGTCCAGTGGTGTGGACACATAAATGCTCTTTTGCATAAAAGCGTCCAACAATTGGAAAATTGTACAAAGATGAGAATTGGATGATGGGCATGTCTAGGATAAGGGTGTAGGATTTGTAGGAAGGCAGTGGCTAGTGTAGTGCTCCAATTATCGGAGCACGATAAGGGGCACTAAGTGATACAATATTACAAAATTAAATAAAATACTGTGTTCTACTTCTAACTGGATTCAAGCTAACCTTAGTCTCACTAACTCAGCCAAGTAGGTCAAATTTTTGGGTGAAGGGTTTCACAATCTGCCGAACTTAAAATTTTACATCTACCACCTAAGGCCATACATCTAGAAAAAAAAACTATTGCTCAAATTATTTAATCATGATTTTTTTTCCTCAAAGTTTTAACACCAAACATATCACCTATGATATGCCCTTAACCAATTATAAAAGAGAGTCACTAAGTCATGTGTTTAGTCTTATGGGGTATAGCTAGTACTATCAGTGTCAACTTATACCAGCACGAGGTTTCGTCTTTCCGAAATAGGGGAAGACGGAGAGAAATAATAAAGAACTCAAGGTGAAGGTGACAGAATACAAGTACGAGGTTCAAAGAGATTAAAGAGTCGAAAAGAGAGTTGTCAGGACAGTTGTGGATTAAAATCCTATTTTTGGTAATTTTTTATTTACATGCTCGTATCAGTACAGTTATGTAACCGATACGATGTGTCAGACATATCTAGGGGTAAGTATATCTGTCTACTACCATATATCTCAATCCACGTAAAGTAGTAATGCGAAGAGCGAACCAAGCGCACTAAGGTTAGTTAGACCTTAATACACCGATTCTGATTAGGCAATTGTATCATTGTGTGCACCCAATAATACATATGCCATGAGCAAGCTCGATGAAAGAATAAGCTTGCAAAAACTAGGCTATAATAGCAGCATAAATCAAGGTAGTACAACAAACATAAATACGCTGGATTATGATGAAAGAAGGTACAAATTAATTCAAGTTCGCAGAAGCAAAACAACATAAGCAATAATAATAAAAGACTCTACAATCTCTACAGTTATCCAACTAATTCCTTGTCTAGGTCGATATTTGACAAAGCAGGGGTATGGCTTCTAAGCTCTACAGTCTGAGAAAAAAAAAATGTCGTCCTAAGCTAACATACAGTTAAATGTCATTCATTCACACTTCAATAATACGACAAAAGACTATGTGATACTATGTTGTGAGGTATACTACCCAACTCATAACAATAAACTAGTACTGTAATTGTCTTAAGGATACCGTAGAAATTCTTGTTAAGGTTTACGAGAAGGGTCTTGGTACTTTATTGGGGTATCCTCTTCTATTACATAGGTCATGGTCATCTTACCTCTTAGTCATAGTGCTTATAGAACAAGTGTCAATAGTAAAGATAGAAAGGTTACTAGCCCTCAAGTGAGAGAGGAGATAACTCATGTGGAGATATGGTTCAATTACGTGATTTAAAACTAAGTTGTAACCATAAAATTATAATCTAAATGAACAACTCAACTATCAAATTCTTGCTACTAAGCACATAATTTCAAAATTCAAGATTACAACTATAATTCTAGGAAACTATATATCATATCATAAAAGAATTTATTTGGCCTACAATCAGAAGTGTCAGAGGGCACGAGTTGAAAGATGAAGAGAAGAAACGTAATTAGCCATCGCAAAATAGCGAGCGCTATGGTCGCAATAAAACAATATATAAAATAAAGATAGAGAGCTCTAGATAGCATCATGGTTCTCTAAGGGGAGTGGGGTGTTAGTTGCTATGTTCGGGGTATGATCAAGGGAGAAGTGTTGACTACATTCCTCTAGGCTTCCTAGGGTGCTGTCTACTAATAACAAGACAATGATATAAGTTTACAGTTCTCCAATACTTTCTAACTATGAAGATTAGGTTCAGTCCTAATATTCAAATTTTTTGGTTTTCTATTGGTTCCTCAATACTAGGGTCAACCATTATGGTAAACTTCTAACTAACTCTAGTAGTATCTATACTACTCCCAAGTCCTCATAATACATCAAGGGATAATGGTAAACCACTCTATAGATAAGGAATTCTAGGGTTCACTAGATATTCTAAACTTAGTGGTGTGTCTATATTTTCGTTGTGTTCTTAATAGGTGTGCTACCCTAATTATCATCCTAATAACAGGGGTTCCTATATTCTAGCAGAAGACTATACTCAAAGAACTATTAGGGAAGTACAGGAATCAAGCATGATGCAATTATTCAGATAGAATGGATTGGAAGGAGAGCGAATCATAGTCAATTGTGGATGAGATTCTATACTCTATTCCTAGGTGCAGGCTTGTTCGGTACAATAACGTAACCGAGACAATATGCTCTTGAACTGCATGGGCCACCACAAAAACATGTCACGCCCCAGTCCCAAATACGTAGGACTAGGGACACGTAAGCATGCCAGCCGCATGGATATGGCAACTCCAATATATGGAAACCATAACCCATACGTACGCTGTAATATGAATATAAACTCACATGTGGTATATATAATGTCATAAGTCACAGATATGCTAATCTCATCCACACAACAAGTCATAGAAAAGAAATACTAAACTAGAATAAGGAGTCTGAAATATCTAAAATAATAGTCGGGTGGAGACAAATCCACTACCAAAGACTATAACTAAAACTAAAATGAGAGAGGAGTATAAAATCTCCAATATAAAATAATGTGAAGACAAAAGTGTATCAGCTAAAAGAATCCATCGCTAGATGTACTCAAAGATGGTCAGAAGGTAAGACCTCCTCGGCAGAAAGGAATGCGTCAGGTCCAGGCCCGTACTCCTGCAAAATACTCAAGAGCAGATACACCTGGCAGAGGACCAGGTCCTCAGAGGGACGTAACAAGATACAGAAAATACGAGCCAACTTGAATACAGTAAACATGCATATAATTTAAAAATAAATAAGTACGCTGTACAAGATAATCTATATGAATGCAAATGAGGACAACTTTTCGACGTATGGGCAAGGGTAGGCTACTCGATCTACCTCACAACTCACACACACGTCAATGGACATCAGAAATCGATATACCGCGGGGGTAGCGACCAGCGAGACTCCAGAAATCGATATACCGCGGGGGTAGTGACCAGCGCGACACACGCCCGTAGTGCGAGCTATATACTACGGTTTACCAGAGTGGTTAAAAGCCCATACGCCTAATGATTGTCCTCTATGATACTAAGTGTCAAGTGTGTGTCAACATATCTAATATATAGTAATGACTGAAAGGAAAACTACACATGCAAGAACTATACAGAAATGAAATAAAAAGAAATATAAATAGCATACAGAATACTGTAAGCAATTTGGCAAGGTATCTTGCCTGGTAAGAAAGCTACAAGGTGTACTGTCCAGATGTCAACGCACAGGATCAAAAGCTATGGCCACAGAACAAATGTATCCGGATGCTGAAATAAATATCATCAACGCTCCCAGAATAAGCAAAATAGCTAAAAAGCACATCCCTTTCGTCCAATTTGGACACAGGGACAAAACGGTAATTTCGGGCAAAAGTGGGGTCCACGTGTGGCCCACTTTGCACCAAAAAGCGTGCCGTGGGTAACAGTCTCTAAATGGGACAAACTATGGGTCAAACAACTCTAAATGTCAATACGAACCCAACGGTATGTCCAAATGTGGATTCCGATGAGCCGTACACAATTTTGTCCAAAAAGTTAACTGTGGGGCCCGCCAATTGGCGATCTGGTCAACCGTCTCAGAAATGCGTGAAAATTGGGTCACAGGACCAGCGGGTTACCATGAGTCCAGTGGCGCAAGTTTCGTCGCAATCTGACAAGCGTGCAGAAAATACGCGCGAGTTCCACAAAAATTGCGACACAGGATGTGTCCGTGGATACGGCCTGATTCCGGCGCGCACACGCGTCCGAATCAGTCCCCATAAATTTTCACGTGTCTGGTTATGTTGTGTGCATCGTTCGGTACACTTGGCACACGGCGGAGCGGTCCCGTTTGGCGGGACGCGCTCCATTTTCCAACTTTTGGAAATCTGAAAAAAATGGGTGCGCGCAGTTTTGTGACGAATATAATTATGTCCACAGCAACTAATAGCATGGGGTTATTTTACAGAAAATAAACTAGGTCAAGAATTCTATAGGTATCGAAAAGAATTACCGAATTCGGATCTCTGTGGTGGGAGATACGAACTCGGCAATAGGGTGGTCACCGCAGTTTTCTGCGATTTCAGAATTGGGTCTGTCCGTGCCAACTTGGGCGCTATTTTTCACCTAGGGGCACACGTTTTCCGAGGTTGGCTATAAAACAAATATTGGAGAGGGTTAAGGGATGATCATACCGATAAAAACGGAATAACGTTTTGTTGAGCGAGTCGACGGAAAATCACGCCGGAGCGAAGGTCCTTCGAGTGGAATTCTGCAGGGCGCGAGGTCGGAGTCGACGGGATGGTTGGATGGCTTGGCGGGGCTTCTCTGGCTGTGGTGACGGCTCTAGATGGGAAGAGAAGGTCTGGAGATTTAGGTTAGGGTTTGAGAGAGAAATATATATATTTATATATTTATATATATATATAAGAAGAGAGAGGGATGGGTGGATCGCGGGTTTGGATTCGGCCGAAGGGGAGGGGGTCGGGTGAATTGGTCTGGAGTGGGCTGAAGCATAAGTGGGCGGGTTCTTTTCAGCAAGTTTGCTGAATGCAAACGGCTGTAGAGTTGGAAGTAAGCAATTAGTTATCAATGTTATTATTATTACTATTATTATTATATTATTATACTTAGTTAGTTATTAATTAATAATTCTTTTCCTTTCTTCTCTTTATAAAATATATATATACATATATATATATTTGTATATATATATATATATATATATATATATATATATATATATATATATATATATATATATATATATATATGTATATACATACTCATAAGAAAATTCTAGATTAGAATAATGCACAACATTATGCTAGCAACTGCTCAAGGGGTCTCCTACATGGAATAAATTCCTAAAAATTTCTGATGGTCCCATAAGTCCTCTAAGTGCCCGAACACCTAAAATAAAAATTATTAAAAATCTATTTCTCTTATTTAGACCTAATTACTATAATTTAATTAATAATTAATAAATAAAAAAAAGGTATATACAATTTTTAGGAAGGAAGTTTTACAAATGCCCATCCCTATAGCAGACAAGCATTAGAATAATTTGCATATATGTATAAAATTCATAAATTTGACTTGGCATCATGTTAGGTGTGCAAGAATGGTATCTTAGCATGTGACATAACTACATGATGGTCCATGGGCAAACCCATGAATAACAGCTGGAACTACGAGCCCAGTCTAACTATTAGACAGACACCCCCTAATCGCGAGGACTATAACCCTCAGGGTGCTAAATCTCTTCTAGGCTGAACGATCCCCAGTTTTTCCGGAACCGCTCGAGAGACCATTACCTTATGCATAAGTTGTCCGAGACTGATGCGATGACATGCATTCATCAGATAAAAATATTTCTATTGCAATAGTTGAACAACATGCATCTATTTGGGACTATCTCTTTCTATCTGTCATATTGATTGATTTCAAACCATAAGAGGTTTCCTATGTTTTTTCTGTACACAAAATACTATAAGGAACATACATCAATTATCTGAACAGGGCCAGTGACAATTCTATATTTTAAGCATACAGTTCATTATTATGAAACAAGTAAAGTAGCAGTTCTTTAATTTAGCATATAATTTCCATCTCTTTTATATTATCTTTGTTATTGTGATATCACTGAACAAAGGGACATGCAACTCGAGTGGACTAGAGATCTTTTTATTAAGGTGTAAAAATAAATGATTCATCAAAGGACCGAAGTCACTCACCGATTGAATCAACTCGAGAGAATGGAAAAGCCTCACGCAGCGATCACTCTGTTACACGTCCTGAAATTGCACCAACACTTGGTTAGCATCCTTCAATCTCTTTCTTTCACGATTCAAAATGATTGCGCAAGCGAGAAAAGCGAACTATGAAAACCAAATCATCAAAAAGTAACACAAAAACGCAAATCAACAAAACCAAGCAGCAAAAATATCCAACGAAAATTCTTTGAATCATTTCAATAGAAGTCGATCCATGAGTTGGAAATGTTCATTGCTTTACATCCGTGATCTATTGGGCCAAAAGATTTTTTCGATACTCAGTTTTCAACTGAGTCACAAGCCGCAGGTATTACGTAGTAGACCGCTGGAAGAGGGGCACTACATTGTCACCTTCCAACGGACCATGCAAATTCTTGCACCAAAGTTGATCCTCCATCATTGGCTTACAAATCGTCCAATTTTCCTATAAGGGTGATCATACGTGTGTTCATCTACTTCGTAAACATGGTTGCGTCTTCTCTCTCGCGAATATGAGAGTTTTAATACCAGAAGCTGCCAAATATGCTCTGATACCGGATGTTGGGATCAGATACGTCCTACAAGTGCTCAAACACCGTGTCTGAAACTGACCGCAGCGAAAACTTAGGTCAGCGCACCTGAGATAACCAACCCCCGTCTAATACAAGTACCAAGACAGATGATAACATAGTGTATGTTCGGTGACTACGTCACCTGCACAAATCCTAATCTATATAACTCGGGTGAAATTATAAGATTGACAGAAACAATGTTGAACCATTTGCCCAAATGTTCAACCCCATCACCAAACTCAAGAAGAAAGAGAAGATACAACTTGAAATCACTTACCCTATCCGTAGCAATCTTCCTGTACGAAGATGACGACTTCTCGCACAGATCTCCTCCTTCTTATGTCCTGGATGACGAGTCATAAGAGCAAAGTGCGACTTTCTCTTAGATTTTCTATAGAAAATTACGTACCCTCGAATCTTCCGTGTGTGCTCTACATATGTTTCCACCCCAACACGTATAAATAGGTTAAGAAATCATATTTTAGGTCATAGGAAATCCTAAAATAGTCTAGCACAAATTCTGGCCGTCCGTACGAAATCAACTGTGCTGATTAAAATCCAAAACTCGTTAGCCGCCGCCGAACTGACCCCTTGCCAAAAGGTTCTGGAACGAAATATACCGAGTTCGGATCGAACTCGGTCAGGGATCGAATTTGGACTGAGTTCGGTCCCTCTGTCCAGTTCTGTCCCTCTGTCCAGACTATTCCAGTACTCAAATCGAAACTGGATCCCATCAAGCACAATGTTTGATCTTCCCTTGATCTTGTGTAGCAGGTTGCAAGTTGTTTTTTCTTCTTCTGGAGAATCGATGGTCGAGTCTCTAATCCCAACCTCTCTCTAGTAAGAACTCCCAAGTACTCTTCCCCAGTGGAGGGCATATACTTCAGTACTGTCAGGACTCTGGGCAGTAGCACTCTTAAGATATCACTAACTAAAGACTACCAAATCCAAATGATGGTAGTTGGACAAGGGTCAAAAGTCTCTGACCACCACTCCTTTTCTTCTTCTCCTCCTCTTCGGTTCTTCCCCCCTTTACTTTTAGCATGCAACACATGAATACACATTTAATAGGTGAGAAAGGTCAAAAGTATCGAATTCAAAGGGGATGAGTGAGTAGCTTTAGATAGATAGATTGAGTGTCCTCTTGCACAAAGGAATTAAGAATGAAATATATATATATATATGCGCACACAAAGGTCAGAGACATCAATTGCTCGCCCTTGGGTTTTTGATTCAACAATGATTTTACTTTTGAGTTCTACCCTCACGCTCACTTGGCCAAATAAGGCAGGCTAACACCTTTTAGCAAAATAATTGTAATAATATATAACTTCTTCAAATATAATAATATTATTTTTATCTCCAGAGTATTTTTTTTTTAAATCATTCTTTCTTAATTAACAGTCATATTGATAAATTATAAATTAAATTTAATATTAAAATTAATACTAATATTAACATTAATATTGAAACTTGATAGGACTAATTTATAAATACCATAAACTTTTTAGCAATTTTATTTGTGATCCGTATGCATCCAAAGAGTCACGTATGCTTCCTAAGGGATATACTTTTGTCCTAATCAACCGAGAAAGATTACTTTTTTAATTTGTTGGGCTCATGGTATATCTTAGTATAGAAGATTAATACTAAGGATCTTTATTTGTTTATAAACTCTTCCGACAGATGGATAATAACATGAATAGCCATCTATGATAGTACGTAATTTGTGTCACCCAATGTACATACAATATGTATTGGATTAGCCGTTTCAGTGGAATCTTTCATTCTAGTCGGAGGAGAAATTACCAAATTTATAACATTCCCTCAAGCTTGGCGTGAATGCATATTTATTTGAAGAAGAAGAAGAAGAAGAAGAAGAAGAAAACGACGACTGTGCATTTTCCATATCGAATATGAATAATAAGTAACAATAGCACGACACTTCGAGTTCAACATGAAAAATTCATTATTATTTTTCTTAACATGAGATTTTGTATCGAAATAGTAGTATGAAGCAAGAGTTATTTTCGATTTTATCTTTTGTGTTGGGAATACATTTCAACGTCACGAACCATTTTCTTCCATACCAAAAGTCTCTTTACTTGTATTTATGTTATGAAAGAAAAAAAAAGGTACAGAAAAAAAGAGTACAGAAAAAAAAAAAGAGTACGAAAGTATATTTATCTTGTTTGGCACAAAGAACTTGGAGAATTTGAAGGAAAGCGCAAATGTTCGTGTCGCAATGCTATATAGATATCAAGTTCTCCAAGTTCTTTTTTTAACTTCTAAATTAAAACTAATGGAACTTAGAAAGTCTTAATGTTGAGAGAGGAAAAAAAAAATGTAGGTCCAATATTTGAGTTTCTTGGACTCAAAACAAAAAAAATTCAAACTAAACACAAAAAGTTAAGGATAGAATACAAGAACATAGAAAGCTTAATTGTATGATCCATCACCTAATTTTTTAATTCTGCGATTTCTCCAAATTTTATAGATTACCAACCATGAAACAAAGTCCTAATACTTAATGGTAGAATTTTAACATCATGGCAATAGTGTTGTTGCTTGGATCGCAAGTTATGTTCACGGATTGGTCCACATGTCACGTGTCAGCTCCTATGGAAGGGGGGTCCAGATTTTTCGATGGTGAGATCCCCGAATGGTGCATGCAGGGAGAGTATGGGCGAACGAGGAGGGGACACGTCGGATGCGGGCCAACTCTCTCCCTGCGGTGACTTTAACATTTTTCTAATAATTAAAGGTAGTACTATAGTTGTATGATATGATGTCTTAGGGTGGGGACAAGCCATAAATCTGGGGATCTGATCAGCATGTTAGCTAGTAAACAAACACAAGAAGCTACATATGTAATATGTAATTAAATCAGTATTGGCTCAACTTGTTGATTAGATTGTGTTATTTTGTAGAAATTCATTCATCCATACGCCTATGATGGTGTGGTTGCGTGAGATGTAAGCTCTACATATATAAAACATGATGGATGGATGGACAGACAGAATGATAGATAGATGTGTAGTGTAAAGAGAGAGAGAGAGAGAGAGAGAGAGAGAGAAGTGCTCCACCAATAGCTCGTCTTTAATTTGTTCCTCCCCCTTGTCCTCTCCTTGTTGTTGCCTGGATTTGCCTGGATTCGTGCAAGTCTCGTATATATACATGATTCCCACTCCCACCCCACGCCACCCCCATCCATCCACCTCTCCCTAGCTCTTTCTCTGCAATATAAGTTAATTTTAGCAATGATCCTAAACGTATCTGAACTTTTGTTTTTGAACTCTAGCCATATCATCTAAAACATCTATACATTGTAATGAAAAATCTAACGTGTGGGCTTGTAGTTACTTCTTTTTGAATGGATGTATTAAAAGTGCGAAAAATTTAATACAGGACAACGAAATTATAACAAATCTTATTCGAAGCATAAATTTAAAATTTTACAAATAAAGCATCATAACGCTTATCCGAAGGACGTTTCATAACTTTTCAAAAAAAATTTTCCGTTTGGACCGTTTGCTGTCGTTACAGCGAAAAAAAAAAAATTTAGAAAACGTCATTTGGAAGGACTTTTTCCCTAGAGAAACAACGCCCGTTTTCTAATATATATTTTTTTGCGTTCTCTCACTCACTCTCTCTCTCTCTCTCTCTCTCTCTCTCTAACACTCTCTCTCTCTCTCTCTCAAGTTCCCTCTCTCTCCTCTTAACACTCTCCCTCACATCTCTCACACTCTCTCTCAACTGTCCCTCTCTCTCTCTCTCTCTCTCTCTCTCTCAACTCTCTCTCTCTAACAACTCTCTCTCTATATATATATGTCAACTCCCTCTCTCTCAACCCTCTCTCATTCTCATCGCTCTCTTTCTCTAACAACTCTCTCTCTCTCTCTCTCTCTCTCTCTCTCTCTCTCTCTCTGTGTGTGTGTGTGTGTGTGTGTGTCAACTCCCTCTCTCTCACTTTCAACCCTCTTTCTCTCTCCCTCTCTCCCTTTGTCACTCTCATCCCTCTCTCCCTCTTTTAACACTCTCTCTCTCTCTCTCTCTCTCTCTCTCTCTCTCTCTCTCTCTCTCTCTTTCCCTCCCTGTCACTCTTTCCTCTATCACTCTTCCTCTCTCTTTTATGTACGCTATCTACACTAAAGCTAATACATGCACACGCACACTAGGTAACGTTTATCTGTATGCTGGGTAACGTTTATCTGTACGCTAGGTAACGTTCAATTTTGTAACATAAATTTGAAATATTTAAATTTAATCGGTTAAATTTATCTAATACCCTTTCTCTCTTACTCTCAATCTCTCTCCTCTCTCTCTCTCTCTCTCCCTCTCTCTCTCTCTCTCTCTCTCTCAACCTGTCACTCTCACCCTCTCTCCCTCTCTTTACTCTCTCTCTCTCTCTCTCTCTCTCTCTCTTTACTCTCTGTGTCACTCTCATCCCTCCCTTTTCTTTCTCCCTGTCACTCTTTCTTTTGTCATCCATGTTTTTATGCTAGTATACTAGGTAATACTAGTCTATGTACAATAGGTAACGTTAAATTTGTAACGTTTATATTTTAACGAATAAATTTAGCTTATATATATGACTCATGTGTGTTTTGTATATCTCATTCACTCTTACTCTCTTTACCATTTTTTTCTAATACAGAAAATAACTTACAATCGGTGAATTCAGAAGGCAAATTCAAGTCAGAAGATACTTTCATCCATTATCTCCTACCATTTTCGCCTAAGCTATTTCCTGACATACCTTTGTAAGTCTCAATTTAGACGAAAGTTTGTGACTATGGATCAAAATTTACTGATAATTTGCTACCATGGAGCTATACTAGATAGATTATCTTACCATGGGAATAATACTCATCTTATAACCACTTATGAAAATATTACTTTAGCTAATTTGCGTAGTATTATTTTTGATCATTTTTTCATAAGTTATGAATTTACAATAAGGTGGTTTTATGAAGATGCATTGATAATAGTAGATTGTGAAGAAACATAAAATTTTATTGTTAAAAGTAATTTTGTTTTATCTTGTATTAAAATTTACATCATTCCATCACAAGCAAATATCGACACAACTATCATTTCAAGTAGTGAACATTTTTATGATAACCAAGATTTTAATGTTGGTTCTAGTTGTATAAATCACACTGAAATTAACTCTGATACTGAAAACAATGATGTTAACGATGAAAACAGTGATGATTTGGTTGAAAATTTAGATTACTATTTAGATGATAATGATGCTATTGTAGCTAGTTGCATTCCCGGGTTAATTGTTGGTAGACAATTTGATTCTCCTCAGGATTTTTAAAATTTTATTAGCGCCTAGCAATTACATATAAATTTAGTTGTTCATCTAAACATAACAATCATCAAAGAATTGTGTATACTTGTGATTCTCCAAACTGTTGTTGGAGAGTATACGCTAAAGCTAATGGTGATGGTAGTACATTTGAAGGTAGACATTTATGTTTAGGTAGATTTACAGGAGGGCGTCATCTACTAGCCACCACTGCATGGGTAAGAAATAAAATAATTGGTAAAATTAGATATAACAACTCGTATAGTCCGACACACATTGTATACGATATACTTAGAGAACATCGGATACATATACATATTTCAAAGCTTGGAGAGCTAGAAAACTTGCATTATCTGATATTAACGGCAGTTACGTTGATGCATATGGTAGTCTTGAGAAATATTATTTTACAATTAAGGAAACAAATTCTGGTAGCAAATATTTTTTAAAAATAGTAGAAAATAATATCTTCCAAAGAATATATTTTTATTTCAAGGCTTGTATGGATGATTTCTTAAGTAGTTGTTTACATGTTATTAGTATTGATGCTACTTTTCTTACATCTAGATTCCAAGGTAATTTATTTGTTGCTTGTGCTCACGATCCAAACTATCAACTATATCCTATTGCTTATTGTGTTGCTGAGAATAAAAAAACTGAGTCGTGGACATGGTTTTTAAACTGTTTAAAAATATCTTTCGAAACTTATTTTGAACGATGGGATAGTATTTTATTTATATCTGATAAGAAGAAAGGATTAATTCGTGGAATGCGAACAGTTTTTCCAAACTCTTCCCACTTCTTTTGTATTCAACATTTTAAACAAAAATTTAAAAATTAGTGTCCTCGTACACCGACATATCTACAATGGTTAGACAAACGTGTCCGGTCTTATAATGAGGTTGATGAAAATGGTTAGTTGGAAACAATAAATCTGCTAATGTAAATATTTTTAATTGGATTGTAGGGTCAAACGATGAAAATCGTGATTTTTTTCACTAGATAACAGCCTATGCACCGTGCCCACGATTAGATATTAATACTTTGAACATTGCTGAATGTTTTAACAATTAGATTAAAATTTTGCGTGACAAACCAATATCAACTTGGCTTGATGGTATTACAGCAAAAATAATAACACTTCACGACAAGCATCGAACAAATACTGAAAAGATGGAAACATAATTTTGTCCAAGGATGATGAACACTATAGCACGTATCAGGCGAGAGACACACCATTTTCAGTTATTGTGTTTTAATAACAATAAATTTGAAATATGGGATCATGAAACAAGTAGATGTTATGTGGTTGAACTAGACCGTAAATATTGTACATGTGGTCGGTGGCAACATACTCTACTACCATGTGAACATGCTTGCTTTACATATCATTCTTCTAACGTACCAGTTGAAAGTTATTATCCTGTTAAATTTTTTGTTGCAACACTTAGAGCTGTATATATGCCATGTATGGAACCGATTTCAGTCCCCTATAATCCTCAAAGTGAACCGGTAAGAGGTTAAATTGGAGTACCATTTCTTGGGCGTAGAGCTGGCAGACCGAAGAAGAATCGTATAATGACAAGAGAACCGTCGATAAGAGATCTTCGTTGCAGTAATTGTGGCGGGCTGGGACACAACAAAAGGAGTTATAAAAACTAACCGAGGCAGTAAATATTATGATTGTATCTTTTTAGTGTAATTATGATTCTGATTTTATGTTGTTATAATGTTGTAATTGAAGTTGTTGAACTTTCGAATAAAATAAACATTATATTACTAAAATTTAAAGACCAACAAAATATTTTCATACATTCATTTATGGAGACCAACAAAATTACTAGCCCCATATGTCATTCCTTCTATAATATCTACGATCAACTCGCCTAAGACCTAGCCTATCTCTCCTTTCCTCTGTACCCTCCGGTGGTGGCAAATATAAATGGGAGTCTGGATCAAGGTTGGATGAGCCAAACAACGAAGTGCCAGTCTCCTGCAGGTAATAATTCCAATTCCAGTCATGAGAAGCAGTCTGTGGCGTGGCATTGTAACTCTTGTATGTGCCCTCGTTGCTCTGGGATGTGCTCTCGTAACTCTGGGATGTATCATTTTTATGGTGTGGCCTACCCTCGTAAGGTTGTGACATGCTAGCGTAAGGCTGGAAATATCTCTCGTAATGTTGTGGCATGCCAACGTAAAGTTATGAAGTGCCAGCGTAAGGCTGCGAATATTCCTCATAATGCTGTGGCATGCCAACATAAGGTTGTGACATGCCAGCGTAAGGCTGCGAAGTACCATCGTAAGCTTGGGATGTTCCCTCACCAACCTGTAAAATTTGTGTCTCTCCATTGCTCGAACCAGCTCCTCGATCAAGTATCCTACGAGGACGTGCCTGCCTCTGTCTCACGAAGCCTATCAGATGGCTGTCTGGTATATCGAGTGGAGTAAAACGGGGACTCAGTGGTGCACGTAGACATTGTACGGTCGTCCCTAAAATTCCTTCTGGATCTTTTTCGGGGTCCTCAGCTATATCAGTCAGTATCTCCGCTTGAATATTTAAATCCACACTCAATGAATATAAAAGTAACATATATAAAGATGATAGTTTATGTAAAAAAGAACACATACCACTAGAGCATCGTGTTCCCTCCTGTCACACAAGTTCAGATCGTCTAAAGCTCGTGGATGGAATCGAGGTTCTTCAAATTTATACATCCTATTTTGCACTAGCGGGCATTCATACCAACGTAGAAAATTGATACTACCCTTCATTATAAATTTTTAACACAAATGGATATGTAAGATCTAATACCATATAATTTATTTAAAATACCCCTTAACTTACAATATGCCACCGATTTCATCAATTCGGACATGAGTTCCACGACATGCATGTTAAATCTGGAATACCAACCAAGCATATATGTACGAACCCGCTCTTCCATATTTGATTTGGTACTGCTAGAAGCCAAAGGCTCCAGGGGTATCATCTGTTTCAGTCCGAACTGTCGCATAACATGATCAGCTGGATGAAATATGATAGATCCATTGTACATGATATAATACCTATGGAGATTGTGGGTACGTTCACCATCTCTCACTTCTTGTGGCATACTTAGTGGTTGCGAAATAACTTAATTGACATTCATCAAGTAATAAATGGTAGGCACGAAAATAACATCTAAAAATTTAATTTAATAATTACATACTTACCTCATAGGCAGTTAATGTGTGAAATCGATGCTGGTAAAGAGATACCAGTAATCCAGCGAATGCCTGCTGGCCATACAGTTTGTTCAACTCTATATTTACTAACTAGTCTACTAATCTCGAAGTGATCGTAATACCAGAACTACAAAGAAGAACACAAATAAGATCTAAATAAATATAGCAGATATTATTCATTTTTATTCATACATGTATAAGTGTTAGACATCTACTTATATTTTTTGTTGTTCTATCATTTGATACTTTACTCACAAAAGACGTCATAGAGTGGTATAAATATGCTAACACTGCTTCACTCTATGCATATTTTGAGTTAGAATGTATGTCCGCAAGAAATGGTAGCAGTCGCACGTTGATCATATTTCCCGTAGCATCAGAAAATAAAAAAGTACCGCATAGACACAGTAAGTAATCTCTAGTGCAACATATTACCTGAAAACATAATTGAATATTGATACCATTTACATTAAATAAATATTAATAATAATTAATACATGTAAATAAATACCCGCGAATAATCGAAAGAAACTGTTGTAGAGCCGATATGATCAACATGCATGAAAGTAGACCGGAGCCAAGTGAGTTTGACAGTGCAGGTTTCTTCCATATGAGAGGGGGGCTCCACACCGAGATATTCTCTAATGAGATGTTTTTCTTCCAACTTTTCCTCAAAATATATAGGATTACCCTCGATAGGTAATCCCAAAATTTGTGCCACATCCGCTAATGTGATTGTCATCTCCCCGAAGGGTAGCTGAAATGTGTTGCATGTTGGCCACCATCGCTCAACGATACTTAATATCAGGTCTCTATCGTGACGCTTAATTCGTATAGCTAGCGTCAACAAAGTAAAAACCAAAATCCTCCACAAAGACCTTTTGGCCTTCAGTCAACTCCTATGATGACCGCCACTCACAATGCTCTCGTAATTATATATCTGAATAATCATAGCGCTATATAATATATATATAGATATCGTTAATATAATATAATATACTTAACAACAATAATATCAATTATCTAAAAAATATATTATCGGTCCTGTGAAAACCAAACTAGAAATGTGAGACTTTCGCTCACGTTTAATAATCGAAGTTGTAGGTCCATCGGTTATGCGCCCGTCATTTTGAAAAGCCATCTGTATATATGATTAGGACATTACATGAAAAATACGTAAGTAAATTGCTATTGAACTCTTTTCAAACTCTTGAACTCTTTTGCCTGCTTTTTCTTTTGTATCTTCTTCCTCTTGAACTCTTTTCAAACTCTTGCAGCCTTCAGCTTCTCCTATTAAACTCTCTTCCTGGATAAACTCTCACAAATGATTTCTTCTTCTCCTTCTGTAAATTTATAATCGAAATTCTCATTCTTATAAATACTTCCTTCTACTACTTATTTTATTTTTGGTCAAAAGTTGTATCATGGCATGCATGCACCATACCTACTTTATTTTTGGTCAAAAGCTATATCATGGCATGCATGCACAATACTTTTTATCTTCCCAAAAACTTTATATCATTTTCCAATGCATTCAAACCAAGAATGCTCATGGGCTTCCATGCGCATGCATGTCATTGTATGAAAAAAGAAAAAAATAAGAGAAAAGTGTCAGTAAAAGAGAGAGAGAGGAGAGGAGAGGAGAGGGACAAAGAGAGAGGAGAAAAAAACATGCGAGAGAGTACACAGTGAGAGAGGCGAGAGAGTGAGACAGAGAGGGACAGTGAGAGAGACGAGAGACAGAGAGGGGGAGAGGGAGAGAGAGAGACGAGCGAGAATGAGAGAGTGAGAGAGAGAGAGAGAGAGAGAGAGAGAGAGAGAGAGCACAGAGAGTGAGTAAAAGAGAGAGAGAGAGGGCAGAGAGTAAGTGAAAGAGACGTGCGGGAACGAGAGAGTGAGAGGGAGAGGGAGAGAGAGAGCACATGGAGTAGAGAGAGAGAGAGAGCGAGGGTGAGAGAGAGAGCAAGAGTGAGAGAGCAGAGAGTGAGTGAGAGAGAGCGCAGAGAGATAGAGAGAGAGGGAGAGAGAAAGAGCAGATAGTGAGTGGGAGAGAGCACAGAGAGTAGAGAGAGAGAGCAAGGGTGAGAGAGAGAGAGAGAGAGAAAAATATATATATTAGAAAATGCCCTTCCAAAGGGCGTGTTCTAAAAAAAAAATCCCGCGCTGTGAAGGCAGCAGACGGCACAAACATATTTTTTTTGGGAAGTTGTGAAACGCCCTTCGGATAGGCGTTATGATGCTTTATTTGTAAATTTTTAAATTTCTGTGCTTTAAGTGAGATTTGTTATAATTTCGTTGCTCTGTATGAAATTTTTCGTTTAAAGTGTAACGACCACACAAGAATCTCATAAGGTGAATTCTATAGGCACTATATATGTTTTTTGTTTAGGGCGTATCATTACTTCAGGACAGTTCAGACTTTGGTAATTTTTATTGAGAACAGTCCAACCCTCCCAAACCTTTCCAAAATCCTTCATTCTAACTTTCTACTCTCTCTCTTCAATTCTCTTTCCTCTTTCTCTCCAACGCCTCCAATTCAAAACTCATTCCCTATTTCTCTCAAACTTCTACAAATCTAAATCCCTTTTCTCTTTCTCTCCAACTCCACCAAATCCAAGGCAATGACACCCAAACCTTCTTCAAAATCTATGTATGTATCCAACCCTTCATTCCTTAATTTGGATTTTGATTTTATTTATGTTTGATTTAATTCTCATGAATCCTTGCTAATACCTAAAATAATTAGATAAATTAGTTTAGAACTAATTTAGGGTTGATATACGAACTGATGAACCCTAAAAATTAAACTTAGGGTTTAGAAAAACCGAACATCGGCCACAATCGGACTGGAAACCTACAAGACTGTAGGCTTACCTACAGTCCTATTATATATATAGGATTGTAGAACAGCTTACAGTCCTATTGTATATATAGGACTGTAGGTAAGCCTATAGTCCAACTGTATATATAGAATTGTAGAAAAGACTACAGTAATGTATTATATGGACTGTGGAATTATCTTTATATCTAAAATTATTTGTTTTTTTTCCAGTAAATCGGTAGCTGCAAAAAGAAAATGACCCACAACATCGACGAGCAAGGAACGTATGGTTGAGAGATTAATCACTATCGCCGAATCAGAATGAGTCACTGCACCACCACGCAAGTCTCGTTCGAAGAAATTGGCTCCTCCTACTCCTCAGTCTTCTTCCTCTTCCGATGAATACGAGGCTCCTACTACTCCTCCGTCCGCTTCCTTCCCCGATTTTGATGTGCCTACTACCCGAAGCCGGCCAGATGATGGTTTTGGACATTCTCAGCAGCCGTCTAGTCTAATTTTAACTCGTCCAGAAGGTTGCTCTATGTTGTTGTCGTTCGACAACCATATTGCATTTAAAATATAGAAAGAGACGATATGTACACTACGTTATAAAAATAAAATTTAGATTTAGATTACTAAATATTTTAAGAAGCTAATTTCCTTCGATTGTTAACTTTTCAGAGGACCTATCGTATGTTCACGACGGTCGTGAACAACGGAAAGAAGTGCAGTAGCTGGACGTTTGCCAGATTATGGGAAGCCGTCAGGAATAGAATCATTCTGACCGGTTGACACAATTTGGTCATGTACACGTACCAGATGGTGGACACTGCGCTTGTATCAACATTCGTAGAGCATTGGCATCCAGAGACCAACAATTTTTATCTCCCAACGGGGAAGATAACGATTACTTTGGACGACGTCCATCACATATTGGACCTGAATGTCCAAGGTCGGGTCATGATGAATGATATATTTTTTGAGAAGGAATTAACGTGGCACGAACACGTCATAGACTTTGTATCAGAATCTCTTGGAGTTGAGGTTAGCAGTTTTAGAACCCTTCAAGATTTTAATAAGTCATATGGACTTCCTTTGAAATATTTGGAGGAAACATTCAAAGACAAGGAGGCCGAAGGGGAAACTGTCGATATGGTGGCCCGTGCATGCATAATTTTTGTCTTAGGAGTCGTCGGCATTCCGGACAAGTGTCACGACCCGCACCCGAAAATCGGGCATGAGCCGTGGGTACGTTCAACCTACGCCACAGAATCGGCGGTAGAACGCTGTAAAGGTCCGTTCTAGGTCAACCAACTATCTATATATCTCACAGAAAAATCGGCCATGACCTCTCCAAAATGAGGGCAACCACGCAATATATATATAAATAATCCTCTCCAAAAGGAGGGCAACCACGCAATATATATAATCTCTCAATCACAATAACTAGGGGAAGAAATAAAGCACGATATGATATCAAAAAGGAAACCAAACCAAAGAGATCAAGACAATATCCAAAATATACAGTCAAGGCCAGAATAGCCTACAACATCTCACAGCAACAAAAGAATATGTACAATCATCCAAAATAAACCACTGGGAACAACCCAGGAAACCTACCTAGCTAACTAGGGCGCTATAGGCGTCTCCTCGGCGCACTCCTCCTCTGTCTTGAGGTCACAACAGTCGTCAACACCCGGCCCGTAGAACGTCGGGCAATAGTCCTCAGGATCCTCTGGAAAAAATATGCCCAGTCAGGACTGGAGCGAAGTACATAACTCTGAAAGCAACTGCAAATACATGGTAAGGTGTATATGACGAGCAATAGAAAAGTATACAAGATGCACAGGAAATAAATATATGCTAGAGCACAATAAGTAGCTGCAATATAAACTAGAGAACAATACAAGTAGTAAAAAAGTAACTGCAGGTGAAAAACATAAATACTAGCTAAGTGCCTTGAGCACAAGTTCGTTATGTGATCGGCTTAGGTTGCACATGAAAAATACTACAATAACTCCGTTATGCGTGAGTTGTATAACCGACATACACATGAATACTGTTTGGCTTTGATCACATAACCAACTCCTACTCCCCTCTCCCACTGATACCATTGGATCCAACCACAATACGCTACGTACATGATAATAGCTCGCGCACACGAAGGCGAGAGCACAAGAAGCACATGATCTCACATGAGAATTAATACTCGAAGCACATGATGAAATACACGTGATAGAGTACCCGCTGAACACGGTAAGGGGGATAGCATCTTATGACGGGATCCACTAGTACCAGCTCGTGTAACAATATGTCAGAATCAAGTATTACAGTTCTAGAACATGTGATATAAACGCTATCATGAAATGGAAACTACCAGAGGTAGGTACTCGCCTGATGTCTTGAGCAACTGATGAGGATCGAGATCCGGACCGGTGTCGCAAGGACCTATTACAAAAAATAGAATTAAACAGGGTTCTAAGCAGTTAAACTGATATAAAATAATTAAAAATAGGCTTCTAGGGCTATTCTAGGTCGAACGGATCAAACCGGTGAAAATCGGGTCAAAAAGTCAACCCGGGATCCAAAAAGTCAACTCTAGGTCAAAACTAGGTCAAACATTGACTTTTACGGTCAACGATGACAATTATGGTCAAAGCAAGGTCAAACTAGGGTTCCCCTGAAATTCTAGGTCAAACCGAGCTCATTAAGCTACTAAACTCACAAACTCGCCTAATCAAGATACCGGGATACCCTCGGTATCCGATACCTCGCCCTAGCCCACGCACCCCGCCTAAACCCGCTAAAACCTATGCTAGCACACGTAAATATATAAACATAAACATATAAAAATCACTCCAAAATATTTCCTAGGCTAATGCTCAAATACCCCGCTCGAAACTCGTTACCTTGGATATCTCAAGGTATTGAGATACCTCGGTATCTCAAGGTATTGAGATACCTCTCTCAAACCCCTCTAACTAGCTATCTAACTAATATTTATATACCTAGGTATTAATCTAGGTTAGGAAAATATATATATCTATCATATATTTATATATCTAAGTATCTATATACATATATATATAGATATCCACACACATATACATATACCCCTATACCTTACCTATACACATATATATTACTATAGGTATATAGATATCTATATCTTAGATAGATATATATCTAGGTATCTAGCTATCTACCTATCTAGTATCTATAAACCTAACTATCTACCTATCAATTACCTATCTATCTATCTATCTAATTATCTATATATCTATCTAACTATCTAATCTATCTTATCTATCTAACTAGTTATCTAGATCTAGTTACCTATCAAACTACTAATCTATCTATCTATCTATTAAACCATAAATCTTCCTCTACTACCTAGCTACCTCGCTCCCCGCTGCGTACACTAGCTGTTGCTGCTTCCTGGGCTTGTGCTTGCTGCTGCTGGTGCTTCACATTACTGCTGCTGCTGCTCTTTGTACTGCTGTTGCTGCTCTTTGTACTGCTGCTGCTGCAGCTGAGCAGTTCAGCACAGCCTGCTGCACAGTGTAGGCTATCCTCCCCCCTTCCTAGTCACAAACACACACACACACACTCCTATATATATATATATATATATATATATATATATATATCACTCTCTATATATCTATATATATATACTACTAGATAGATATATATATATACACACACTTATATATATATATACTAACACACACACTAACACACTCACAAACACTAATACACACACACTCAAACACAACACACAACAACACGCCCCACTCACGCCCAACGACCCCGACACTCACCAATACCCTAAAATATATAAAACATAACTCGAGAACTCTAGCACACACTCCCCGATACTAACCCAACGTGCGCACAAGCCCGAAACAAGGAAACCAAGTCGAAATGGTCGTTCGGTCATTTCGACGAACACGTGGTGCGCGGTTCGGAAAACCTCCTGAAACGCATACCAAACGAACTCGGAATCGGCCCAAAATTTATCCACGCGCTCTAAACGATGTCTAGATCCTAGAAAAAGTGCTACCGCATCGATTCTAGGCCCGTGGCGAAAATGCACATGCGCTTAGAATCGGCGACGACGAAAAACCCCAATTTGGCCCGAAATGCCCGTTTCTCCGCGACACGACTTCCCGTGTCCGAACGGAGACACACACTCACCCTCTAGACACCCGACAACGTCTATCTAGGTCCATCTAACCTAGGGCATCACCCAAAATTGGGCCAATTTTGGATTCAATCCGAAATCGACACAAAATCTAATGTCAAAGTCTCTAAACTCAACTAAACTAGTTCAAACTTCCTCCCACGGGTAGGCTTAGGGTCTAGGAAGGTTCTACAATACTAATTACACTACATAAAAGTAATTAGCAAGGGAAAAGTTAGGGTTTACCTCTTGGGAGTTGAAATCCCAAGGCCAAAGTCTCCGATCTACTTGGAATCACCTCCCTCAAGCTCCAAGCCTCCAATTCTAGCCTCCATACTAAATCTAGGCTCCTCACACCTATGTTAGAGAAAAAGCAAGGTTTGGGCTAGCATAAAGAAGAAGGAATGGAAGAAAGAAGGAAGAAAAATGGTGAAGAACTCACTTTGGAAGAATAAGGAAGAAGAAAGAAGAAGTGGAGAAGAAGAAGTAAAGAAGAAGTAGAGAATGGGGATGGTTGCTGGTTCCCACGGATGGGGACTGCTGTGAAGGGTCGGCCACCAAATTAAAGGGGTTACACAAGTCACCAATTGACCAAAATGTCCTCCTAACACTTGGTTTTGGGTTCTGGGTTCCAAAAACACTAAAACTAACTCCAAATCTCTCCCACTAACCCACTAAAAATATAATAAATATTTCTAAGCCCCAAAATAATCCTCACAAGGGTGTGGGCTGGGTCGGACATGGGTCCACTAGGGTCTGACATGGGTCCAGGCTAGCCAAAACCCTAAAACAATCATTAAAAAATAATACAAGCACTAAATAAATATAAATATAATTAATTAAATACAATACACAATTTACCAAATAAAAATAAAAAAATAACCCTATTTTCTAGAATCGGGTAGTGACAAGCCTACCCTCCTTAAAATAATTTTGTCCTCGAAATTAAAAGACGAAACTAGGACAGGAATGCAAGAAAAGAACCATACCTGGAGAGTGATGCCTCCACGCGACGTAAACCAAGGGAATAGTCTGGTTCCTCAACACCTTCTCCCGCTGATCCAGAATCTCCACCGGCTGCTCTGGATAGCTAAGAGTAGGGCGCACCACGATCTCTGAGTGGTCCAATACGTGACTAGGATCCGCCACGTACCATCTCAACTGCGACACGTGAAACACATCATGAACTCTCTCCAGCGTAGGCGGCAACTCAAGCCTATACGCCACGGCGCCGACCCTCTCAAGAATACGGAAGGGTCCAACGAAACGTAGGCTAAGCTTCCCGCCTCCACCGAAGCGAATAGTGCCCCGCGTCGGAGAAATCCTCAGGAACACCAGATCTCCAACTTAGCACAAACAAGGTCTCTGCACTTAGTCTAAAACAAGCAATCACAAGCAAACACAAGAACAAAATCTAAATTCTAAGCTATACCTCTAACTCCAAAGGTCTCCGGCGGCTATCGGCCCAATGCCGCTGCCTGTCCTACGCCACCCGAAGTCTATCTCTAATGAGCTTGACCTTCTCCGCTGCATCAACCACCATCTCCGGGCCAAGCAAAGCTCTCTCACCTACATCATCCCATGACAACGGAGTGCGACACCTCCGTCCATACAACGCCTCAAAAGGTGACATCTCGATACTGGCTTGGTAGTTGTTGTTGTAAACAAACTCTACTAAGTGCAAGTGATCCTCCCAAGAGCCTCTGAAATCCAAAACACAAGTGCGAAGCATGTCCTCAAGTGTTTGAATGGTCCTCTCTGACTGACCATCTGTTTGTGGGTAATACGCACTACTAAACTTGAGCTGGGTGCCCAAGCTAGCCTGCAGACTCCTCCAGAAATACGAAGTAAAGCGACTGTCCCGATCTGATACTATGCTCATTGGAACTCCATACAATCTGACTATCTGGCGCACATACATCTCTGCTAGTCTCTCTGTAGACGTACCCACTTTGAATGGTAGAAAGTGGGCCGATTTGGTCAACCTGTCCACGATGACCCAAATCGTATCCTTCCCGCCTGGAGAACGGGGAAGTTCAGAAACAAAATCCATGGTCACATGCTCCCATTTCCACTCCGGAATGGGTAATGGCTGAAGTAATCCTCCTGGCCTCTGCCTCTCCGCCTTCACCTGCTGGCACATTAAGCATCGGGATATGAAGCGTGCTACCTCTCGCTTCATCCCGTACCACCATACATGATGTCTCAGATCTCTATACATCTTGTTGGCACCTGGATGCATAGAATACTGGGATCGATATGCCTCCTAGAGAACCTCCTCGCGCAACGACCCACTGGCACACACAACCTGGTACCGTGCCGCAAAGAACCATCATCAGCAATGGTGAAGTCATCTGACAATCCCATCTGAACCTGCGCCCTGATGCTCCTCAGGGACTCATCCTCAAACTGTGTAGCCCTGATCCGGTCTACCAACTCTGACTGAATCTGCAGTCCCCATATCTGCATCTCAACTCCAGGCACTATCACCTCAATGCCCAAGCTCTCTAGATCTGCCAGAAGATAACGATCTGTAGTCAGGCATATAGCTACCGGATACCTGCTCAACGCATCCGCAACTACGTTCGCCTTCCCTGGATGGTACTGCAATGATATGTCGAAGTCTTTCATCAACTCCAACCATCTCCTCTGCTTCATGTTCAGCTCTTTTTGGGTAAACACATACTTCAAGCTCTTGTGGTCTGTGAAGATCTCCACACGCTCTCCGTATAAATAGTGTTTCCACAACTTCAGAGCAAAGATGACCGCTGCCAACTCTAAATCGTGGGTAGGGTAGTTCTTCTCATGAGGACGTAATTGCCTAGAAGCATAGGCAATCACCCTCCCATTCTGCTGCAACACACAACCCAGTCCCTTCGCCGATGCATCACTATAGATAGTGAATCCTCCAGAACCTGATGGCAACGTCAACACTGGAGCTATCGTCAACCTCCTCTTCAGCTCATCAAAGGCAATTTGGCACTCCTCTGACCAAACAAACTCTACGTCCTTCCGAGTCAGCCTGGACAACGGCTCTGCAATCCGGGAAAAATCCTGAACAAATCTCCTGTAGTAACCTGCCAATCCCAGGAAACTCCTGACCTCGGCTACTGAACTCGGAGCACTCCATGCCTCAACTGCCATGATCTTTCTCGGATCCACCGAGATACCCTCTCCAGTCACTATATGACCAAGGAATTCTACCTTGTCAAGGAAGAACTCACACTTCAAAAGCTTTCCATAAAGCTTCTCCTTCCTGAGAGTCTCCAACACTATCCTCAGATGCTCCTCGTGCTCCTCTGGGGTCTTCGAATACACCAAGATATCATCTATAAATACCACCACAAACCTGTCCAGATGCTGATGGAACATCTTGTTCATCAGATTCATGAACACTGTCGGGACATTAGTCAACCCAAACGCATTACCAAGAACTCATACTGTCCATATCTGGTCCGAAAAGCTGTCTTCGGAATATCCTCCTTCCTGACCTTCACCTGGTGGTAGCATGTCCTCAGATCAATCCTGAAAAATACCCTCGCTTCGCTCAACTGGTCAAAAAGATCATCAATACGAGGCAGCGGATACTTGTTCTTGATTGTGAGGTTGCTCAGAGCCCTGTAGTCGATACACATCCGTATCGACCCATCCTTCTTCGGCACAAAAAGTACCGGAGCACCCCACGGAGAAGAACTAGATCTGATAAATCCCTTGTCCTGAAGCTCATCCACCTGCTTATTCAACTCTATCAGCTCACTATAGCTGACTCTATAGACGTGCTGGGATATCGGCTCCGCGCCTGGCACCAAGTCTATAGAGAACTCCACATCTCTGTCCGAAGGCAACCCTGGCAACTCCTCCGAAAAGACATCCATGTACTCCTCTATCAGTGGATGTAGCAACCTCGGCTCTACCACCAGGACTCCGCAGAAGACTCCATCGGTCTGCTCCGCTGCTCCTCTGGCAAATTGAAACTCTGGCTCACCTGGCGGACTAAACAAAACTCTGCCTCCACGACAATCTATACTAGCACAATGAGTACTCAACCAATCTATCCCGAGTATAATATCGTAGCTCGGAAGTGGCATTACGAGTAGGCACACACTCAACTCCCGGCCTTCCAAGGTAACTCTCCGGTCTCTGCAGACATCATGGACTAGGATGATACCACCCCCGGTCGTGATCTTGCAGAGTCTAGCTAAAATTTCAGCAACAAGATGGTGTCTAACAGTAAAAGATACAGACACAAAGCTATGGGAAGTACCAGAATCAAATAAAGCAAGTGCTGGAATGGAATCAAGAAGAACAGAATCTGAGATCACATCACCAACTGGCTCGGCCTTCTCTACTGTCAGGGCAAAAGCTCGCCCCTGCTGTCCTCCTCGGTGCTGCTGCTGGTGCTGGGCGAACCTCTGCTGCTGAGTCTGCAAAGGCTGACCTCTCTGCTGCGCTGCAGGTGCTCTTGCTGGTGCCCTCTGAGCGTTTCCTCCGCCCTGAGCTGTACGGGCAAGCGCTGAAGGACAATCCTTCAGCTGGTGATCTGCTGCGCCACACAATAAATATCTGCCCAGCCTCTTTCTGTATATGTCTCATCCGTGCCCTGGCTTCCTACAGAAAGGGCAAACGATGGGCTGCCTCTGGCCCTGCTGCTGACCCTGCCTCTGCTGCTGGGGCGCCTGTCGGAAGGGTGCGCGACACTGACCCTGGTGCTGCTGGGTCTGCTGGAATGGCCTCTTGGCTAGGCCTGCACTGCTACCTGCTCCTGAAGCATCTCTGCTCCACTTCGTCTTCAGCTCCAAATCATCCTCAGCCCTCTGAGCGTCGCTGACAATCTGCTTGAAGGTCGTCTCGCGGTCGCTCCTAGTCAAGGACTTGGCCGCCATGACCAAGCCCTTTTGGAACTTCTGCGCCTTCGCTGCCTCAGACAACCCCTCAATAAATCTGCCCAGACGGCAGAACTCTGCTGCATACTCGTCCACTGACATACTCCCCTGAACGAGCGCCTCGAACTGACTCTCTAAGGCACTGAGAGCCACATCTGGGAAGAACTTCTCCTTGAAAAGCTTCTTGAAAGCCTCCCAAGTCAATCCCGGAACTGCTATCTGCGTATCCGTGCGGTACCAAGTGAGGGCAAGGTCGTACATCTGGCTGCCCGCTGCCTCGATCTGCATGCTAGCTGGGATCATCGCCAGCCTGAAGATGCCCTCTATATGCTCGATCTAGTCGTCGGCGTACAGGATCCCCTCTGTGCCGCAGAACTCCTTAGGCCGCATCCTCTGAAAATCGATAATAGTACCCGGCCTAGGATACTGAGCCTGCTCTGGCTGTGGCTGGATCTGAGCCACTCTGTCGACCGCTGTCATAGCCACCTGACGAGCATTCTCAATGCCCATCCTCATAACATCTGCCTGGCGGTACTGCGCGTCCATCATCTCTCGAAAGAACGCGAACAACTGCGTGGCATCCACTGGTGCAGGCGGTGGTGGAGGAGGTACCACCGGAACAACTGGGATGACTCTTGGATCAATGTGAGTAAGGGGATCTCCGAGAGAAACTGACGCTCCCTCAACCGCAGGAGTGGCGAGTGGAGCAGTAGCGGCTGCCGGAAGTCGAGCAGGTCGAGAGGTGGCAGACCTCTCGGTGGCAGCTGCTGGGACGGTGCGCTGAGATCTGGTCTTCGGAGGCATCCTGAACACAGATCAAAAGGAATCAATACAGTGCAAGAAACGATATCATCAAAGAAGGACAGTAATATTGCAAAAGAAAACAAATTCAGCAAAAATTAAAGATAGCAAAAGAAAGCAGGAAGGGTCCTAGTGATGATTGAGCACACTCTCTCTCAGCCTATATCTTATATCCTATTGCAGGTAAACCTAAAAACTGGACCTGCATAGGCCACCACCAAAAATGTGTCACGATCCGCACCCGAAAATCGGGCATGAGCCGTGGGTACGTCCAGCCTACGCCGCAGAATCTGCGGTAGAACCCTGTGAAGGTCCGTTCTAGGTCAACCAACAATCTATATATCTCACAGAAAAATCGACCATGACCTCTCCAAAAGGAGGGCAACCACGCAATATATATATAAATAATCCTCTCCAAAAGGAGGGCAACCACGCAATATATATAATCTCTCAATCACAATAACTAGGGGAAGAAATAAAGCACGATGATATCAAAAAGGAAACCAAACCAAAGAGAGCAAGACAATATCCAAAATATACAGTCAAGGCCATAATAGCCTACAACATCTCACAGCAACAAAAGAATAAGTACAATCATCCAAAATAAACCACTGGGAACAACCCAGGAAACCCACCTAGCTAACTAGGGCGCTATAGGCGTCTCCTCGGCGCACTCCTCCTCTGTCTCGGGGTCACAACAGTCGTCAACACCCGGCCCGTAGAACGTCGGACAATAGTCCTCAGGATCCTCTGGAAAAAATATGCCCAGTCAGGACTGGAACGAAGTACATAACTCTGAAAGCAACTCCAAATATATGGTAAGGTGTATATGACGAGCAATAGAAAAGTATACAAGATGCACACGAAATAAATATATGCTGGAGCACAATAAGTAGCTGCAATATAAACTGGAGAACAAAACAAGTAGTAAAAAAGTAACTGCAGGTGAGAAACATGAATACTAGCTAAGTGCCTTGAGCACAAGTTCGTTATGTGATCGGCTTAGATTGCACATGAAAAATACTACGATAACTCCGTTATGCGTGAGTTGCATAACCGACATACACATGAATACCGTTTGGCTTTGATCACATAACCAACTCCTACTCCCCTCCCCCACTAATACCATTGGATCCAACCATAACACGCTACGTACATGATAATAGCTCGCGTACACGAAGGCGAGAGCACAAGAAGCACATGATAGCACATAAAAATCAATACCCGAAGCACATGATGAAATACACGTGATAGAGTACCCGCTGAATACGGTAAGGGGGATAGCATCTCATGACGGGATCCACTAGTACCAGCTCGTGTAACAATGTGTCAGAATCAAGTATTACAGTTCTAGAACAGGTGATATAAACGCTATCATGAAATGAAAACTATCAGAGGTAGGTACTGGCCTGATGTCCTGAGCAACTGATGAGGATCGAGATCCGGACCGGTATCGCAAGGACCTATTGCGAAAAACAGAATTAAACAGGGTTCTAAGCAGTTAAACTGATATAAAATAATTAAAAACAGGCTTCTTGGGCTATTCTAGGTCGAACGGGTCAAACTGGTAAAAATCGGGTCAAAAAGTCAACCCAGGGTCCAAAAAGTCAACTCTAGGCCAAAACTAGGTCAAACGTTGACTTTTATGGTCAACGAGGACAATTATGATCAAAGCTAGGTCAAACTAGAGTGCCCCTGAAATTCTAGGTCAAACCGAGCTCATTAAGCTACTAAACTCACAAACTCGCCTAATCGAGATACCGGGATACCCTCGGTATCCGATACCTCGCCCTAGGCCACGCACCCCGCCTAAACCTGCTAAAACCTATGCTAGCACACGTAAATATATATACATAAACATATAAAAATTACTCCAAAATATTTCCTAGGCTAATGCTTAATACCCCGCTCGAAACTCATTACCTTGGATATCTCAAGGTATTGAGATACCGCTCTCAAACCCCTCTAACTAGCTATCTAACTAATATTTATATACCTAGTTATTAATCTAGGTTAGGAAAATATATATATCTATCATATATTTATATATCTAAGTATCTATATACATATATACATAGATATCCACACACATATACATATACCCCTATACCTTACCTATACACATATATATTACTATAGGTATATAGATATCTATATCTTAGATAGATATATATCTAGGTATCTAGCTATCTACCTATCTAGTATCTATAAACCTAACTATCTACCTATCAATTACCTATCTATCTATCTATCTAATTATCTATATATCTATCTAACTATCTAATCTATCTTATCTATCTAACTAGTTATCTAGATCTAGTTACCTATCAAACTACTAATCTATCTATCTATTAAACCATAAATCTCCCTCTACTACCTAGCTACCTCGCTCCCCGCTGCGTACACTAGCTGCTGCTGCTTCCTGGGCTTGTGCTTGCTGCTGCTGGTGCTTCACATTGCTGCTGCTGCTGCTCTTTGTACTGCTGCTGCTGCAGCTGTGCAGTTCAGCACAGCCTGCTGCACAGTGCAGGCTGTTCTCCCCCCTTCCTAGTCACAAACACACACACACACACACACACACACACACACACACACACACACACACTCCTATATACATATATATATCACTCTCTATATATATATATATATATATATATATATATATATATATACATACATATATATATATATACTACTAGATAGATATATATATACACACACATATATATATATATACTAACACACACACTAACACACTCACAAACACTAATACACACACACACACTCAAACACAACACACAACAACACGCCCCACTCACGCCTAACGACCCCGACACTCACCAATACCCTAAAATATATAAAATATAACTCGAGAACTCTAGCACACACTCTCCGATACTAACCCAACGTGCGCACAAGCCCGAAACGAGGAAACAAAGTCGAAATGGCCGTTCGGTCATTTCGACGAACACGTGGTGCGCGGTTCGGAAAACCTCCTGAAACGCATACCAAACGAAATCAGAATCGGCCCAAAATTTACTCACGCGCTTTAAACGATGTCTAGATCCTAAAAAAAGTGCTACCACGTCGATTCTAGGGCCATGGCGGAAACGCGCACGTGCTTAGAATCGGCGACGACGAAAAACCCCAATTTCGCCCGAAACGCCCGTTTCTCTGCGACACGACTTCCTGTGTCCGAACGGAGACACGCACTCACCCTCTAGACACCCGACAACGTCTACCTAGGTCCGTCTAACCTAGGGCATCATCCAAAATTGGGCCAATTTCGGATTCCACCCGAAATCGACACAATACCTAATGTCAAAGTCTCTAAACTCAACCAAACTAGTTCCAACTTCCTCCCACAGGTAGGCTTAGGGTCTAGGAAGGTTCTATAACACTAATTACACTACATAAAAGTAATTAGCAAGGGAAAAGTTAGGATTTACCTCTTGGGAGTTGAAATCCCAAGGCCAAAGTCTCCGATCTACTTGGAATCACCTCCCTCAAGCTCCAAGCCTCCAATTCTAGTCTCCACACTAAATCTAGGCTCCTTACACTTAGGTTAAGGAAAAAGCAAGGTTAGGGCTAGCATAAAGAAGAAGGAATGGAAGAAAGAAGGAAGAAAAATGGTGAAGAACTCACTTTGGAAGAAGAAGGAAGAAGAAAGAAGAAGTGGAGAAGAAGAAGAAGTGAAGAAGAAGTAGAGAATAGGGATGGCTGCTGGTTCCCACGGATGGGGGCTGCTGTGAAGGGTCGGCCACCTAATTAAAGGGGTTACACAAGTCACCAATTGACCAAAATGTCCTCCTAACACTTGGTTTTGGGTTCCGGGTTCCAAAAACACTCAAACTAACTCCAAATCTCTCTCACTAACCCACTAAAAATATAATAAATATTTCTAAGCCCCAAAATAATCCTCACAAGGGTGTGGGCTGGGTCGGACATGGGTCCACTAGGGTCTGACATGGGTCCAGGCTAGCCAAAACCCTAAAACAATCATTAAAAAATAATACAAGCACTAAATAAATATATATATAATTAATTAAACACAATACATAATTTACCAAATAAAAATAAAAAAATAACCCTATTTTCTAGAATCGGGTAGTGACAACAAGTCCGAAACTTTGATCCATGCCAGATATCTAAAGAATTTGCTCGAAATGGATACCGTAAATAAAATTTCTTGGGAAAGCGGTATACTAGCATACCTTTATCGCGAGCTTGGCGTAGCATCCTGTGTTAATTCGAAGACAATAGCAGGATGCCAGACTCTACTCCATGTAAAGAAATATCTTTGTCCAGTTTTATACATAATATGATATTTTGTTGTTAAATTGTTGACTATTCTAATTTACGTACAAGCATGGATATACGAGCACTTTTCGATGCTGAAGCGGGCTAAGGTTAATCGATACTATGACGAGGAGCTTCCTAGAATGTGCCGATGGAAGCCAACTTTGGCTAATCCCAAATGTGCTGAAACATTGGCCATAACACGCAACGCAATTGAAGATTTGGTGACAGAAAAGGTAAAAAGAGAGCATTTTTTTACATTCTTTTGGGTTATACTAATTTACTAAATTATGTTACAGATAGTATGGTATCCATATCGGGATCTACGACAGAGTAGCTGCCTATTGCCACCAATAGCTTTATTTTATGGTCTTATAAGTTGCAATGATATTAAGAAGCCTTATATGCCTAATAGAGTGCTTCGTCAGTTCGTTTCGTAAAAACGGTACCGAGGCGGACATTGTAATTAGTAACTACTCCGGGAGGGACGAAATTCTTGAACTATATCCCGGTCCGGTTCAATTGAGTCTCGAACTTCTTCACCGAGTGACAACAGTAAGTTATTGGAGATGAGGATAGACAACCTGTGGTTGAGATATCGGATTGTAGCGATGACTACATGGCATACTATGCTAAATATGGCCATCCAAGACTGTTGGACCCTGACATACAAAGACCCAATGTTGTTGGAGTACTATCACCTCTTTCGGCCAAAAATGTCTTGTATATTACATTGGTTAATATGGTGAGTAAATTCATTATAGATTTGAAAGATTTGTAATTTTTTACAAACTAACTTATTTTTTATCGTGTCATAATAGAATAAAATTTTTAAGTATTTGGAAAAATGTGTCACGCTCAGATCTCGCAGGGGCCCGTTCGTCCTCGCTTAGGCCCTTGCGGGATAGACCGTCCTCGCATGGGCATGATGTCATGCAAGCCTAAATTACACTTGTACAAGGCCAAAGCTTGAACAAGGGCAAGTAAGTTATTCAAGACGGAAGCAGCGACACATTTTGCAGAAAAATTAAGAACACAATGGCATAAGGAAATAAGCATCTTTATTGATATTCAAAAGTGTTACAAGCGGCGCTAAGCTGATCTTACAAATCACACAAGCACTCTCTCGAATACAATAACATTATTCCATATATTATATCCCTTTATACAAAAGCAGCTCAAAGCATAACTCGATACGGCATAAGGTATCGATACCAGATTTTTGGGTCATAGGGATGAGGTATGACTATCGCTTCCATGGACGATCCAGCACCGGCGAACAAAAAAACTTTTGGTGGGTCAGCACTTTAGAAAAAGTACTAGTGAGTATAAATCAACGAACAAAAGCAAACCTCCCTGAAACTAACACTAAGTAAGCATTTGGCAAAATATTACATTACTAGTGATCTTGCTACTTTTACCTAGGTTCATTTTATGCAACACTGGATTAAAGTCAGTTTACATCTTTCGAAAATATGTCTTTGGAACCAGTTTGCATATTCAATACATACAAGCAAGCTATAGGGACATTGTTCTATCGTGCAGTGCGCAGCATGTATCGTGAGCCATATTCGATCTCTTACTCTTAGGAACAAAAGTTATCTCTAGTGGACTGTTCATCTTGAATCAAGACAAGTGCATCAAGTGGACTATCATTCTATCAAGAAAATAAGATAAACTATCTATATGATTTCGGTCCCCGAGAAACTCAGGATCAGTAGTGGTAATCCGTCTAACTAATTACTCTTTTATCTGATGTTATTAACAGCTGTGACTCATAGTTGCTCTTCACTAACATAATAGCAGCTGGGATGAAGTTTCAGCTATGCACTAATAGCTATTGTCCAACCGATGCGAATGCATGAAACACTATTAGACAAACTCTATAATGCAGACGAAATAAACAAGAAAGTTATATATATATATATATATATATATATATATATATATATATATATATATATATATATATATATATATATATACTCCTTGTGTTTCTTACCCCTTGCCGAACGGTTATCCTGCAACAGACGTACAAGCTAGCAACAATTTGCATAAATATATATGTTCTATTCCTAGTCCGTCTCTGCATCAAACAGTTAGGTATGCAAGAAGGCTAACCTAGCATGCGCCCTAACTACATGATGGTCCATGGGTAACCCCATGATTAGCAGCGGTGACTCAAGGTTCAGCTCTGCACTAGCACGCGCATGTATCGGCAGCTGTGACTCAAGGTTCAGCTCTTCACCAACACACACGAATACTAGCAGCTGTGGCATCATAGATTCCATATAACACTAATAAACACATCATTCCAATTATAAACTCCCTCGACCAGATTTTAGTATTTTAATAATAAATTAGGATTTATTGCAATATTTTAAATTTATTTTGCTTACATATCCTATTGATTTTGTGCACCTGTCTATCACCTAAATATTTAGAGCATTACACTAACTGTTAACCCCAAACAAAGTTCACATACCTCTCCTAGACATGCCAGTCTTCTATCCTGTACTTTGTACAACTCCCAGATATGCTGACATGAGTATCGTTTTAGTCGCACAAATATCGTTACAAACTTCCGTATTTATTTTCAATTAATTTCCAGACCTGTACCCTTGTCCCTTCCAATCAGAATTAGAGGCCAACAGGCACATGTTTTGTCCAAACAAAAATACG
Source organism: Iris macrosiphon (assembly GCA_036927795.1). Classification (NCBI taxonomy): domain Eukaryota; kingdom Viridiplantae; phylum Streptophyta; class Magnoliopsida; order Asparagales; family Iridaceae; genus Iris; species Iris macrosiphon. The sequence continues at coordinate 45,752,988 of JAYESA010000005.1, read as the reverse complement.
TTGTTATTCTACTTTGAGTATACTACATTTAGTATATTTACACCACACTAAAATTCTGGCCCTACATACTTTTAAATAATTAGAAAACACGATGCGCATTAATTATTAATTAATTAATACGGTGATCCGCATTGCCGAAAACCAGGCCCAGCCCCTGCCCAGACTCACCCCCACACCCTCAAGGCCCTCACACAGAACCCCCCCTCAGTTCTGTACATTTTAGCAATAAGGTGTTTTTTCCAAACATTTGCATAATTGTGCAATTTCCCAATTTTATAGGACCTTTGTGCAAATTATAAATTTGTAGGGTTTTATCTGTAAATTTACTGTGCGAGGTGTCAACCTTCCATTGGAGGGTGAACCTACACCGTTCATTCCAAAAGAGGTCCAGATTCAATGTATTTAAGCCCTAAAATATCTAGAAAATATCTAAAGATATTTTAATTACATAAATACCAAAATACCCCTACCCTAACCCAAAATTACAAAAATACCAAAACCCTAAACTCTATATAAAC